>ULGS01000006.1:2979340-3186858 GCA_900519055.1 Yarrowia galli | reverse complement strand
GATGAGGAGGAGGAGGCTGATATGGAACAGGATGGCAAGGATCAGGATGGTGAGGAGGACACCAGAGTCGACCAGATGAAACAGCTTGGAGACGCTCTCAAGGAGTTCCACAAGAAGAAGGAGGAGATCAAAAACTCCAACAACGATCCTGCGGCTCAACAGGATGATGTGGATTCGGCCAACGTGGATCCCCAGGAGTTTGAGCATGTGGACGGACCTGATTCCAAGCATGACACTCAGGCCATGGGTGCTGCTGACAGAGACGTCAAGCAGGAGATTGACGATGATATGGCCATGGACAATGAGCAGGAGGAGGTGAAGCCCGAGAGAAGAAACGTCAAGGAGGAGCAGGAGGAGTCAGGAGACCAGCCCGAGGAGGGAGCTGAGGAGGAGGACGATGGAGGAGCCCCTGAAGGTGCTGCTTCCAAGACTGCTGTGGACGGAGAAGCCGAGGAAGACGATGAAGAGGCCGACAGCAAGGTCCAGGGCGAGATGATGGACGTTGATTCCGACGAGGAGGAGATTGAGGAGGTTGAGGAGGAGATTGAGGATTTGTCGATTCAGGACGAGCAGAACGCCATGTCTCTTTCTGAGAGTCGAGACAAATGGAAGACGTACCAGTCTTCTGTGGCTGATCTGGCCACCACTCTGTGTGAGCAGCTACGACTCATTTTGGAGCCTACTCTTGCTACCAAGATGCGAGGAGACTTCAAGACCGGTAAGCGGCTCAACATGAAGCGAATCATTCCTTACATTGCTTCTTCGTTCAAAAAGGACAAGATCTGGATGCGACGAACCAAGCCTTCCAAGCGTCAGTACCAGATTATGATTTCCGTGGACGACTCCAAGTCCATGAACGAGTCGCCTCAATGTGTGGAGTTGGCGTTCCAGTCCATTGCTTTGATTTCCAAGGCTCTGACTCAACTGGAGTCTGGTCAATTGGCGGTCATGAAGTTTGGTCAGGACGCCCAGTTGGTGCATCCGTTTGAAAAGACCTTTTCCGACGAGTCTGGAGGCGAGCTGGTGTCCAAGTTCTCCTTTGCCCAGGACCAGACCAACGTGCAAAAGCTCGTGTCAAACTCCATTGACATTTTCCAGCAACAGAAGATGGGAGGAGCCGAGCTGTGGCAGCTGCAGATTATCATTTCCGACGGTATCTGCGAGAACCACGAGGTGTTGAAGCAACTGGTTCGACACGCTCGAGAGCTCAAGATCATGCTTGTTTTTGTGGTCATTGACGCTTTGGCTGCTGCTTCTGGTTCTTCTTCCATCACCGACATCAAACAGGCCAAGTACATTTCTCAAGATGACGGCCAGATGGTGCTCAAGATGGAAAAGTACCTGGATACCTTCCCCTTTGAGTTTTACGTTATTGTCAGAGACATTAAGGAGCTTCCTTCAGTGTTGTCTTCTGTTCTGAGACAGTTTTACTCCGAGGTGGCTGAGATGAGTTAAGAGGAGGATTTGATGGTGGAGAGGAGGATGATTTTTGAGAAGGATGATAGTTGTGTATGAATTAATTGATTGTATGTTATGCTTTTGGAGATGTAGGACGTTTCTGTGGTGTAGATGCCGACTCGTAGAATTTTGCAAGTTGGCGGATTTTAGCTTCAAGTAAAACCAAGTAATTGGGAGAGGTACGTTTGGACGAGAACTGATATGGAGCCGGTTGTGTAGGAGGTACTGCGTATTTTGTTGTATTAATCGACTCCCTGTAGCCTGCTCTCCACAGGGGTATACTTCTCATTGCGGTGGGATTACGGGAACACTGAATTTGCACCCCTAAATGACTTTTAGCCTTAACTATATCTCAAGTAGTGGAGAGTGAAGCTTGGTGGAGTGACAAAAGACTACTGTGAATGTCAAGGAAGCTCGGTGGCGTTAAAATACGGTGAGACAAGCTTGCTACTGACTGTGTGAGTTCTCTTATCAGGTATTTGTCTTTTTGTTTACTCCATCCGTGATGTTTGGTTCTCGTAAATTGAGACAACTGTGCCCAGCATTAGAAGAGACTCCTTTTGAGCGAATAACGCCACGCAGTTGAGATAGAGTAGAAAGAACCAGTGATAAGAAGGTGGCATTGACTGGCGGAGCTCTTGTAACTACGTTCATTCACTTTTGATTTGATTCTGCCAGAGTATACTGAGGACATTCCAGAGACTTCACAACTTACAACAAAAAGAACACATGTCCAAAGGGGCAAACAGTCAATCCATTTTGACTCTTCAAGAGTGTCCTCAGCTCAACAAACTCTAAGTGAAGCCCCAATTCGCAGTTAAGGTTTACATAGTGAAAAAGACCAACACTTGAACATTTGATTTGATCACAGCTCACTGACTATAACAGCTATACTGTCGGTAACAACGGGAATTCCCACTTCTATTGCCTCGCGCAGGTGGCTTCCATGTCTTTAGTTATCCACCACACTGTTTCTCTGTTTCTCTTTGTGTTCCACTATCCAATCCCTTTCAGTGACCTCTCTGATTATACAGCCACACTTGTTTTCTAATCCTTACTCAAATAGAAGAAATCAGATTGTGACTTTGCTCCTGTATGACTATAAAGGAGCAAGTATACCCGTTGAATATGGGCAGTTGGGTTTCTTTAGTAAGAAGGATTTATGGAGAGTCTACAAGTACTCCATTGATAGTACAGTCAGTTGACCGTATCGGTGATCATCTTTTTAATTCTCAAAAGGCGTCTAGGAGCAGGACTTACTAGGACAACTGATAGTAAATATTATACCATTCAGCTCAACGTCCTCTGCTGATTCCAACAGTAGAGATATATCAACCTGGGTGAGCTCTGGGAGTCAGTTTCATTTCATCATATTATCTCGGACTCGTAGTTAAGGGATTTACTTGGGAATACTTAAGAAAAAGTCCTTTTGGGGTGCAAAATCGGTGTTCCTGGGGTCTAATGGAAATGAGAAGAATACCGACGGGTAGAGCACTACTGATTTGCTAACAAATCAGCTGCCAATCTCAGCACGTGACTCACAAAATTTGGATATTCTCGGGCTTTAGATCGAAAACTCAACTATAGTCTAGTTAAGTTTAGATGGGAGATATTTATTGACAATACTGAAGTCTTCACTCGTCAAGCGACACTTGTACTGACTATGGCTTATCTCAAAATATTTGTACCAAGAGAGGTAGATATTATTATACCAGTCAAGTCATCAGGTCAAGGGGAACAACATAGTACCATAAAGTCTACCCCCTTCAGTACAATAATTTGTAGATATACTCGTTTTGCCAATCTGAGACTGCAACACCACCTACTGAAAGGCTGTAAAGAGAAAATGTGCGATTATCTCCAGTTGTTTGTACTACGAGAGGTTTATATTTTTATACCAATCGAATCAGCAGAATAAGGCAAGTAAAATGGTACAATAAAATTAACCCCTCTCAGTACAAATTTTTGCGGGTATAAACGCTTTTCCTCTCTGAAAGATGATCACCGATGCTCCCAACTGAATGTACTTAAACTCCAAGTAATAGGCTCGAAAGCTGATCAACAAAATCTCACTACCAAAAGAGGTCTGCTCACACCTTTAGTTGATCACTCATCACATTTCTCCACTCACTCAGGGTTCAGAAACCGTTAGCCTCATATAGGCTTCTGCAGAACGCACAAAGACGAGCGATCCACCAGTCTAAAAGGAACAGAGAGCTAGTGGATATTTTCAGGCGGTAGTTATTTCCTGATTGTGTCAAGTTTTGAGAAGATCGGACGAATATTGACAGAGTTGGAGTGTTACGTTAGGTGCTGTTCTATGTGCAAATGTAAGCAACCGTCAAAATGCATTTCTAACCAAAACCTCACACAATCGACGGATACTCACAAAAGCCCGTTTCACCACTTGTTACCCCCACCTTCAACAAATTCTCCGACCATGTGGCTAGATAACAACTAGCGAAGGCACTAGAGTCATCCACTAGCGTGCTCGTTTATATGCCCCTCTTAGCCGCACCCAAAAGTCGTTGAGAAGGTGTTATGGATGTGGAGAGGAGTCAGGCAGCTTCTTTTTCAGCTAAATGTATTACTAATCAGACAGTCTGTCTTCTCTCTGTCACTGTATCTACTTTCTTTAATCGATAAACACATTTTCATCATTCTCTACTCTCGATAAATAATATGAACCACCACTAGCGGCTCCATCAATCAGCTGATAATATCCCCACCTTGCGGCTCATCTCTTTCTCAGTAACTACATCCCCCTCTTCCTCTTTCTTCTGACAATTGTTCTGACACCTTTTTTCTGTTGTCTTCTGAAAACGCTTTTTCGTGTACAAATGCTCAGTTTGCGTAATTTTCCAGTCAGAAGATCGTCAATGCCATAGTCGAACCGTCTCACCATCTGTAACGGCCACTCGGCATACTTTTTGAACTCCTGGGGTAAATAGTCCACTATCTCGTATACCGTATCCACCGTTCGATCTGCCCACCAAAACAGCTGGTGAAAGAGATGTGTGTAAGCACAATAGTAGGAGATGAGTAGAAGAGCATAAGGATTGAGATCTCGTCTCAATTGAACGAATCCACTGCGCCAATAGTTGCACCAGGCTCCTGTATGTCCTACAGCATGCAGTTTTGTATCTAGGTGGAAAAGATGCAAAAGCGAGTAGATTTCACAGGAGAGAGTGAACTTGAGGTTGCGTTTGTCGATTTCAGAACAGTCTGTTGATTGGTCAACCAATTGAACGATTCCCCATAGATCTTCTTCTCTTGGAAGCAAAACTCGTCTCGTATCTGTAGGAGCGTAAAAGGGGGCTTGTAAGGGTCGTACAATGCCCAGAGTAGGATCAGAGGTGATGTCCATCATGTTTCGGGTCACTTGAAACAGATCTGCTCCTCCTTCAAAGTTCACCAACGGCATTAGAGGGCCTAGACTCATGGCTATAATGTATATGATGACCGAGGTGGCCAGAGCACTTTGACATGTGGGTATTGAAAGATTGAGAAGTTCCTTTTTGTGTAGTTTGAGTAGCTGAATGAATTGAGATAGCAGGTTTGCCATTGTTTCATCGGACAAACGGATGTATCCCTTTTCAGACGCTCTGGTGGGTATAACATGATGGCCAGTGTGAACATGATCACCAGCGTGAAAGTCGTCTGTACCACCTCTCAGATGGTTTAGATGAACAGAAGCAAAGACCAGACAGGCCTGTTTGAGAGCTGGACTCTGAGAAATCAGTCCTGGAACGTTTTTGAGCCACCTGCTGACATCTTTTCCACTGGCTTCACACAGTACAGGAACACTCTCGAGGTAGTAGAATCGCAGTAGTTCCAGTTGAGACAGGTCTAGACCCAGTAACAAAGCCATGCTGGTTGGAGTGATTGACATTGGTGAAATCGGTGGAGCTGTAGCAATGTCAGTTGTAGTATCTTCTTCTTCTTCTTCTTCATCTGAAGGCATGTCGATGGAGGAGTGGGTGGTTCATTGTGGATATGAGAGAGAGACTAGGTCGGTACTAAATATGATATGGTGAGTGGTGTAGATGAGTACAAGTAGGTTGTCTTTGGTTTGACTATACTACCAGTTGGTCCACTGTCTCAAGTACAGCATTGATATCATACACAGAACAACACATGTCATACAAGTACAGTACACTGCACTCGGAGAACTACCAAAGCCATGCATTCAATACATACACCTTCTGTTCATCAATTCCGTCAACTCGTTTTCAACATCTCCACCAGTCTGACAGGCTAGGAACAAAGACTCTGCAGATCAACCAGACGATGAGAGGAGTGTTTCAGAGGTGTCCAAAAAGCTGCGGCCACACTCTCTGTGACGCACAAAGGTACAAAGGTACCAGTTAGTCTGTTTCTGGCCCTCCTCGGATAATATTCCCTTTGCCGAAGATACCTAGTTGGAGGTGACGATATTATACACTAGCTACAAGTAGCTGGAGCTAACCCTTACTCAACCTCATCAACCAAAACTAGCGCGGGAAAATCGTCCAGTTTCTGACACGGCACAAAAATGTCCTGGGCAATTCCTCCAGTGGCATTGAGAGGCACTCCTCGAACCACAAACCACACAAACATATCTTCTGTAAAACCCGTCTTTTGGACTCGGGCGTCGTTCTCAGGATCGAATTTCGCCGTGGGCATGAACACAGCCAGCTCCTTGGCAAAACTCTCGGCCACAATCTTCCAATCCTCCATTTCGGCGTAGGCCTGAGAAATGCAGTTGCCGTAAACGAGTGTAGACTTGTCAAAGTGCACTAACGAGTTGTCCTCGAGAAATTTCTTGGTCACTTTGCGCGCATCCTTGAGCTCGGGCTGAGTAGGATCGTCGTACCGCTCGGCGGAAACGTAGGAGTCGAAATTGAGAGTCATGGAGGTAGTTGTTGGTGGTCACGTTCGCCGAAATGTTTTGTCCAACAAGTGCATAATTGTGCGTCTGAGATGCGTCAGTGTTAGATGACGTGAAAGTGGCAATGGACAGTTGTATCGTACGAGTGCTGTAGCTGTGTGGGATCGAGCGATCGAGGGTTGTGTTTGCGTCTTCCTAACGAGTTGGTATGACTTCCCTTGGTCACGTGACTTCCAGTTATGTTCTCTGGTGGTATAGCTAGGTAGTTCACAGCCGTACCCAATCGTGACTCTCTATCTCGGGCTACAGATGTCACATTGACAATCCAACTACATCATTGTACTCGTCTCGTCTTCAGCTTTCTAATGGTACCCTAAAAACCTTTCTACCTCTCCCATACCTCATTTTGAGCACCCTCCTTCTAACCTCCTCTAAAAGCTTACTAACAACTTTATCACTATAGGTAACTGCTGCCTTAACAACTACCACTCCCTCCTTCACACCACAACATGACTCTCACGGCAGCTACAGACACAGAAAGCGGACCGGCCGTGACCGTTCAGGACGGCCGACTCGCACTCACTGAAATCACCACATCGATCACCTCTCCGCTGGACATTCTCGTCAAGGTGGATCATTGTGCACAGAACCCGGTTGACGTGAAAATGTTCGATTCGGGGGCTCTTCCCGGTGGAACACAGACAGGACTCGATTTCACAGGCATTGTTTACGAGATTGGTGACGGAGTCAAGGATCGGGAGCTTGTGGGCAAACGAATCGCTGGAGTGGTGAAGAAGGGCCATGGCAGTTTCTCTGACTGGACTGTTGCATTGGACGGGTACTATTTCAACGTGCCTAGCAATGTGAGACCCGATGAGGCGTCCACTTTGGGTGTGGGGTGCATTACGGCCATTCTGGGCTTGTTTCTGAAGTTGGATTTGGAGTTTCGAGGCGACAAAAATGAAGACGACAACAACATCAACAAGAACACAGAGAATGCGCCAGAAACCGTGTCTAGAAAGGGGGCATGCAGAGGAAAAGCACCAATCATTCTGGTGTGGGGAGGAAACACATCTGTGGGACGATACACTATTCAATTGGCGTCTTTGGCAGGATATGATGTCATCACAACCTCCTCGATGAGTCCAGCAAAGGAGCTACGAAGTCTGGGAGCAAAGAGAACGTACTTTTACCAGGAGGCCGACGTCATCAATCAGATCCGCGACGAGAACGGCGAAATCGAGCTCATCTTCGATTGCATTGGATCTGAAGAAACACAACAACAATGCATTGAGGCAGCTGGAGAAGGTCAGACAAAGTACACGACAGTCAAGGCCAGTTGTACGGGTGAGGGGTTCCCGCAGAATGTCTCTGTTTCGTCAATCAACGCCTTTGACATCTACAAGCCCGATTCTCCTGATTCTGAGACGTGCAAGGAATATGCTGGAAAGGTTGGGGAGTGGCTGAAGGAAGGGAAACTAGTGCCTAACGTGACTCTCATTCTGGGAGGTCTGGATCAGGTGGCAGAGGGCTTCCAGCTATACAGAGACGGGATTCTGACTGGCCAGAAGTTGGTCTACGAGAACGAGAGAACTCGAAAGTCTCAGATTGGAAAGGTTCTAGGTGGGGAGGTGGTTGATCTCTAGATACGAGGCGATATGGGTCCTCGTTTATGGGTGAACTCAGCTAACAATGTATAGAATTGTTACTAGCTAGTTAACACAACGAGATGCACAACTACTGTACAGTACTCTGTACACAAGAAATAGATCCTACACATCAATTGCTTGTAGATTAGTCAGTCGCTGTTGGGCAGACACTTTCTGCTGCCAATAGGTCACGTCCCCTTCATCGCCCCCTTATCCCCTCTTTCAATCCCTCCTCTTGTCAGTCCTCTTGAGCTTTCTAATAATGAAGACCACCAGAAACACGGCCACCACCAACATTGCCAGGTAGCTGAGAATCGGAGACTGACTGGGAATCTCAAAGTCCGTGTCGCCAATTCGAGGGTACTGTCGAGCATGGTACGGAATCTGGGGCTCATTGACCAGCCGCTGGTCCGTGAAATGAATCCCTCCATGAGTGCCCTCGTCAACATATCGCCACGTCTCGGTTCCATCCAAAAGCACTGAAATCTCAAACAGGTGTCGGTTCGGGTACTTTTCGAGATTCACCGCGTTCATATGTCGCTCCTGAATGGCCGAGATGAACTTGAACCGGTACACGAGCTGCTGAAACAGAGCCAGGTCATGTTTGGTCTTTTTCAGCTCGCCCAGCTGGTGAAAGTACCACCGGCCGACCTTGCTGAGCATGTTGCGGGCGTCAATGTCGTTGTACTTTCGCAGCTCCGAAATATCAATCACCAGAGGTTCCGCCATTGTTGTCGTGTAGCTAGTCGTAGTCGCTTGTCTGAAGTGCACAGTAGGTGTCATCTGCACCAGGTGCGCCGTATGTCGTTTAGAGTGCGCGTAATATGCGCTAATTGAAGACCTTATGCATGTTGAGGTGGGGTGGCGGGAGTGGTGAGAGTATGAATGGTGTGAATACTGTGGCTGTGTCGTAGCTGATTGACCTGAAGCAGCAGTGAGTCGATCGTTGTCCGCTTCAATCAGTCAGAAATAAACTGACGAATGTACTGTACCCCTCACATCTAGCCCCAATGTTGAAGTGAACAGCTGTGGCTTGATAAAGCTAAGCGTTAGTCTAGACTTTGAGTGGACGGATAGTTGGTCGTTGTGAAGCTTGAGTCTGTGATTCGACAGACAGATCAGGTCTCTTTGTGCCTATCGCTTTTGTTCAGAACAAGCAGATGCCAGGGCCCATGTTGTCAGAGAAAGTGTCCAAGAGGTGGAGCTATGCGAGACTGTCACCTCAAGTGACATGAACGCATTACCTGTAGCTAGTGACAGTCTAGCCTAGTCTTGTGGAGCCCTGTGAGTGGTAGACTCAGGCAGAAACTCTGGCTGTTCAACTCTGTAAGCCTGACCTTCAAATGAAGTCATCATCCACACATCTGTAATCCAACCAGGCCATGTCGTCATAGCTTGAGTGGCTCGAACGCCAGAGTGTCGTTTGCATCCCCTCTCGCCCACACCCTCCAAATCTGCCAAAACAAAGCCAAGAGCAGCACTGCAATAGTAATGAGAACCACAATGATGGTCCTCTCTGTCGGTCCAGGTAATCCGAAATCCGAGACTCCAATCTTCGGCCGGTCCTTATTTCTCGGAAACCTCGGCGCGTGTTTCAATCGTTGATCAGTCCAATATGTACCACTGGCTCCCCATTCTTTGCAGTGTTTGTATCTCCAGGACTCGGTTCCATCAACCAATACAGACACCTCCAGAAGCACGTTTTGCGGGTACTCGTCGTACTCCAGCGTGTTAAGTTGATAAAGCTGAAAAGACGACAATTGGCTGACTTGTTTGGCGAGCTCACGGAACAGTTCCGGATCGTGTTTGGTCCTGTGTAACTCCTTCAGCTTGTGAAAGTACCATCGTGAAATGTGAGTCAGCGTGTCGTGAGGTTCCATGTCGTTGTTGATGAGATCATGGTAGTCGATTAGTAGGGGTTCCATCGAACCTGAACGAAGCGAGTGTTCGTGTGGTGGTGATCTGGTGTAGTGGTGATCTACGTTGGCGATGATGGCACAACATGGTTTATATGGTGCATACCTTTACGCGACAACACGCGTAATAATAGCGCAACCCCCGTGAGATTGGTACCACAGTGATCGCAATGATTCGGTGTATTTAGTGGTGCTATAATCAAAGCTGTTGGACTTCTAGGTCACGAACAGCTCCATGTATTGTTATGCCCGGGAAATAAGGTGGGGGTCTATTTCCGAGCCGCACGCTTAGGGGTGGTGTTTTTTTGGGGGGTTCATGAAAGTGGCCGAAAGGCCCGGATTTGATTGAAATTGTACTCTGTGTTTGATACACTTATAGTCACATGACCTGTAGAAGTTAAGCCTGTTTTGGTGAGCGTAGGGTGAGATACACCGCTCTGTTTTGTTGAATTGTCTCCATTTGACGTAATGTTTAGTTTGTTAAGATTTTGACAGCGGCTTAAGCTCTCACAGCCATATCCCAACTAAGATATTCACTACTACTTAACTAATACTTAACAAAACAATAAAACAATAAATACATATGGGATGGACCTCGTTTTGATTCCCCTCGTGCAGTGCACTCGAAGAATCAGTGACTCACTCCATTATCAATACTCTCCTGAACAAAGCTCCAATACAGCTTCTTCGAAGAGTCTCTCATTCTCTTTCCCCATTTGATGAAAATGAACATTGTCACGCAACATCCAAAGGAGACTCCAGCGGCTTCTCCAAAGCACTTTTTGAGTCCTTCATTCATGAACCAAGGTGTGATTCCATAAGACAATCCGAAACTCATGAGGTTTCTAATCAGGATGACCACCACCATGGAATCAGAGGCAATCTCTCGATAACTGTCTACAGCGTAATTGAGAGCACAAATAGACGTGAGAGTTCCCAGTCCCTTAACCAGACCCATTCCTAGCACAATGGGAAACCAATGGATACCTTCAGCTGCTCCTACACCCCAAAGAATGAGAGCTGGAGGACATAGGATGAGGTAAGCCAGGAGAACCCAAAGACGATGTTCAGGTTCAGAAACTCCTCCGTTTCGTTTGGCAAGTTTCATTCGAAGTAGATCGGACATGTATCCTCCATAGAATGACGCTATGAAGACAATGATACATGGAGACAAGTAACAGAGACCTACCATCGAAGCCTTGAAACTGTAGGGAGAGTTTGAGAGAACGTAAGAGGTCGTGGCATTACAAATGTTGAAACAAATGAGACCTGTTCCACAAAGGAATCCAGAGTAGACGACGACAGGGAATCTCACGAAGATGATGAATGGTCGTTTGATCATAGTCCAGAGCATCATTGGTTTCGGTTCATCCCAGAGTGCCAATTTTTGGACAAACGTTTTCTTTGCATAGACGGTTCCAGTGGGGGGAGATTCGAGATCAGAGTCTTGGATTTTGTCCATGTCCCGTGTCTTTGACTTGTTAAAGTCACGTGACTCGTTTTCGTAGGCTGGAGTCTTTTCTGAGAGTGATGTCTGTTCAGTCTCTGACGTCTCCTCGACACTGGGCATGTATTTCGATCTGGAGAAGTTTGTCTCTTCGAAGAAGAAGAAGAGAAAGACAAAGGCGACTCCATCGAAGATGACACCCCAATAAAGCACCCATTTCCAGTTCATACCTTGAGTGATGAATCCTGCAACTACAGGAGCGATATTTGATGCAAACATGAGTGCAAAGCCGTAGACACCCATCCATCGGCCTCGTTCATGTTCAAACCAAACATCTGCCACAGTACATTCTCCCAGAGACTCGACAGAGGCTCCCAGAAAGCCCTGGACGATTTTGGAGCCGATCCATTGGCCTGAAGAGGTGACATTGGGCGCCCACAATTGAATGAGAGCTGTTCCTAGTACAGAGACTAGGTAGACTGGACGTTTGCCAAATTGTTGAGATAGAGGTTGTGAAATGATACAGCCAAGGCCGAAAAACAAGAACATGTAGCCTGTACCCTGATTGAGCGTTGCTAGAGGTAGACCTGTACTGTGTGAGATTGGTGTTAGAACTGAGTAGATGGACGCTGAAGGGACAGCGACAGCGACGGTATACGTGACCATACAGAGCATACTGAGCAGTTTCCGTCGATGTGACCAGTTGAGAGGGTCGTCAGGGTGACATGAAGGTGTAGGGTGGAGAACAATGTCAGATTGAGAACTGTCCACGAGGGGGATAGTTCCTGGGGTGGAGTTGTAGTCGAGGAGCATGATGATATTGGCGCACGAAGAGTTGGAGACTGAAGGATGAGATCTAGCTAGGTAAATGATGTGAGATATCGGTTGGTGCTGGGGTGTTAGTAGCTAGCTGATTCTGTTGGTGGAATATGATGGTCGTTGATTTGTCTCCTCGAGAAGCTGTAGATGACCAAGCTATTGAAGAGGCGATGTCTGTTGAAGATCTGATTCCCTGCTGAGTCTCCAAATCAAAATACGACACCTTCCAGAAGGAAGACTACTACCTTATATACTATCCCACCAACCCAGTCTAGAGCCTGAGACACAGATAAAGACGATCTGGACAATCTTTATTCGTAGGCTCCCTCTCATTGATCAATGATTAAGTTTGATAGCGAAGAGATAGAGGAGGTGGGGCGCAGTTCAAAAAGGCCTACCTGGCTAGTGTCTGGGTAGATTCGGTACAGAATGTGATAAAATGACGAAAAATGATTCTATCGAACTCAGGAGTTCACAGACAGAATCTTCGGTCTCTCAGGAGTCGGAAAACACCTAAATTTTCCCATTAGCAACAATACGACGCTTTTTGTTTGAAGACTCGTCCGCATGCGTATAGTTAAGGTATGGCTGCATGATAAGAGAGACCATGGCGGGGGATATCGTCGGTCTAGAATGTGTAAACAGGTGGATTTCGCTGGTTTGAAGACTCAAATCAGACGAATCGTGCACTCTTATCACACCTGTCAACCCCCTATACCTCTAAGATCCCTCCATCACCACTTTCAAGCCTCCCCAAAACCCCCACCGGAACTATATCTTTTCAACCTTACCCAATGAGGAAGGTGTTTCCTAAGCGACCCCCAAACATTCGACTCTATGAATGCACTCAATGTTCCCCAATGTAAGCCCATGTAAGATACAAAGACAGATTTTGGAAGGGTTTCATTGTCAGACACAAAGACTACTTGATCTCATCGCTACTGTGGCTTATCCCCACAGCAACGGCACATGTCAATGGATCTTGTCGGACTCCGAAACCCAATCCTCTTCGATAGTGGCAGAGGGCAGAGGGGGAGTATAACAACCGACTTGTTGAGTGTCTAGTTTTGGCAGGAGGCACGCGAAATGACCATAATCAGTTTGTTTCCTCACGTGACGTCTCTACATACTCTCATGTGCCTCAGCTCATCTCAACAACCAACTGCTCCCCATACTCCCTCTACACCAGCCTCGCGACCCAAGACAGGCTCCTACTGGTTAAAAACTCTTCATGGAGCTAGCTGGAAGTCAGTCAAGTCACACCTCGGGTGGAGTACGAGCTTCAGGGACAACTGATGCTCCGAGAAATGCAGTATATCTAAAGCTGGCTGTCCAACTGCTGTTGTTTGTGGTGGCCGTGTTCTCACCCTTCTGTAGGTGAGCCTAGTTGAAACTTGAACACCACCATCAACAGTCACAGCCACTCCCTTAGCCACTCTATCAAGTCATACAAATAGCATTCCGCATCGTACAAGTAGGGCCCACCTTGAGCCACACAGCTGCCGGAGCGAGAGTTAGGGTGTGGATCAGAGTGGCTGAGAGAGTATTGACTACAATACTGTGCTGTAGGTATGGGCTGTCTCAGAGCTCTGTGTGCTACAAGTACAATAATTCAGTACGAGTACAGCAAGTGACAACAAGAATCCCAGTAACTACAAGCGGCTACACCCTAGGTCGTTCACTTCTTGTTGAGGGGCGTTTCTCATCAATCACATCCCACTGAGCGACTCTCACTTCAGTTCTTCTTTGGCTGCCATATCGTAATACATTCGCAGCTTTCATGAAAAGAACATCAGTGAGTTGCAATCACCTGTGCTGGATTACTGTAGTACAGCATGCACCGGCAGTATCATGTACTGTAATATCGTCTACTTGCACTTTACACTCTCCCCCCCACACATCTCAAATACTAGTTATACAATCATTAAATAAATAGGTGCAGTGAAGCAGAGTCAGTTCTGAAGCAATCTAAAGGCCCAGCAAGGTCGAGCCAGTCTAAACGGCAATCTCGGTGTTGGTCTCGCTCCACATGTCATCAAACAAGTTGTCCTTAGCAGACACGGAAAAGTCGGCGTAGGGCTCGGGCTGGTTGATGGAAATGGTGTCCTTGGTAGCAAGCACCAGCACCTCGAAGAAGTTCTGGACAGCGGCCTTTCGGCCCTTGCCGGCAATCAGCTCGGAAAACTGCACCTTGTCGTTGTCGCCGGACATTTGCCGTCGCAAAGTCTGTGCAGTGGCAATCGTGCTCTTGGCAATGCCGTCCACGGTGCCGGTCACCAGCAGATCCTCCTCCTCGTCGGCAGCAGCTGCAGCAGCAATCTCGTCCACGGTCTCTGTGTTGTCCATAACAATGTCGTCAGGAATGTCCAGGTCCATGGGCAGATCGTCGGGCAGCTCGCCCTGCTGCTGTCGCTCCTCCTCCTCCTGCTCAACCTCCTCAAAGGCTCGCTTTCCGTTGGGAGAAGCGGCGGGGGTCATAACCTGCTCCTCATCGTCGCCATCTCGCACCTCTCGGCTCGACAGAGTCTTTCGAATGGTCTCGGGGTCCACCAGAGCCATAATGTCTGCACTCAGGTCGTTGAACAGGTTCACCTCCTTCTCAAAGGCCTCGAGCTGGGGGTGCTCGTAGATGATGCCGTCTCGGTTTCGTCGCTGCTGCTGCACAAAGTCCTGGTCGAGCTGGGTCTCGTCGTCAAACTTGGCTCGCTTGCCTCGGTTAGCCCGTCGCTTTCGGGGAGCAGGAGCAGAGGGCTCGGGAATGTTGCCGGCCAGGGCATCGGCCATGTTGATGGTGGGCTCCTCAAGAGTGAGGCCGTCCTCTTCCAGGAGAACGTCGTCAGCGGGCTCGATGGGAGACATGGGCAGATCGAGCTGCTCGGAAGCCTGCTGGGCAGCCAGCTCCTCCTCGAGGTTGTCGGCTCCGAGATCCAGGCCGAGATCCAGACCATCGTCAAGGTTGGCGAGCTCGTCGTCGTCACCTCGGGGGATTTCGATCGACTGGTTGCCGGCGTTATCTCCGGTGGGCTCGTCCAGGTTGAGCTCACCGTCCAGGTCGAGACCCAGATCGAGGTCCAGGTCGTCGCCGAGGTCGGCCAGCTCATCCTCCTCGTCGGCTCGGCCGATTTCGATCGACATGTCGTGCTGCGGCAGGGTGATGTCGGTGGCGTTGGACACGAGGTTGGCGTTGCTGACGGGCATGAACTCGTCGAGGCCGAGGTTCAGGCCGGGCAGATTGAGACCGGGGATTACGGGCGCGGGAGGAAGCGCGAGATCCAGGTCGGTGATGGCGTTGCCAAGAGTAAGGGCCGCGGAGGCCTTGGAGGTGTTTCTGCCGGTGGCTGCGATGGTGGGGAGGTCGACGTTGCCGGGCTTGAAGGTCATTTTGATTTTGGTCACGGTATGAGAACAGTCATCCAGAAGGTATCCGGTCTGTCGGCCGTAGATTCGAACGACACCCAGAAGCAGCTGGCCCGACAGACGCAGCGCCATGGGCACCTTTTTTTCGCTGTCCACAATCGCCTTGACGGACTTGGGGATATCTGTGTTGAGCAGGTCGCTTCGTTTCAGCTTCTTTTCGAGGTTGGCAGCAAGCCAGACCTGGGCCAACGGACCTCTATCGGTGAGTAGTTGTTCGGAGAAGAACATTGTGATGTGGTGGTGGTTGTGGTTGAGTGACTATTTGTGTCTGTGGGAAAAATCTGTAGGGCGCGTTTCGTGTCGCGTATAATGGAGAGTGCGTCTAGGATGTCTCTGTGGTCGTGTAATGGGTTGCGCGGTAAGAGCAGTGGCGAATCTCTTCCTGTTGTTGTCGTGAGGAAACTGCCGTCGGTGGCGAATATACGTCTGTGTGGAAGGACGGGGTCGGAGAAGTGGTGATGAACAACAAGAGATGGGTTTGTGTCGTTAGGGCCTGGTCAAAAGAAAGAGGCGGGTGTAAAATGGGGGGCTGGTAAAGAGCTACATTCCAGCGCAAACTTTATTCCCTCTCATTGTTGTTTGAAGTGCAAGGTAGGGTAACCTTGGTTGGGGTGGGTCATATTTTCGTGTTGACGAGGTGATAAAGAGAATCTGAATAGACAGATCGATTTCAAATGACGAGTTGTGTATATTTGTCTTCTTTCAGCTCAACAAAATACGCTGTATCCCTCTTTTGAAGACACCCCGTTGTCAGCCTCTTGGGACAGTAAAATTACGATGTGGAATCTTTAAACCTGAGGGCTGGTAAGACATGCACATTAGGCAGCTGAGATTGACAGAAATATTAACGGCCAAGCAGCCATTTGGGGAGGTTTAGGGATGCGGCTGGGGGGTAAGGGTGTGTCAGAGAAGGTGTGGGTTGAGTGGAAGTGTGTTCCTGAGCTTGTGGGGGTAGTTGGGGGGAACACTTGGTAGACGCGTTACCAGGGTGAGTTACTTAGCTATACTTGGAAATACTCGGGCTGTAATGACAACTTACTCGATTGCCAGAGCAGGTCTAACTAAAGTAGAGCATTCACTTGAAACACTAAGCGACGTGATAGTTGACTTAAGGAGTTGGCTTGAACTCCATCACCTTTGACAGCATGATTGATTGAAGTAGATAGATCGACTAAATGGGGCTCGCTAATGTCATTCCAACTCTTATACTGCAACCACCTACTCTCTACAACCAGTGCACCACCCCTCCTCCCCCACCTTGGCTCCATGCATAAAGTTCACTATCGCGTTGTCGCGTCCAAACATCTCTACACCTCAATGTCAGTATGGGAAGAGGAATTGAACGGAAAGATTTCGCCATCGACTGGATTCTGGAACATTACTGCGAACGGTACTTGATTCGGCCCGATGAAAAGTCGCTACGAGGACTGAGACCATTGGTTGAACAACATCTGAGATCAGTTGGAGGATACACACGGGCTGGATTCAATGTTTTGCGATTCTGTCTCATCACGCGCAACTTGCTGAGTGCAGATCGAAGCTCGCGTTTTCCAGGGTACATTGAGGAAGTTGATGCCATTCTTCATGGCATGACTCTGAATCTGGATCATTGGCTAGAAGCAGCTCCTCATCTGGCTGTTTCTGATCCAACCAAGATCAGATCAACTATGACTGCTGAACGCCGCTCAATCATGATGCTGGTTGCTCGAGAATGTTTCTTTGTGTCTGTGGATTGCGACGCTTTTTCAGCGGACGATTTGGAACATCTGAAGACCCAGTACAAAGAACATCAACAGTGGTACGATGAAGAAGATGCTGCACATTTCGGAATGTATATAGATCTGCTTTCTGAAAGCAGCTCCGAAAGCGCCCATCAGCTTGTCAAAACCGCCAACGTCATCTCTCATAGTCTTCAGGAAGCTGCTCAGGATGAAAGACCTGTTTGGAGAAGATTGTCGGAGTTCACAGACTACCTTACTGGCCATATCAGAACGATGAGAGACTCGCTTACCGTCTACAGACAACATGTGGCTGAGGGAATGAAACCAGGCATGTCTGCGCTTCAGATAGCAAGTAGATTGTCGGATTTGGAAGAGGATAGAGGGAGAGAGAAGAGAAAGGAGAAGAGAAAGGAGGGGGAGAACAAGAGGCAGGAAGAGGGCGATGGTAGGGGCGAAGTGAAGAAGAAGAAGAAGAAGAAGAAGACGGGCTAGGGCGGACGGAACTATTTATTGATACTATTTATTCGCATTGAGATGTTGTAGTAGTGGTAGTGTTAGGTAGAAGAACTGGTACATGAAAGAACCAGCACTGTTGAAGCTATGAGGTGGTTATGGGAATGTCGTATAGATACTGACTGTCTCATATGGGGGTTTTAAATAAGCTGCTATGGGGTTAAAGTGTTTGTGCTTATGGTGTTGGTCCTTTGTGTCTGTCTCCACTTACACAGTCTATTCATAACAATGTACTTATGTATGTACACTCTACTTATCCTTGTCTCTCTGACAACTCAAGACAACGCTCGTAAACTGCTACCAAGTCACCTTCCAACCAGTATATTCATAATGCATCTATCTATATACGCCATCTAGTGAGAAGAGGTTCATCTGATGTGAAAGAGGTGGACGCTAAGTTGGAAGTCCCCTTCTGTGATAGGTTCTTTATCGACGTGGTCCTTGCATCACCCTGAAGAAGCCTTCTTCCTGTTGTCATGGCAATGACCTCTGAACGGCCTTGTTGAGGTAGCTAGTCAGACATGGTTGTAAGGCACAACCCCATGCTGGCAACCCTTACGTGACCCTAGGTATCTTTTGTGGCTCTCATAATCTCATCGCTTCGCTCGTCGATTGTTACTTCTCATACCGATCATTCTCAGCACTCAGCAGCGCCTTCCAGTTACCCTTGTTTCTCATCTCCTCATCCGCCTTCAAAGCCTTATCAATCACCTCAGTCACCTTGATAGCTTCCTGGAACGCCTTTTCACAGAGCTCCACCACTCGGTATCCCTCAATGGACACTCCGCTGGGTTTGCTAATCTGGCAAATGTCTCTGTTCTTGTTGATTGTGATTGTAATCTCAGCGTTCTGAACCTGTCTCTCAATAGCAGTACAGTCCAGAACACACTCCACCTTCTCCACCTCATTGGTCTCGTCGTTCTTGAGCTCAAACAGACCATAAGTGACGGAAACGGGAAGATGCAAAACACTCAGAGCAACAGGGTTGCGCTCCTCCATATCACACACTGTAACGGCTCCTCCATCAACCTCCACATCGGGCTTCTTGAAATGATAAAGACCAGCCATAACAGCAGCACAAGTAGCATCCACAAGTCCTCCATCATAATCCAGATAGTGCACATCAGCTCGAATCTCCCAGCACTTCTTGCCAGCAACAATACACAGAGACTCGAGATCCAGAGCTCCACTTCGTCGTACAGCCTTCTCCACAACCTGTGAAATCATAATCTCCATCTCGCTCTGATGATTGTTTTCGAATATCGGAGAGGCCATGGACCCGATATCGGTATGGACGACAAAAATACCGTCAAAGGGCCGTCGTTCATTGGGCTTTGTGATTTCAGCAGAGATTCGAACAACAACCTTGGTCTTGCCCATAGTGAGCTCCACGTGACCAAACTGCGTTCCAAACTTGACCTCCATGGGCCGCTGCTCCTCCACGGCTCGTCCGTCAAGCCGCTTGCCGGCCTTGAGAGCCTCCGTCAGGAATTTTCGATCGTTGATTGAAATCATTGTGTGTGAAGGTCAAAATTTCAAAAAGATTTGGGTTTATGCGAGCCCAAGCTGGGTGGACAGTTGGTTGCTGGGGTGGTGGGTGGTTCTCGTTTGTGATGTAGAGAGATTTATCCCGGTATATTTAGGCTAGCTTGATCCAGTTTGATTTTTCTGGTTTTTTTCCTGTTTGATCCAATTTTCTGTGAATTGTTTGGTTCCCGCCGCCCACAACCCACGCCTCCAACACTTCATGATCTTTGAGCTTATCGAGAGTTGCTTAGTAAGTAGTTGTGGGGGGTAGGTGGAGCTACAGACAATACAGATGATAAATCGGAAGTTTGGGACACAGGGGAGCTTCTACTTCACACGCTTTGAGCTCCCTTGTTTGCTGACTAAGCTAACTCATAAGGTGTTGCATTGTTGGGCGAGTTTGCTGTGCTAAGGGACGCCGAAGGCAAGAAGAGTGCTTTCAGTCACTTGGAGAAGCTGTAGAGTGGCCTGATCACAGGTTATGAGGCAAGCGACAGTCACTTACGTAAAATCTAACTGTCAGACTCACCGCAACTCAACAATCTGTCCATCAACAATTTTATTGTCAAACAATGTTACCCTGATTAAGGCGGCCAAATAGGTCACAACTATAGCCCATAGAAAGCCGTTATAATACCCCAGAGTGTACCAATCGACTCCCCGGATTTTTTTGATCATTTAGCCGAGACGTTTTCATCTCTCTATATTTTACTCGAATTGATTTCGATTTTCCATTTGGCACACCTCCAACCCTTCAAACACTATTGGTACACGTCGCTTACGCCGTTCACGCCGTTAACTCTCTTCGCTCTCGCACTCTCCGGGTAGGTCGTTCCCATCGGCTCAAACTCTAATGGGATCACGTTGTCCACAGAGTCTACACAAAGCTGTGTTGTTGGTGTCGGTGGCAGTGTACTTGTAACCACATGTAGTCAGGGCTTAATTACGAAGCGCCACCTCAAGTCTATATATACTCGACCGATTCCCTCTTGTGACGGTATCCATTTCACTCCATCCCAAACAAACACTCACCAGACACACACACACACACACAACTGTCACTCCCAAATATACAGGAACGTCGCTAA
The DNA here is from genome assembly GCA_900519055.1 of Yarrowia galli. Classification (NCBI taxonomy): domain Eukaryota; kingdom Fungi; phylum Ascomycota; class Dipodascomycetes; order Dipodascales; genus Yarrowia; species Yarrowia galli. The sequence goes on along the minus strand of ULGS01000006.1, from coordinate 3,166,433 downwards.
CCCATTAAACTCACTTCTGCACACACGCTTCGTCTCTTCTTCACCAACACTCACATACCAACGTCAAGATGGAGCCCGTCTACATTGTTTCCACCGCCCGAACCCCCATTGGTTCTTTCCTGAGCTCGCTCAGCGGCCAGACCTACGTCGATCTCGGCGCACACGCCGTCAAGGGTGAGTACCACAGAGAGGATACGGACACAGACAGAAACAGGATAGAAGGATACACACATGATGGACACAGACACAGACGCGATTGAGGGATCGGATACGGATGGGATCACGCGACTCAGACACAGACACTGCAACGACTTCGCTCATGCTACTGTTGCTGGCATTGGTCTCACCTTGTGTCAGGAATGAGATCGGATTGTTGTGCTTGCGTTGTTGGTATGACTCGACCACTGTGACATTGACTCGACTACCGTGACATTGACTCGACTACCGTGACATTGACTCTCTGATACGCTGATGTTGACAATGACACCAGCTTCTTAGCGTGTGATCCATGTCACCGCAGTCTTGATGGTTGTCAAGACGGCTGTCAGCTGATCGGGCGCTGTAAATGCAACAACGTCAGTGTCGTGGCTGCCGTGGTTCATGATTGTCCTGGCTGATATCGCGGTGTCTCAGCTGTCGTTGAGCTCAATCGCCCTCTGTTGGTGTCCAGTCAGTCCTTCTCTGTGATCGAATCAGCTGTTTCTGTCGCATTCGTGACTGTGCCTCCTGTGAAGAGATCGTCATCAAATACAACGTCGCCTGCGCCTGCGCGTGACCTACGGCGACCCGCTCATCTCACTCACCATCCCCTCTTACTAACCCAGCCGCTCTTGCCAAGACCGACCTCAAGCCCGAGCAGATTGACGAGATCATCTTCGGTAACGTCCTCTCCGCCGGTGTCGGACAGGCCCCCGCCCGACAGGTTGCCCTCAAGGCCGGTCTCCCCGACACCATTGTCGCCACCACCGTCAACAAGGTCTGTGCCTCCGGCATGAAGGCCATCATCATGGGTGCCCAGGCCATCATGACCGGATCCGCCGACATTGTCATTGCTGGCGGTGCCGAGTCCATGTCTAACGTTCCCCACTACGTCCAGGCCCGAGTCGCCAACAAGTACGGCAACGGCTCTCTTGTCGACGGCATCCAGCGAGACGGTCTGTTTGACGCCTACGATGGCCAGGCCATGGGTGTTGCCGCCGAGGTGTGTGCCGAGACCCACTCCATCTCTCGAGAGGAGCAGGACGAGTTTGCCATTGGCTCTTACAAGAAGACCCAGGCTGCTTACGCCGCCGGCAAGTTCAAGGACGAGATCACCCCCATTGAGCTGCCCGGATTCCGAGGCAAGCCCGGTGTTGTTGTCTCCGAGGACGAGGAGTACAAGAACCTCAACGAGGACAAGCTCAAGTCTGCCCGAACCGTTTTCAAGAAGGACGGAACCGTGACCGCCCCCAACGCCTCCCCTATCAACGACGGAGGAGCCGCTGTCATTCTGGCTTCCGCCTCCAAGGTCAAGGAGCTCGGCCTCAAGCCCCTGCTCAAGATTGTCTCTTGGGGCGAGGCTGCCAACGAGCCCGTCAAGTTCACCACTGCCCCCGCTCTGGCCGTCCCCGTTGCCCTCAAGCGAGCTGGTCTCGAGGCCAAGGACATTGACTTCTACGAGTTCAACGAGGCTTTCTCTGTTGTCGGCATTGCCAACACCAAGCTGCTTGGTCTGGACGCTGACAAGGTCAACGTCTACGGAGGTGCTGTTGCCATTGGCCACCCTCTGGGCTGCTCCGGTGCCCGAGTCATTGTCACCCTCAACTCTGTGCTGCACCAGGAGGGCGGCAAGTACGGCTGTGCTGCCATCTGCAACGGTGGTGGAGGAGCTTCTTCCATCATTGTTGAGAAGTGTTAGGACGTGGGGAAGCAGGTTGAGAAGTCTATGCTTTAGGCTAACGGAAGAAGACAAAAAACTGATGGTTTTGCTAGCGATGCAGACGTCTTTGATATAGTAACGTCGTCGAAGGACCTCCATTTACCTGTGGACCCATGTATATAGTTTGATCGATCATGTGAACTGAGGCTGGAGGAGATGTAGGAGTAGGAGTACAAGTACTTGTGGTTGTTGCACTTTTCGATTTGTCATCAGTCACCATTGGTGAGGGATCGTATGCACCACCCCATGTGGTCTACATTGAGCATGTACAAGCACCGTTACTTGTATGTGTGGTTCTTGACCAGTATTTTTACAGCGCAAGGGATTGTACATGTACAGTGTCCGAAGAGCTATCGGTATTGTATGTAAGGGGTTGGATTGTGTCTCTATTGTATGCCTACAGCGTGGTTCTTAGGCTGGGGTAACAGGGTGTGCAGTGTGCTGATCAGGGTGTTGGTGATGTTCATAGGAGGGTGCTATAGTTATTGTATTCACGTGGAGTGGTGGGGGGGGGGGGGAGGGTAGGGAGTGAGACAGACTTACAAGCAATGACTTGCTCGTGGGAATACCTGTTCAAGTTCAAGTACAAGCTCTTGCTCTTGCTCTTGTAGCTACTCCCTCGCTACCTAGATAATTGTGTTACCGCCCCTAGCATGTGACTTCATACATCCACGGATGGCATACGTCAGCCGCTTGTGAAAAAAGAAACTAGGAGCTTGCCACGGCTAAGCAGCTTTTCAAGACTAAGCCTTTTTTCATCGTGTCGCTCTCAAGCTACTGTGGCTCCTAATTATTGCCGTATCCGTAGTGCCCCTACGTCGATAGTACTTCGGGTGAGGCACCCCTGTTTTCCCCTTACTTGCGATACTTGCCTTGGACATGCTGGGGGAGATAATAACGGCTCTTTTCGGCCATCTGTCGTCCACGTCCTACGTTAGGGACGCACTCGGGCGCCGCGTCTTTAGCTCCTCTCGTATATATTATCGATTGGCTCAGTCGTATTCGTTTGCAGGGAGAGAGAGGGCTGGTAGGGGGGTGGGTTTGGTGGAGACAGGAAACCGCCAGTTTCTCCCTGTACCTTGTCGCTGCACGTGCTTACCCCTGAATGACGGAAACACTTCTGCAAGCGGTAGGAGATACGACGGCCGGGACTGCTGCTGTAGTATTTGCTTGTTGCGTATATACTCAAGTCTCGGTCTCAAGGGCTGCTGCTTGCAACTACTGCTACAATTACTTATTCCTGTGACACATTCCTTGCAGCCATTAGTTTAGCCCGCGCCGACCGATATTATCCAGCCTCCATATTCCACCACCCTTCCTCGTCGATCTACCGCGGGATCGGCACGATCGGCGTGGAGGTAAAAAAAAAGGCATTCCGCTCTGTATCGTACATATGGGCTGTGACCTAAACCACATGGCGGTGGTTGTGTGGTTCCAGGGGGCTGTTATGTTTCAGATCCCTGAATTCGCTCCTTCTTCACTCTTGTATCTGGACGCATTGGGTAACTGCACAACGACCCCTGTCTGAACCGTTTACCCTGATCCGAAACCTGATCCGAAACCTGTACATACAGAGTCTGCGCCAGCGGGCATTTGTTTTGATACCGTTTTTAAGCCTGAGACAGTCTTGTCTGCCGTCCCACCACCTAAGACCAGGCTGGTACAGTCTACATAGATACCCCTGTGTCTATACGTGCGTGTGAGAAGTGTTATGAGACCATCCCGACCATACCGAGACAGGCTGCTTGTAAACAAGGTACGACGTGAGAGTTGAGTTGTCAACAGTCTTTGGTTTTCAGACAGTCTCACAAGTCATCACCGATCTTCATTTCTCATAGATCTCAGAGATGATCACTTTCGATCACTTTTGGATCACCATCATTTTCATACACCAACAGATCTTCTCTCGTTTTAGACCGAATCTTGCATTTTGAACTACCTAGCGGACCGTCGAGTCTGGCGCCCAAAAGGCCCACTTTTAGCCCTCTTTTAGCCCTCTTTTAGTGCTCATTTAGTCCCCTTTTAGACCCTTATTGGAACTGCTCGGAAGGCCCCTATTTTTTTTCACTCCCAGCCAACAGTCCAGTCCAAACAACCAACCCCTTTTAAGTTTTCTTGGTCCCGTCCCATCTCCAACATACCCTAACCCTAGCCCATTTTCTTTGTCCTCCTCTTTGTCTGTCCCCGAGACGATAGCCGATGCAATACAGATTCACTCGTGGGAAATCTCAGAGTCTATCTATAAGAGCGAGAGAGAGAGAAATTTGTGTCTAAAATTGTGCGTCGGGCGTTTTACGCCGCCGTTGGATTTGAGAAGGGATATTCTGGAATATATGACGCCATTATGTGGGCCCTGAAAGTGAAGACAGGTCGGGTCTGCGGGAGAGGGAGCCGGCAGGTTGAGGTCGGTAATTATTGGCGGTAATTATCGAGCGTAATTAATTATCCAAAGAGGGTCCCTTCTCTCTCTCCAGTTGGACATAATTCATCCCTGTCTTGGGATAATATGTGTGCATGCAAGTCGAACGACGTGTATGTGGACCTGTAGTCCAAACTTTGAGAGGTGATTGGAGAATAATAACGGGTAAATTGGCCGTAAATTATCTCCACGTCTTGTTGACATCTTAGTTTGATTAGTCTGTGGGGTTGGGGTTTGCAAAGGTGTAAGGGCAGTTGGGCGTTGTTTTGTGGCCCTTATGAGCAGCTGGGGGGGAGGAGAGCATCTAACAAGTCTGTTGTTTGATCTCTATTCAACTATTATCGGCTGTCTTTCTCCGCAATTATGGCGACTACATCCGCACTTGTAATTCCACCAGTATTTCTCCTACCTGATACATTACGAAAAATCAACTCTAGCATGCACCACGCCATGAATACATGTTGAGGTTCACCCTGGCATGAACACACAGGCCCGCAGATATTATTATATTATTCGTGTGGTCCATTGTAATTATTCTACATACTATTATTGTTGTTGTTGTTTGTTGGTACATTCTTCCGTTCCACAAGGTACAAACTACAAGGATAATGCAGTCACATAATGTAGTCTGTATTACTATGGAACTGGCGAAACAACAGGGCTCATTCAGTGTTTGATTAATTTGTACAAAACGAAATGACTCTCCTTGGATTCTGGGCTGATGGACGCTTGGATTCCTCCGGTGATCAGCCCAGTTTCAAGAAATCACTCCCTGTTACAGATGTCAGTGTCAAACGTTGAACTCGCCACTCATTGTTCTGGTTAGACCAGCTTAATGTCATTTTGTACCACTAGTGTCACAAGCTCAGCTTCAGTCCGATGTCAGTCTCTGTCACTATCTGTCAGACTCTGTCACAACTGTCCGCCGTGCATCGTGCTCCAGCCATATAAGGCAGGGTCTATTGTTTTGGTGCCAATGTGTCACTCAAACTCCTGGAACATTCAAGGGTGGGTGACTGGACTGGGGGAGCAGACGTTGACACATTGACAGGCGCGCTAGCTAAGCCTCGATAGTGTCTAGGGGTGCTTTGCCGGGCGCTCAACCCGCCTGAGAGCTGCTGCTCGCGATCGCCAATATGGAACTCGTAATTTCCAGTGTAAAGGTGGAGTGCATGCATATGGACAGACAGAGAGAGACCCAGCCCGGCTGTCCGACTGTCCGGCTGGCAAAAAAATTAATTAAGCACTTGGATCGTAAAAATGCGATCCCTTGCTTGGCTGGTGGGATAATATCGGCCATTGTAGAATGCGTATCGACTGATTACTCTTCCTATTGTGGCCAGATGTTTTTGAAGCCGTGATTTATGGCTCGATAACGCCTTTGAACGACAAGATATTGTGACGTCACCGTGTCTTTCCACAAGGTGTACACTGCACCCTATACTTTATCTCATGCTTGTAGATACTGTGAAAAGTAGGTACAGTGTAAGTAGGGGGATCTGATCGTACGAGTACGACTAGAGGTGGTACCACTACTATCGGCAGCTCCAAGGGGGAAGGCTCCAAAAATAGTTACACACACACACACGAACGCTCCGGTTGCACCCTGGACTAACACTGTCGCGAACGGCCCTGTGCCGGATGGGTCAAGCTGGCACGTGCTAGTTCTACCTCCGTCGCCCTAGACCGGGGCTGCTGGTTGCGGGGATGCATGGATCAGCGGTCGCATCGACATGGGCCGTGGTCACAAAAAGAAACGACGCAGGGAGGACAGGGAGGAGGAGAAGGATTGAGAAGCAGCCCGGTGGTTATAGCGGGCTTGTTAGCTGGCTGGAAGTTTAGATGGTTGGAAATCTACAAGGCTGGCTGTTCTAGATTTTCTTCATAGTTACGCATTCAGGTACAGTCACCAACTAGCAGTAGCTAGCTCCTCCGATAACAGTAAGGGGTGCATAGAGAGCCACACGGGAGATCCACAGGTAAGTAAGTAAGTACAGTAGCTCCGATATAGCGCTTGGGGTAATAGCTATCAATTATGAACGGAAACCAATAAGTTGAAAAAGACCTATAGATGGCATATCGTGCAACACATACGATACATACGGTAAATTGGGGGTGATTGCAAAATTGCCTGTTTTGGAAGGTGGACGACCTGTTGAGGCTCTGGAAGTGTGGCTAGTCGGAAGAACACGTTCTGGACAAAGCTGCTCTTGTCCACCCATCACCGTATCCAACCATCCCTTACTTCGACCGGCCTTGATGCTGCACTTTAGTCTGGAGTCATTCTGCACTGAGACCGACCAATGGGCGATTTGTGGCAGGGTCGTTTGTGGCAGCCAATGAAGAGGTAGATTGGTACGTACGTAGCCAATGTAGTAGGTGGAGGCCTTCTTGTACTCCTATCACACCTGACTCAAATAGCAAGTTGGTCTCGCCACCGACATGTTCATGTTGAGCTGCCGGTTGAGTAACTTGTTCGCCTCTTGAAACCCCCACCTCTGCTGGGCTTTCTCTCTCTCCCCACTCATAGTGTACGTCTGCACCTCTTGGACGTGTGATAAAGTGATTTAACGAACAAGATTGAAGCAGCAGGGCCTTGTCTGGCAGGGCTGACTCTGGAGTACTTGTACAGAAGTGCGTCGTTAAGTACTCGTACATATGTTAATGGGCTCTTCATTTCAGAAGACTATACCGTACCACGTTTTTGCCCAGGTACCGTTCCTGTTGGTGTACCTTCTTTTTTTGTGCCCTCCTCCTCCACCCATCGCACTCCGATGGGTTCCACGCTCTAGAACACATTCCAAGCTCAAACGCTCGGAAGATCAAACGCTCGGGGGATCAAACGCTCTTCAGGTCCAGTGACTAGAGCCAGTGTGACTCTGTAGTATGAGCAAGACCGATTCTCTCTCCGTACACAGGCTCTTTAGAGCGTTTAGGTTGGGAGCTCCATTTTTCGGTTTCCCGTTATTTTCCCCTTTGCGTTTGGCTCACGTCAGTTTGTTCTCTGTCTCTCTGTCTCCCCCGTAACCCCCTTTAATTACATGTGCATTTTAGGGGGCTTGTTACTGCACGCTGTGGGATAATATTATTACGGAATGCGAAAATCGCATGATCTCAGAGAAGAGTCTACAGTGCGACAAAACAGCCGAAGAATGAGTGATGACCGACGAGAGAGAAAATGGAGAGACGGTCGGATATGTACGTATGACTGAAAAAACTGGTGGCGTTGACTGCCCATTTGTTTGTGGCAAAATGTACAGTGCTATTCAGGTGTACCTACATAAGGCACAACAAGAGGGGCTAATCATAGTGTGTGGCAAAAGGGCAAAATGGGCAAAAGGGCAAAATGGGCCAATGTCAGATTGAGCACGGACTATCAACGTGGATGTGCATGGTTTCCACAAAACCCTGGTTACGGCTCTTTTCTCCGGGACATGTACAATGCGAGTCGGTAGGACAAGTCGTATACGTGCTTGTACACCATATTATAGAATATCCAGCTTCTCTTGTTGTTGCATCTATGTACTCCCTTGAACTTGCTTATTCGACTCGGTTTTACGATTCCAGGCCCACGCGAAGATTTTCTTCAAGACAGCTGCTGCCACTGGCGACTATAGGCCCCGATATTATTTGGCCATGAGGATCTGCATAGTGTGCCGCCGTCAGTCGAGTGTTAAATTTGACGGTGGGAGATTGGCAAAAAGCGAAAAGCTAGAGGTTGGGACAAGAGGCCCTGGAATAAGCAAAGGCGCAGTTTTTGAGACGACCAAAGAAAAATGAGAGGCGACATGGTTGAGGCTGTAGTGACGTGGTAGGGGTGGTTGGCGGTGGGATCGAAAGCTGCGACTTTTCTGATTACACCGGTTTGGTCGTGGCCACCCCCCACCTCTCCTAGCTCGCGCTGTCCGCGGTCTAAAACCCGTCCTACCACTCACTAGCGTGCTGCTCAAGCCCGGTTTCACATCCCAACGGTCTTCTCTCGATGCAATATGCATATGCACTCTGGTCCACTGTACACGGGGAAACTGAGTTAAGCTTCTCGCTTTTGATATTTGTGGCCCTTGTCATACCCCCCCCTAGACTAGCGCCAAAAATACAGTTTTCGGGTGCAAGACCCATGGGAAGCGGGGGGTAGGGGAGAAGGAGAGAGAGAGAGAGTGAGCGGACCTTGATGCTTTCTCTTTCTTCATATATATGGGGTAGACCGGCCCGAAGAGTCAGGGACATCTTGCATACCACCACCACCACCACCCACAACCAACAACACATACACTAACCAGTGTGAACCGACACAGAATGCACAAACTCAACGCACGACTCGGAAACCTCCGTCTGGAAGAAGTGATCGGCACGGGGGCCTATGGCACCGTCTACAGAGCCACCGACATCTACTCCAACCGACGCTACGCCGTCAAGGTCGTTGGCAAGCGATCTCAACTCAACGACTGCCGAGGCCAGGTTATCAACGCCCACAAACTCTCGCTTCAACAGGTGTCTCTGGCGGCCCTCAACCACAAGGCCTCTCACATCTACCGCGAAATCGCCCTTCACAACCACGTCCAGGTCCACCCTTACATTCTGTCTCTGTACGCCGTCTACGAGGCCAGCGACTGTCTGTACATTGTTCTGGAGCACTGCGAGGACGATCTCTTCACCGCCATTGTGGATCGAGGCATGTTCCAGACCTACGCTCCTTCCGCCAAAATCATTCTGCTCCAGCTGCTGGAAGCCGTGCTCTACACTCACAACAAGGGCGTCTACCACTGCGATCTCAAGCCCGAAAACATTCTCGTGGCCGAGGGAGGCACTTGCATTCGACTGGCGGACTTTGGCCTCGCCTCGCGATCCGGACAACAGGTGTCCCAGTGTGGATCTTCCTTCTACATGTCTCCTGAGCGACAGACCAAGCGACAAACCTCCCAGTCCGTCCAGCAGATCAACGCCGGCAACGCCGCAGCAGATGTCTGGAGTCTGGGAGTCATTGCCATCAATCTCTTTTGTGGCCGAAACCCCTGGAAGCGAGCCCACGTCTCCGATGAGGCCTACCGACACTACCTCAAGGACCCCTCGTTCCTGCAGCAGATTCTGCCTGTCAGCGACGAGTTTGCCGGCATTCTCAACGGCATCTTCACCTCTGACGTCAAGTCTCGAGTCAGCCTGACTCAACTGAGAGAACAGATCAAGGCCTGTGACATGTTTGTGGTTGGCCAGAATGCTGCGTCTACTACCACTACTACTACCACTTCAGCTTCTGCTACCTTTGAGGAGTGCATCCAGAAGCCCACAGCAAAGACTACAGCAACAACAGCCCAGGCTACTACTCCTGTCTACACCAAGGAGCCCATTTCTCCTGTGTCGCCCGTGTCTCTGCTGCCGGCTCCTTCTCTCAAATCAAACCTCTCTCCCCTCAGCCACACCTCCAGTGTCTCTCCTCTCAGCCACACCTCGTCCATCTTCTCGACGCCCTACACTCCCGACGTGTCTCCTACTGCCGTTTCGGATCGAGGAGTCAAGCGTCGACGAAGCGAAGAAAACGAGCCCTTCCACTTTTCGCTCAACCATACCAGCGATGTGGATCGGTTCGACTTTGGCATGAGCGATCCCCGAGCTCGACTTTTCGCCTAGATCAGGACGAGGAACCAAGACGGAGACGACCACCACCATTTGCATAACCACCCCAAAATGCTCTACTAACAATCAGCTAATGTACATATTTATAGATAATGATAATGACCTAATTACTTAAGGAGGAGGAGGAGATATGAGGACGTAGTCCGAATGTCTCCGACCAAAACGAGCATTCCGTAGCCTTGTAGCACTTGCAACAGCAGAATGAAGACGTACTCCGTATTCTACCATTTCCGGCATTTCTATTCTAGCACGAACGGCACTTCTCGATTTATACTGAGATGAATTGTAACACTGCAACGCTGATTTGCCGCGGCTAACTCTTTTCCTATACTCTCGATCTCGTTATTGTGACTCCCCTTGATTACTCTTGCAACTTTCATCTTCATCTATAGTGTCTATACTTAGACCAATGGTCATTAGCGGGCTTTCCCGAAATTGTGGGCCCTTGTCCGGCAAGTTGGGGGATCGGAACTTGTCTCCTTCGACACTTGGATCGGCATTAACTGAGTCTCCGTCGTATTGAGCATTGTCCGGGGTAAGATTAGAAGTAATTAGGGATTACTGGTCGCGGAGTACTACAGGTGAGATTACGTACTGAGGGAGAGATTACTCATTGAGATGGTCAAATGACCTGGGCAATCTCCGGAAATAACTCGGAGTCCGGACGATACCGTTTCTTTGACCCATTCCCTCCCGTCGTGCAACGCTGGAAATATTAAATCGTCTTTAGGGCTCATTCCGAGCGCCGTATGACCGCGATACGGGGAGGCAAGAATATAGGCTTACAGTACTTACAGTAGTTAGTGTATGTACTCACACGGGAGAGAGTCATCCTTGTACAGGGCGAGTGCAAAGTCTCTGTGGGTCAACGTTTTCACTAGCGTGGAAAAATTTGCGACGTCGATCGAGAGATCGTAAGTCCGATTGAGTGGGTGATCGGTGGAGGGGTTGTATGGGTATATTGAATGTGTTGTTTGGTTGTGTCTGGTTGTGTCTATTTCTGTTATATTGAAGTCGATGAGGTACAATACACCTCCACACCATGCACAGACATGCACCGTTAAAAGTTGTAGCGACGGAGAAGTCCGCGTGGGTAACTTACCCGAGGCTTCAGATCGGGGTTCCATTAACCTAATGGTTCGTAACACTGCCCCGAGAGGTTGTATGGAGAGCCGTTTGAAGGAGTGTTCAAAGCAGCCATCAGAGGAGTTCTCAAGGGACCCACGCTTCGTATCTCCACCCTTTGATATAGTGGGTACGTCCGTCTCCTTCATTCGATTACGTCTCTCACCGGGCAATACGACAATCGCCCCGACTCGAGCTGAAACTGTCTGAGACGGTTTTGGCCTTGTTCGTTCAAAGAGCGACGTTTTGACCTTGTTAGAAGGGGACGTTTTGACCTTGTTCGAGAGGACGTTTTGACCTCACAATCCACACTCAACGTTAGACTGTCTTTCCTCAGCTATGGATGCTCATCAATAGGACTCAGAGTGAGACTCCTCACCCCTGACAAAGGGAGCCCTACAGTACGATACCGTGATCATTCTTTTTCGCCTGGTTTCACGATACCACAGATTCACATGTCCATGCTGTAGACTCTTTCCCCGCGGTCAAGGTGGCCTGTTGCCGGGGAAATAATCTAAACGTAGCCCATGCAACCATCCATCGTGAGACAGGTGGGATGGACTGAGACAAGCGAGACTGTCACGGGCCAACACTACAGAGTTAGACTGTGAGACAGGTTCATGGGAACAGTCGAGCCAAGTCGAGCCAAGTAGAGCACAAACTGTCTCACCTAGACAACCTCACACAACACAAGTCTCACTCAGAACTTCTTGACTGTCTCACCTACAACCACACACACTGTAATCCCGCTTCTACCCTTTCTTCCCGAAACGTGAATATCGTCGCCTCTTAGGGACACCCGCTAACGTTGCACATAACAGGACAGGGGTATCCTGGTCATGACTGACTAACTAACTAAACACAAACACAAACACACATCCACAAGCAGGGACACTGAGACAGCTGTATAGTGGGGGGTTGCGGGACGGTTCCGATCTAAGAATAGTACCTAGGGAAGTTTCGGGCAACGTGATACCTGGACAAGGGTCTCTGTTTGTTTCACGTTGGTATCGGAGTGTCTTAGTCAACGAAACAGTATTACGTCATTCTTTGGGGGGGCGCGTCTTTTTAGACGGGGTTACGTACGTCATACTGTGAAGGGGCGGTTATGGCTGTGAAAGACGATCTAACGTCAGAAAATTCACCAAAGTGAGAAAATCTACTGCGCTGACCAAGCTGATTCGCTGTGGCCAAAAATTGCTTTCATAGCACCAAAACCCACCACGTTCTGATGACGTCGTTTAGCACCACCCGCTAGCACCATCACAGCTGTCAAACTCTATTTCCTTATTGGGAGTCACCTCCTAAACCCAATTCCACGCTGTCCAGGATACCACCAAAACATTGCAAACACAGGGGGATTTCTGTGACAAGTGTTTCGGAGTGGAAAATATCGGTCGCAGGGGAGGCAAAAAAGAACCGTCACAGACAGGATTCGAACCTGCGCGGGCAAAACCCACTGCCTGACAGCTATTAGAATAGCAGGGCAACGCCTTAACCACTCGGCCACTGGGACAGGTGTGTGACGCTGGCCTGAAAAGAAGCTAGCGGAGGTGGATGGTGATTAGTCAGCGCCGAATAGGGGTGTCTGATACGGTCATTATCTGTATACGGGTTCAAGACACGTGCTGAACAGTCAATCGTCTCAAAATCAGCCCACTTTCATGACTCTGCAACTAACACATGGTCCAGGGAAAATCAGACTAGTGTAGTTCACGTTGGAAGCAGCCCAATCTAAGGCGGCTGACATACAGCAGCTGAAACAGATCTACTCACGAGCTAGCTACTGCCTTATTGGTCTGAATGAACCCCAGGGCTGTATGACGTAAGTAGGTGGTCTATTTTGGGTCATATCATAACACCAGCGAGTTTAGGAGGTGAGCTATTGATTTGATATCAGAGACGAACATTTGATTTAGTGGCAGAAGGCTGATGAAACAAGTTATTGACTGTTGGCTCGGACTATGAGACTTACTGAGTGGGGATTTAGTGGAGGAGGATGTGGAAGGTGTGCCTTTGATCTAGAAGCTAGGGAAGGTGTCGGGTAGTTTATTGCTGCCCTGTTTCACTTTTGATTCAGTCTCTGCCGTTGATTCTAGCTTTCACAGCTTCCTCTTGTCAAGATCAAGTTTCTTATCAACATCTTCACTGGTATGATCTCTCCCATGATCACTCTAACTTCACCAATAATGCTCAGAAAGACCTGGGGAGTTTACCGCTGAAGTCACACCGCCCTTGTTAATATCCTGGTTGCACCCACACCTCCTCCCATCGTCTACAACACGTCCTCCGCTCCCTCCCTCTTCCTCCCTATCTTCACCCCTCTAGATAAGCTTCAAGATGCATGTGACATGTATACAGAAATTTTATCAGTGTATTTTTTCAGGGAGATCAGACACAAACGCACTACGACGCACTACTACTCACACAAACACACACAAAAAATGAGCGACGACGCTTCTAAAGCCCTGCTCAAGTTCTTTGAGGACAACGAATGTTGGATGCATCCCGAGGCCGAGATCCGAGTCTCCAAGCTCGGAGGAACAGGTGTCTTTGCCAAGTCTGATCTGGGGGCTGGAGACATTGTTCTCAAGGTGCCCAAAAGTGCCGTTCTGTCGCCTCGAACCTGTGGAATCGCCAACCTGCTGGACGAACACGATCTGGACAACATTGCCGGTCTTCTTGTGGCTTTTCTCTACGAACGGTCTCTTGGAGAACAGAGTCCGTGGTTCGAGTTCTTTGAGTCTCTCAAGCCCGTCATTGATGATGTTCCTGAGATCGCCAAGTTTTGGGCTAACGACGAGGACAGAGCTCTGTTGAGCGGTACTGAGGTGGAGGAGATTGGAGGTCTTGAGACTGGTGAGGATGAGGAGGTTTACGAGGAGCTGATTGTGCCCTTCTTTGAGGAGAACGGAAAGCTCATCAACATGGAGTGTCCTTCGTTTGAGGAGTTCAAAAAGTTGGTGGTGGTGATTGCATCTCGGGCCTTTGAGGTCGACCAGTTCCGAGAACTGTGTCTGGTTCCTGGAGCTTGCCTGTTCAACCATTCTGACCACCCCGATCTGCATTTCCAGACTGATTTCGGCGTCTGTCCCGTTTGTGGAGACGTTTACTGTGATCACGATGTTGAGGAGCAGGACGATCATGAGCATAGTGGAGGATGTTGTTCCGGTGGAGACCACAGCCATGGACATGGAGACGAAGAGGAGGAAGACTGGTCTGACGAGTCCATTGACGGAGACGACGAAGAGGAGAGAGAAGAGGAGATGGAGGAGGTTGAGGAGGGTGATGAGGACGAGGAGATGAAGGACGGTGATGACGAGGAGGAGCATGACGAGGATGACGAGGAGGAAGATGAAGATGAGGAAGACGAGGAGGAGGATGAGGAGGACTCTGAAATCTGTGATATGCAGCTTCAGCACGATATCAAGGCTGGAAAGGAAATCTTCAACACCTACGGAGATCTGCCAAACTCCATGCTTCTGGCCCGATACGGATTCGCCATCTGGAACAACTCTCAGGAGGTCATTTCTCTCTGGAAGGAGGCTATGGCTTATGCCAAAAAGGCTGGTCGAATGGACCGACTCAAGATGCTTCGAAAGCGAGATCCCGAGATGGCTGAGAAGATCTTTGTTGGCTACTCTGACGGAGATGTCAAGAAGATTGAGTGGGGACCTTGTGTCAATGCCATGCTCACTCTTCTGCTCATGACCGACCAGGAGTACAAGAAGAAGGTGTGTTCTCGACGTCTGGACAAGGAGATCAACAAGGCCAAGACTCTGTTGCTCAACAACCGTCTCAAGCGATACGAGGATGGAGGCATGACTTCGGAGGAGTACAAGAAGGTGCTTCCCAAGGTGGAGGGAAACAAGAAGGCTGCCATTATCATCAGAGGCACTGAGAAGAAGGTCATTGAGACCGCTCTTAAGACTCTGAAGTGAGGT
This sequence comes from Yarrowia galli, assembly GCA_900519055.1. Taxonomy (NCBI): domain Eukaryota; kingdom Fungi; phylum Ascomycota; class Dipodascomycetes; order Dipodascales; genus Yarrowia; species Yarrowia galli. Next base: position 3,151,396 of record ULGS01000006.1, on the reverse strand, counting down.
TAACGGGAAAAAACATAGGAGGTGTACACTAGGGGATGCATAGGTCTGAATGAAAAGAGAGACGAGTTGATAATAGAATGGCATTTGATTACGAGCAGGTAGAGTGAGTGTAGAAGAGTAGATATGGGGACTGGAATAACAGTTGGATAGTCTAATGGGCTTCTGCTGTGCAGGGCATCAAAGGTCATCTTTCTGAATGCGTAGATCCTGTCATGGCCAGATCTTCATCCAATCCGATATAGTGTAGGGGCTATCACATCACGCTCTCAAGTTGAGAACCGTGGAGACCGGGGTTCGATTCCCCGTATCGGAGTAGCAGAGTGACAGCAAGACCGTCTCTTCTCTTTTTTTGTCGCCTTGTTTCTAACCGCATTTGAAGATATGTCGTGATGATTAGGTAATCAAACTTTGTCGTCTGGGAAAAGTGATTTTTGACGTGATCCAAGAATTGTGGAACCAGGCATATTTAATAGTTCTGTTTATTTTGGCTTGCTGCTGCTACTGTATCATTTTCGGGGCCTTTGTATTAGTATTCGTGATTTTGGTATGTCATCATTGTTCATCGTAGGGAGGGGTCCAAAATCCGAAGTCGGTGAGTTGTAGGAATATCGACGTGAAATTAGACAGGCTCACTAATTAGTACATAATAAATCGATTGCTCTTTTCAGAATCAGAATCGGAGCATTTTTGGTCCAGCTATGTGCTACTGTTTTGAAGTCCTCGTATACGATGATCATGACATAAATATATTGTTAATATGGTGCAAAGCAAATGTGCGAGTTAAGAGTAAGTGCAAGTTAATGAAGGAGTTTTCAATGTGTGAGGAAGAGAGTCAGAAGCGTTCAGCCTACGATCTGAAAAGAGATAATCGTCTTCCTAGCTTCTTGAGGTTACCCTGGCCCTGTCTGGTTTTGACTCGTGAGAACTGGCCGTATCCGTCGTTGTCAAAGGCGTCGTATCTGTCGGTGACTCCCTCGGTGTTGTATCTTCCCTGGTCTTCTTCTCGAGAGTGGTAAGATGTGAGATTATCAGTATCGTCTGCTAGAAGGTCGTCTCCATAGTTGTTGTTATTAGAAGAGACTGGAGGGGGAGGAGGAGCCTTTTTGGTGGCCAGAAAGTCGAGGTAATTCGGGTCGAACAGCTCCTGTTGGCTCATATGTTCAGAGTGCGAGGTTTCGGACTTTTCTTCAGGCAGAGAATCGGCCCAGGGGTTGTTGGAGTTTCTGGAAGCATTAGTGCCTGATCTGTTTCTGCCAGAGGGTGTGAAGTTGAAAGATCCAGTGCTATGAGATCTGGTTTTGGGCGGGTCATAAGCCGGAACATTGTTGTTGTTCTGGATCGAGTAGACTGACGAGTTTCGAGAGTCGTCATAGTGAGAAGAACTGCAGGTATCTGATCTCTTCCTGGCGGGTTTAGTAGGAGAACGAGAGGCGGCAGCAGTTCTTCCGTTACCTTCTCGAGCTCGGTCAAATCCAGGCTCGTATTCCAAAAAGTACGAAGTGGACGGCGGCTTGAGAGGCGATCTCTTGGGACTGGAAGTAGTCTTGGTTGTAGGAGAAGTATGGGCCGATCTGTCGTGGTAGCCATAATCGTCATCCAGAGAAGTTGCCGAGTTGTTGTAATCGTCGTTATGGAGCTTGACATGGGAAGGTCGTCGCTTCATGTACTTACTGGTGACCTTTCGGTACTCCAGCTGGTTCTGGATCTTGCCTAGGATGGACGTCATTGTAGAGTGAGTGAGTGGTGGGGTTGACGAGGACGACGGTTGAATGACAGACTAGAACAACGCTGTAAAGAAAGGGTCTGGCTGCAGACGCTGAGGTTTTAGTACTCGCTCTCCAAGGGCTAACCCGCTATACCTCGGAGACGGGCCATTACAGTTAGCGTCCAAGACATTTGAGGGCCTTGCATGCACAAGCTGGTTTTTGCAGATGATGCAGACGAGATCGGAATCTTGAGATTTGGAGAAGTGTCCAGAATCACGCGAAATGGTCCAAAACAGACAGGGACAAGTTCAATCGAATTGCATCGCCATCACCGTCCCATTTATCAACTTCCCTAGTCCTCTTGACCCCACAAACACCCAATAAAACCTCGCTCGAAATGAAGCTAAACTTTTCCGAGAAATGATACCAAGCTCGCCGTTAGGTTAGCCTCGGAGCCAAACCGAGGGGGCCAAGAGGAGACCCAGCAGCTGTCCAGCAGTCTACGGACCTTGGCCATGCACTCCCAGTGTGCCACTATGCTGGACAGGTGCAGGTGGTCTTGGTGGGCCCTTGGTATACGTGCTAGAGTGAGAGGGCTATACGGGACGTCGGATAAATGAACGGATCAACTGTAGCCATAGACAGACGTTGGACTACTTGTAGATGAAGAAACAAACAAGTAAACAATGAACACAATCGGTCACCTCTTCCGCACACCACTATACAGCATCCCCCCAACGTTAGTGCCTCATCTCTTTTTGAAAACGGAGAGTTTGAAAACAGTAGCCTTTAACGGCTCGGACATAATACCCGGAATCCGAGCAAGTCGGTGGTGATAATCATATGACATCACGTGACTGTACAATACCATAGATGGTACCTGATCGTCAACACAGGATAGCTAGCTACTTCTGGTACAACAGCTATCAGCGACTTACTCCCTGTCTATGCCCCCCCTCTATCGCGTGGCATCTTCAGCCGTGGTCTCACTCTCACCCTCTTCTATGAATAGCTGAGTCTCTGTCGCACAGCCCTCCCCAACCAGGGTTTGATTAGGTTGTGGGGTGATCATGGGGTGAGTCGAGATGTTAGTAAGCCGTGGTTGTAGGGCCAGGAGATGGATACTTGTACGGTGCCAGGTACAGTACGTATGTGGTTAACCATCCAAATAACGCACTTCTTCACTTGGGACAATTTGCCATCAACGAGTAAGCTTCAACACGTAAGCTTATGTAATCAAACCCCGAATACCTCCTAACTTCTCCAAATTCGACGCTAGCAACGCCAACTTTTGACAGTCTACTCCTGAACCTCAAATCTATCACTATCTCAAGTATCATCTCGATACCTCCTCTCAAACACTCTTCTCATGGGACCCCGATTTCTCGCCCAAAACAACTGAGGTATTGTGAACCTTAATTATCATACAACTGAGACCTCCTTTCGAGAACTTCACAGTATCTCTTAAATGACATTACTACATGGCTAAGACAGTCTGGATACCACTTTCTTGGTACCGATTTACTCGCCTCAATCTCGCCATTATTTCTACACCCTCAAATCCACAATCAACATTTGGAAAAAGCAATTCTACCGTTCTATTTACATACCACTCCACAATCCATACAGCACAAATGCTAATCCAATACCCCTAAACCTCGCCCTACAAGTATGTACTGATACATGCCCATGAGCTATTTTAGGCACTCGCCAAGAGCAATCAGATTGAAACTGAGACATTAGGTCTCAAGTCATAACCTGTCCAACCTCTCTATCTAACAATCAATCAAATCTATTCGCTGTATGTATGCAAAGAATATGTAAACCGAGTTTGCTGCCATACCGGGCTAGTTGTGTTATCTATTCCAAGAACAGAATAGACTGTACCTAATGTATGTATGTAACATCGACAGCAAAAAGGTGGGGGTGGTGGGGGGGTTGGTGTGGTGTGGTGTGGTGTTGTATTAGTGCGTGTCGTAAGAGTAAAAGAACAACGTCCAAGTAATAAAAGAGGAATATGAATGTGCAGGCGGGTGGCCAAAAGTCTTGATCAACTATCGCCTCGTCGTGAGGCCCACCTAAACGCCCAATCCGTTAATGCTAAGATTGGCGGCGTGTAGGTTCGGTTTAGGCTGAAAATATGTACGCCAGACCCTGTTTTTGTTGTATCAGCGGCGCGCGCGTGCCCTTCTTCTTTTTCTTCTTCCTCTTCTCTTATAAGAGCGGTTCCTTCCACTCTCCGAGTTCAGATCTCGTGCATCTTTCCGCCCTTAAGATCTGTTGTCCTCCTTGGTGGGAAGAGACTCGGGAACTGCAGAGTTGTCGCTCTTTCGGTCCAGCTCCAGCTTGGCGTACCAGGCTCCTCCCAGCAGAGTCACGAGAATGCCCATCATGTTGAGCGGGGTGACGGTGAGGTTGAAGAAGAAGATGGCCAGCACAATGGTGAGAATCTGCTTCACGTTGGCGGCCACAGTCATGGTCAGAGCGCCAGTCTTCTTGTTGGTGGTGAAGGAGACAATGTTGAGGCCAAACGCAATGATTCCGTTGAGCAGCAGATGCAGCATCAGCTTCTGGCTGTACTCAAACTCGATCTCGGTGTAATCGATGCCTCCGAGGAACGACAGAGGGCCCGAGGCGGCCGAGGCGGTGGCTCCAACCACATCTTCGGGGCTGGAGAGTCTCAGACCAAGCACGTCCAGCTCGCCGGCCAGGTAGGCGTACACAATGGTCTGGATAAATGCAAGGGGCGACATTCGGTAGAGCAGCTCGAGAGGCGAGAGTCTGAATCGGCCGGTCTGGATTCGGTTGGTGACCACGGTCTTGACAGCGGCCAGAACGGCTCCCAAGATGGTGAGAATGAATCCCATGGCGGTGAAGTAGTAATCACCCGCGGTGGCAAAGCCCACTCCGGCACACACCAGCACCAGAGACAGGTAGGTGAGGACGGTGTACGAGTGTCTGAGGAAGAGCACGTTGATGAGCATGGCGAAGAAGGGGGTTGTTGCTCGGACCACCTGGTGGAAGGGCACAGTGACCATTTGCAGAGACACGTTACTGATGGCAATGTTGATGGTGTAGAGAATGGAGAAGAGAATGAGGGTGGTGTTTTCCGAGTCCGACAGCCGGGTCAGCTTGAAGACTCCTCGCCAGTGTAACAGCGCGCATCCCAGAGTGCCACAGAGAGTGTGGATTCCCGTGAGGGTGTATGGGAAGGGGAACGATCCCAGAACGGCCTTATTGAAGAGCGTGAGGGCCAGGTTGAAGAAAAAGTACAAGCCCAGCCAGGTGCATTGTGTTTTGAGGGTTTCCGAGGACATGTTGGTTGTGGTGGTTGTGGTGACGGTGGTGACAGAGGGTGTGTGTCGTGTTCTGAAGATGCGTTTGTGTGTGTATGTGTCTGTGTCTGTGTAAGATACGTTTGTGTCGCCCTCAATATGCAATTCACTCTCGTTCTAGAGCCGTTGGAAAACGAAAGACTGGAGCCGTGTCGTGTTGGGCCTTGTTCGGTGTGTGCTGCTCAGGTCGGTTGCGTGACTGATAAGAGACAAGATTGGAGCTAGTGATAAGCTGGGGAAGATGTGAGTGTTGGGTGTGTGTTTGGGGTGTGAGCTCGTGTGTCTGTGTGTTGCCTGCGTCAATGACAGAGACTATGTTGTCAGAAAAAGAAGGACGTGTAAGGAGAGAAAGAGAACCAGGCGTGTTTTGGCGATGTTGAGAAAAAGGGCACTTGGCGCTGCAGTTGCCATGCTTTCTCTTGTGGTGAAACAGACCGAGAGATAGTTTAGGCTATATGCTACTTTGTGGAGCTTAAACCCATCACGCGAGGTAAAGGAGGGGGGTACGATGTAATGGATGCCTACTTGTATCTGGTCCTACAACCAGTCATATTCACTATTTAAAACCTCGTTCGTTGACACGTCTCCACGCCCCCAGCTCAGCTCATCGCCACAGCCCCTGGGCCCCCTCTTCCTCCACCTATGTGCATGCTTGGCAATGGCAGATTTTTGCAGGAGAAAGAAAAAAGCAGACTTGAGGTGCGTGAATGCATTTTAGGAGGCTACAACAAGAGAGACGACGACACGATTATACCACTCTCTCTCTCTCTCTCTCTCTCTCTCTAGACAAACAGACAAGGCGGAGACATAATTAGCGGCGGGTCGTGACAAGGAGACAATGTTACTGGTCGGGCTCCGATGTTACAGGCGGTTATTAACACATAGACGGATATGGGTGTACCACGTCATTCAATAGCAAGACTGTGTAACCTATCTCGTAAGTCACTAATTTGACTCCACTGGGCTGCCACACGGGCTGAGAAAAAAGTACGGTTCTTACACACAGTTTATTTCTGTCGCCATACGGCCCCCCGGCAATTGCCCCAGATGTGCGTCTTTCGACAGTAGACTTTGGACTTGTTGGAGACTGGCTTTGTGGGTCAAAAGAATTGCACGCTCTGCAATAGGCAACCTGCAAATATTCTTCTTGTCTCCAAGGTTTCCGGAGACACGGTAACTTTGAGAGAGAGGATAGGAGGGGGGTTATAGGGGGGGATTTGGACGTGTTCCAACGGGAGAAGAGTTGAATCGGTTCTCCTACCCTCAACGACCATTTCTATACCTCAAAGTCCCCTCTTATCCTTCTAGAACGACCAGTACACCCTTCCACACCGGCCAACTCTACGGCCAATAAACACTGGGCAATGTTAACGTTGGCAGAGGCAAGGGATGCGAGCTACCGACGATAAAAGGACTAAACTGGTGTTGTTGTAAGCAGGGGTGTGAGTTGTGGAGTTCGACAGTATTCGTGGCACTCTAGCAACACATTAACATCACACTCATCTCCCCCATCCCTCGCACCTCATCTACACTGTGTAAATACACTCCAACGATGATCAACAATAACCACCTGTCGTGTGCCGCCAAGAAATGGATGGTGGGTCTCTTAGCAGGTGTGGAAGATGTACCGGGAAGTACGATACATACTTGAAGAACTCGTACTTGTACCTACAAGTTATCATATGATTACTGGACCTGGCCCGCCCACACAAATTCAAGAGCAATCTAGCCCAGCATTTTCACCTCCGGGGCCCATATTATTCAAAAGTCGAAATGAGGCATACGAAATGCTTGGACCCGATATTTCCACTGGAGGTTGAAGGTCTGTTTTGTCCTACCTCCAAACAAGGTTAATGTCCTTTCATTGTCCTCCTGCAAGTTGTATAACGTTGTGTGCTGAGGCGGGTTGTCCATTCAACAACATGATAAGTTATAGCAACAAATACGTCTCATGACATTGTGACGGTGTGACACGGTAGTGACCAAAGAAGCAACTTCGCTATCGTACTTGAAGCAACATTCCACCGCAACAAAAATACAAACCGGCCATATCGTACTGTGCATCGTAGTTTGACACCGTTACGTCATTCCCCTGTCTTAGCTAGACGCACTCTGGTCCGACTACATTTTCCATATTTGCCATGGCGTCTGTACAAGGACGTCATTGCGCGGTAGTCTATCGAACAGTGGTTTAGTATGAGCAGGTCAGGAGATAGAACCAATGTGTCGCAGCTATTCGATGCTGTTCATCCGCTTCAATTAACCTCCTCGTACTCATCCGCTTGGATATAAATAGCCATCTTGTTTCCTCTCCAGTCTTGTCTTGTCTCACCCAACTATCCTCTTCCCTTCTCTCTCTCTCTTTCTGGCTCTCTCTTTCTGGCTCTCTCTTTCTGGCTCTCGTATAAAGTGTAATTTAGAGCTGTCTCGGTGGGTCTAATTTGGGGCGCTAACCATACAAGGAGGTTGGGGCTAAAGTGTAGGAGAAGATGGACTGCGATGGGTTGTGTTAGGAGACATGATATATGATTTGGGCGTCTCTTCGTTGCGACTTATGGATAGTGCCAGTTTGTGTTACCCTGTCTAGAGCACCTTTTGAACTGTTTTGAATCCTTTCACTGCCTGCGGACTCCGCCGTCCAATCCCCTGTGCGTTGACCTCATTTCCCTGCGTTCAAGGTTCACGGGACATGTTGCGGTGCTGTCCACTGTTCAACCCGCGCCAGCGTTAGACCGGTTTCCCAAGGTAGGGTAACTGGAACGTCAGGTGGAGGCCCCAACGTTCCGGATAGGGGAATTCCACGATTAGAACGGGTTAGTACGAGTACTGTACTTTACAAGCACTGTGGTTTGAATAGTAGTGCTGAGTGGTTGTGGTACTTTTACTGTGGTTGTAGCAGTACAACTAAGTACAGTAGTTACCACAGTCACATTCCCCCAACTATACTCCACCCATCGGAAACCCAGTTTGTCGGCTTCCGAAATCGGCTTCCGCAGTCTCACTTCGGGGTCCGGAACGTCCGGGGTTCGACACTGACCGATGGGACGGGAAAAGGTGTACGGCGGTGTACGGCGAAGATACGTGATGTGGTGACACAAACAGCACGCTGACGTTACATGGTTGCCAGGTACGAGACCGTATTGAAGAATACTTGTATCGTACCTATCGTACGGTGTAGCCCACAGCCCAGCCAAGAACGCCAATCTCAACCCAGACCATTCTCCACCACCTCCTCGGGGTACCCACTCTACACAGCCTCTTTACTTTATCGTAACCTCAGCGTTCGGCGTAGCTTCGTCGTATTCGAAATCTACACTGGTAACCCGCTCTGGACCCACTCACTCCCCGTTAGGGCATGAAACGGACGATCAGGGGAGACGCCGAAGAGACGTAGGTACGGAGGAGATACGTATGTAAGCACAATCCGGGCTGTGCATAGATCTGAGCGGGAAGGAGAGGGAAGGCAGGAATGAGCATGCAACGGTTTGAACACGAGATGAGACACTGCCTTTGAGGGCTGTATCACTTTCTGCTTTTGGACGCGTTAAACAGTCTCTTGACCGACTTGTTATTGCTCAAAGCCGTAGAGGAAGGCACGTGATGAGTCTGGGAGACGATATCAACTCGGGCATAAGCCGTTCCAACGGTCTGAGTGCCGCTACGATGACTTCTTGCTGTGCTGTGTCTGTATCGGTTCTACCCGTGTACACTCATTAGAGCATGTCGAAGTTCGACCCCTCAAAACACATTTTACTGTGACAATATTGACCAGAAGGTGTACCATTCGATTCGGCGTTCTCTGCTGATTCGATTGGTGTATTGAAGCACCCTCGCCGATACATATAGGAGTGGGTAGACGCGTTCTCTTCTGAGAGACAGATGAAGATCATACTCTTAACGTGTGTAAACTAAGTGACGGCTGCTACGAGTAGTGTACGGCTGCTACTGTACACCAGAAGTAGTTCTTCTGTCTGTTACACTGTAGCCAAGTAAATGAGCCTCTGTTTGAACACGGGTTTGTTAACCACTAGTGACTGAACTGTTACAGTTGATCTAAACCTCTGTATTCAGATGTTAACAAATGTCACTCAGTATGGACACTAGTATGCAGTATGACGACAAGTACAAACAGTCCAGAGCCCGATATATCGCAACAACTGACTTGATATAGCTCCTCCACAATACTGACAGTCACGTGACCCTACTCTACCCCCCCCCCAGAACCCACCCCCAATTTCCAAACCTCGCTTAACCTCGGCATCGCACTTCACAGCACTGCATGTCGGTGAGACACCAAAAGCAACGAGATGCAGCCCGGTATTAAACCAAGATAACGAGGTTGCTGTTGCGGTATTAGGAGGTGGGAACTACGGTGTCACGTGTTTGGAGAGTATCACGTGACCGGTGCACTTGCTGGCTTTTACTGTGGACACGTGATTTGAGATGTTCTACTACAACACCAACTTTCACAATGGTTCAGAATTAGACCTGTTATATGGAAGGAACATAGGATGAACAGTGATAGGCCAGTATTACTAAGCTGGCAAACACCAGATGTGGGCTTAGACAAGTGACGAGTCACGTGACAACACCATTGATCACAGGAATCCACTTCATCATGCTCTACAACCCACACACCCCTCTCTACCACGTCTCCCATGCCGTAACAAAACTCAACTGAGCTAGGAGCATATTAGTTAGGTTATACTTCACCTATCTGCCACCCTCGCAGAACACCGTTTCGAGCTCTAGGTTCGTCCTTAGACTCATATAGGAACTCATAACCGATATATCACGTGACCAGAGAACTACAGAAGCCCAGATAAAGACTCAACAGATGCCTTCTCACGGTGACACAGCCTTGATCTCCTCTAATTACTGATATCACAGCGTACATATAATACTGCTGCGAAAACACCAGAACGCAACACTGGCGAACTTGAACGGAGCAACAAGAGCTACAACTACGAGTACTATGTATGACACAAGGACTCAAGCTACAAATTGATAGTCAGTGTCTGCTATGAACACAGACACCTGACCTCACACTGGAAAGCTCCTCATGGAGTCACATGACCAGGGCATCGAGTACTAGGGCCTCGAGTATCTTCCAATCTCTGCTAAAAGCTGCAATGTCTACTTGTACTCCGTACATTCCTCTGTTCCACTCTCTTATGTCTATCATCAATAAAAATGCTATTACAATGCTAAAAGGTCATCATCCATCAAGTCCATGCCAAAATCCCCCCATATTCACCAAGAGAAGCGGTAAAGTAGTGAAAGCTGCAAACCGGTCGTACCACAGTTGTAACGACTGGAGTACATTGCAACTGAGCCCAGAAGCCAGCTGCAACTGAGCCCAGAAGCCAGTAGTTCCGAGCCCAGTTGGCCAGCACCATTCTTCTCCACTCGCACACGCTCGCACCGCACACACTTACTGAAGCAACTCGTCTCGGTAATGCTTCTGGAAGTTGTTTCGTCGCAACTCCCATGCGTCCTTTCGGTTGTGGACCCGCTTCTCCTCCTTCCACTGCTTCTTCTGCTCTCGGAAGGCAGCAGGGTCTCTGACGTCGGGCCGTCGAATGTCGACAGCGTTGACAGTGGCCTGGCCGTCTCGGGGCTCGGGCTTGAGAGACTGCTTGTAGTATCGGGCCATGGATCTGTGGCCGATTCGAGCTCCAGAGGGCAGAGACAGCTGAGTTCCGGACTCGTCGGTGTAGAGCATACCGTCATCGTACTCATCATCGGAGTTGATCTCCTCCTCGTCGTCCTCCCAGTCCTCATCGTCGTTGACCTCGGCGTCGTCAACAGGCAGCTTCTTGGCGTAGGACGAGGTGAAGTCGTAAAAGTCGCCGAGCTCGAGCTTCTCGTCCTCGGACTCGTAGGGGATTCGAACGTGGCCCTTCATGAGCATATGCTGTCTGACGGACTCGAGAGATCGGCCCACAAACGAGCAGGACAGACACTCAAAGCCCAGACCGACCTTTTGGCCCAGGTAGGCCATGAGACCGGGCAGGTCGGTGAGATACTTCTGTTCGGGAACGTACAGAGAGTACTTTTTGGACATGTGTTCGACGTTGGCGTCGACAGTGTCGTTGTGAATGCCACACACAACACAGTCCGTGTTGGGGATGGCTCGTCGCAGCGCCAGCTTGTTGATGGTGTCTGTGTCGAGATGCTTGACGCTCTGCAGAGTCTCTTCGTCGAGATTGAGATGCTTGAGCTTTGTGTGCAGGTCTGCGGGAAGGTCGGAGGGGGTGGAGGAGTCGGTAGAGTCGGTCTCATCGGCCACGTCAGCAGCCTCAACATCCCTCTCAACACCCTCGACAGGAGTCTCGACTCCGGATCCGTAGCCCAGAGAAAACTCCGAGGCCTGGGATTCAGTAGGAGAAGAGGGTCGGACCACCCGTCGGGCCAGCCGCTCCTGGTACTTCATTTCCTTCTTTGTGATCTGTTTCTGTCGTCGTTCGGGCACGGCCTCGCTCTGCTGAAGAACCTTGGACGCAAACACGTTGGCAGCAATGGGCAGCAGTCCGGCCACCTTTCGCTTGAGGTTGTATCTGTGCCAGTCCGTCTTCATGTGTTCTCGCTGGGTCTCCGAGTTGGGGAACTGCTGAACACACGTGTTGCAGGTGTATGTAGTTGACATTTTGTGGTTGTAGTCGTTGTAGTCTTTGTGTCTGTGTTGTTGTGGTGACAAGAGGTCTGTGTAGGTAGTAGATATACTCAAGTCTATATAAGAGAGATACCATGCAAAAAATTCAGAGTATCTAAACCTTGTTGCGAACCTTATGCAAGTATGATGGCAAGTGTGGAAATCGAGGGGGGGTTCGATCTGGGGGTTGGGGTGGGTGTAGAGCGATGGTTGAGGTGTCAAAATGATCGCCCCACCCCGATGAATCGATCTACACCCTCAAAACCCCCCTACGACCTCTCTAACCCAAATTCACCACCATCTGACTCAGCTCCGCCTTGACGATCTTGTTATCGCTTCTAGATGATTCCTAACGGCATAGAAACTGCAAGTGTGACTGGAAAAAGGATGGATCGGAGTTGGTTGGTGTTTGGCGGTTCCGGTGGTGGCAGGGAGGGTGTATCAGAAAGGGGTGTATTAGTCAGCGAACGGGTGGGGTGTAGGTGTAGAAGTTGGGATACGATGCCTATAAGAAAGGTGGGGTACATGGAGATCACGTGAATGGGATATCGGTCACGTGAAGAGAGGGGGATGTGTAGGTGTACGACAAGAGAAGAATGAGATCTTTGTCTCTTCAGATCAGCACTTGTACCAGTTCTATTGAGGGGCTATGTAGCATATCTTCCTTGTGGAGTAGAAGAACTAAGGGGGTAGTATGATACAGGTGAAGAACACTCAAGAACATCTAGTAGGAGCTTTGGAGTGGAGGTGGATACGGGAACTGACCGAGAAGGGGTATTTGATCAATTTATCTCGTACAAACCAAATCGTAGAATGTCTGTAGCGTTCCCCAGTGGACTCATTGGACTTTCTGGGATCTGTATGCCAGGACACCACCTAGAAGAGACCTGGAAGGCTGAAAACTCATCTGATCTGAATGAAAACAAAAGCAATCGACTCAACTGGTGCTGTTTGGTCTAGTTATCAGGTGATTATACATCTTGGGGAGCGTGATTCCGAAACCGATGTACTGTTGGGATGTGAAGAGGTGTGAGGTATAACTAGAGAGGCCTCAAGTTTACTGTACTAAGGGCATGGATAAAAGACGAAAGAAGTTTTCCTAGATCTTCAGTGAGTACAAATCTACTTATACTTCAAGTCTCCTTATTTTCAATCCACACAGAGCCACAGATATGGAAGGTATACGTAGTCAAGATCTCTGGCAGGTGCTAGCGACAAGAGCCAGATCTAGGGGAGTACAAGGGCAGGTGGAAGTAGGAGAGCTCACTGAGAGTTTCTAGATGAAGCTACCAACTAAATGGAGAAGTTTTTGTCAGCAATAAAACCCTGAAGCTCGAATACTATGAGGTTGAGAAGACCCTGCTCCAGTGAAAGGATTAGCCGTGTGCATTGTACGAGTACGGAGTACCTGGTAGCTCTTTTCTCAGAGAAACAAAGTCATAGAGACTATATGACGCCTTGAAAGATGGAATTGTTGTTTGGTTAGCTCTGAGACTATTCAGGAGCTTGTCATGTCTCTACCTCTCAGTATTGATATTCCTAATGTAGCATGTCTCATTGGTGACCGACTCAACTGACTCAGGAGAACTTTCCAGACCAGTTATTCCAGAGAATTCTTCCAGGTCATTCTCTCTGTCTCTCTTTGCCACTCTTTGGGTGAGTCCAGAGTCCACGGTGTGTTTTTGCCACCTTGGAGAGGATTTTGGAAAGACAGACTGTAGCTTTGGAGTCTTGATCTAGAATGTTCCACCAGGATTTAATCTCACCAACATTGGGCGAGAACATGGACGAGTACAGTACAGTATGTACATGTCGATAAACCGACTTTGAGATGTCGTCTGTACGCTTTGAGATGAGCCATGTCACTCTCACAGAATGATCGAGATCCACTTTAACGATGCACTTTGGATACACCTTTGTAAAGAGACAATGTGGAGGCACTCTAAAGAGGCACCTTAAAGGGACACCTTAGAAAAAGGCACCAAAGAAAGGCGTTGTAAAGACACCTGAAGACACCTCTTAAGACACTCCAAGACACCTTCTAGAATATACTGTATAGCACATTGAAAAAGACGGTTTCTGGGCGATCGAGGAGTTTGGGGGTTCATTCCAGCGAGGATCATTGGATGGAATGTAATCTGAGTTGGGGTCTATCTGTGACCCTTTGTCATTCACCACAAAATCGACAATGTTCAGATTAGCTATCGGTCAGCAGCCCATTATCATCAAAAGACATGTCAAACCTCTGGGGTGATAAACGGCACACACTGTGTACTGTAATTGCAATCGACTGTCTTGTACTCTGTTGATGACAATAAAGGTGTAGTCTTCAAATCATAACAGCACACCTTAACTGTCTTCAGCCTTCAGTTCTAAAGCCGTGAATCACAGCCATGGTTTACAGCCCTGAATCACAGCCTTCATACAGACAATAACTCGCTGCTGTACGTTCACAGCTAGATCACCACGTTCACAGAATCTCAGTCTACAACTTGATACAAGCAGTAACTCATCACCTGGTACGACCTGGTACATCCTTGGCCACAGTCTACCATATGACACGTTTGCAGTCAGTGAGCCAACAATCTACAGTCAGTGAGCCAACAATATACAGTCAGTGAGCTATAGTCAGTTCACTACGAGTACGTCTCAGTCAGATGACAACTTCATCGTCTACGGAGTACAAGTACTCGCTACGTTCGCAGTCAGTGAGCGGATCACATCGCCCTCACTACACTCGCCTACTCACTACGTTCGCAGTCAGTTCGCTACGCTCACCATCTACCAGGTAGGTACTCTCTACGTTCGCAGTCAGTTCGCTGCTCACTGACTTGCTCAATACAATCACTCGCTCACTCGTCAAATCGCAGGTAGCTCGCTACGCTCACTTCCGCTCTTGACTCGCTCGCTCTTGTCACTACACTCGACGATTCGCAGGTAGTTCGCTGCGCTCACTTCCGCTCATCGTCTCATACGAAGAATAATTCATTTTTTATGATAAATACCCCAGAGGAATAACTTATCGGAACTTGGTGAAACCAATGTCAGCGGCCTTCTCTCGGAAGGACTGTCGGCAGAGGTTGAGGCCGTACTTTCGGATAACAGCGTTCTGGTTGTTGGTGATTCGACACTTTCGACCGCCCTTACCGTAGTGTCGGGGGTGGGAGAACCAAACGTTTTCGTGAGCCATCTTAGTTAGTATGTGTGTGCGTGTTTGTGTAAGACGTTTTTGATGAGGACACAGACAACAGGAAAACACCTGCTTCATATAGACAGCGACACAGAAAGAATCCAGAGAAATCTGCTGACAAGGTTGACGGTGGCGGTGGCAAATGCAGTCCTCAGACATCGCCGCACAGCGCTCTCTCCGGGGGCACCACATTGCTCATGTCGCGGCCATCACATCATCCATGTCGTGGGCACCACATGACCCGTGTCGTTAGCCAGCAAATTTTTCTCCTGGTATCTCTCGTTCGTCGTGTCTTCCCGTCCTCGCGTCGCCAGCATCATCCCCCTCTCTCTCAATAGTACCCACCTTGAATATCTGTCGTGGTTTTGGTGTCAAAGAGAAGTTTCAAGAAATCGATAAATGCTCCCAGCAGGGAGGACTGCAAACTCTGCGTTTGGAATCCTCACGTGATTAGGGTTATGAAAAGTAGGGTTAGCATAGAGTACCTCGAACGATCGCCAGTTCGATCCCGGCCAACCACCAGCAGGGCATAATTCAGTTCAGTTTAACGTTGCAAAGTCTAAAAATATTCGTGCATGTTGCAGGCCAAAATTTCGACTTATCACCGCTTCTTCACTACAACAAAATGCACTCACATCGATCCAGCAAAAAGTCGCAGAAGCCGTTCAAGTCCAAACATGCGTCCAAGGGCTCCATCAAGGCCATGAACAAGGGCAAAATCGAAAAGACCTCCGCTGGCAACAAGGCCACCAAAGTGATGGGCAAATGGGACCGACGGAATCAAAAGGATCAGATTCGAGCGGCCAAAATGGTGGAATTGGCCACAGACAGAAAGCTGTTTGACGGCAAGAGTGGCGCTCCCAAGATTGTCACTGTGGTTGGCATGAGTGAGGATGTGGACGTCAATGCCATGGTTTGCAAGATGATGGGTCTGGAGTCTCTACCTTCCAAAATCACTACACATGAAGTTGAGCGATTCAAGCAAAAGTTCACCATTATCACTCCTAGTCTGGACAACTTTCTGGAGGTTTTGGACGCGGCTCGAATCGCGGACTTTGTGATTCTGGCCTTTTCGCCGGTGGCCTCTTTTGACGATTCAGAGTACATTCTCAAGTGTGTTGCTGAGCAGGGAGTTTCCAACGTCATCTCTGTGGTTACCGAGAGTGGAATGTTGACAGACAAGAAGCGACTCGAGCGAATCGACGAGATTAAGACCTTTTCCGATTACTTTTTCCCCCAGGACAAGATTTTCGATATTGAAAACTCTACTGACTGTGGCAATCTGGTTCGAAACATTGCTCAAAAGTTCCCCAAGGGTGTCAACTGGCGAGATCAGCGAGCCTTTGTTCTGGCAGACTCTGTTGAGGAGCAGGATGGTCAGGTTTGTGTCTCTGGAGTTGTTCGAGGTAAGGGTTTCAATCTGTTGAGATCTGTCCATCTTCCTGGATATGGAGATTTCAAGATTGCCAAGGCCGAGGTTGTGAAACATGGATCTGCCGAACTAGTTACTCCCGGAGAAGATGTTCTTGCTGTGAACCAGGATGATGACGATGAAGATATGGAGATGGACGAGGAGGAGGAGGACGCAGATCTGGCTGCTGAAAATGAAGATCAGGCTAGTCTGGGTGTAAAGGTGGATGGACACCATTATTTCCATGATACAGCTCGAGAAGCCATGCAGGAGAAGTACTCCAAGCGACGAGTGCCCAAGGGAACTTCTGAACAGCAGGCAAAGTGGTTGATTGACGAGACTCTGATTAATTCTGACGATGAGTTTGAAGATGAGCAGATGGACCAAGAAGATGATGATGAAGAAGACGACGAAGCTAACCATGTGGAATTCGATATGGCTGAGGAATCTCGACAACTGGAGGAGTACAAGAGTCTGCGAGAAGAGCTGGATTTCCCGGATGAGGTGGAAATCAAACCGGGAGAGTCTGCCAAGGAACGGTTTGCCAAATACAGAGGAATGAAGTCTCTGCGAAACTGGGACGCCACCCAGGATGAGTACCCGGAAGAGTACAAGAAGTGTGTCACCTTCAACTACAACGCCATGAAGTTTCGAGTTCTCAAGGACTCCACAGATTTGCAGCCCGGCCAATACGTCAAGCTGTACATTGAGGCTCCTACTACAATTGTATCCGAGGCCCAGCAACACGCAGACTCGCCCTTTGTGGTCTACGGACTCCACAAGTACGAGGACGAGCAGGCCGTGTGTCACGTGACCATGAACCCCTGTTTTGACGCCGATGAGGCTGCTCCCATCAAGTCCAAGGATGAGCTCATTTTGCAGCTTGGTCCTAGACGACTGGTGGTCAACCCTCTCTATGGAACCGAGTCCACCATTGCCAAGTTTGACCGGTTCCTCACCCGTCCCTGCATGGCTACATACATTGGACCTGCCACTTTTGGCAATGTTCCTGCTCTGTGGTTCCGAAAGAGCGAAAACGGAGCTCTGGAGCTGGTTGGAACCGGCTCGTTCGATTCCACCGATCCCCGAAAGATGCTCATCAAACGAGCCGTGCTCACAGGACACCCCTTCAAGATCCACAAGAAGCTGGTCACCATCAGATACATGTTTTTCAACCCCGAAGATATCAACTGGTTCAAGGCGGTGCCTCTGTTCACCAAGATGGGCCGATCGGGATTCATCAAAATGTCCCTGGGTACTCATGGATACATGAAGGCCACTTTTGACCAGCATCTCAACGGAATGGATACCGTCGCCATGGCTCTGTACAAGCGAGTCTGGCCCAAGGTCTCCAAGGAGTATGAGTAGACGGCTAATGCATTAAATAGTTAAGGATAGTATGGGTAGTTTTAGGTGTGACACTGTAGATAGCTAGAGACAGGAGGAAAGGGAAAGACGTATTATTGATCTGTCACCATCTGTATGTAGCCATAGGTTTGGGGGCGTTTCAACCACATTGTAACCACTTGAGCACAAACACAAAAGTGCCATTGCCGTAGACCACAAACACCGTGTTGCCCCCAGACCACAAAACCGTGTTGCCCCAGAGCCGACATTGCCCCAGAGCCGACATTGCCCTGTTACCGACATTTCCCCAGAGCCGACATTGCCCCAGACCCGTTGCCCCAGTTACCCCTGACCACAAATACCCCGTCACCCTCTCCACCGCCACTCACGCAGACACAGACAACCAACGCCGAATTAAAGACAGTACCTGATTGCGTCCGCCGCTTTATTTCATGTCTGAATATCACGTATAAAGTGATGTGGAGGAGGAAGAGTTGGAATGAGCGGTACAAGTGTGTTTAAGGTGGCTTGTTTAAGGTGGTCTCTTTTAGGTGACCTGTTTAAGGTGGTCCGTATAAGGAGTGTTCTGGAGGGCCCCCTTTTATCCAACTGCTAAATGTCCACGGTTCAAGTTCACCATCTATTCCGTACTGTGTACCGAACAGCTCACCAACAGACATCCTGTGTTTGTACTGTTACTTGTACTCTAATAATGTACACAATAGCCCTAGAACAGCCCCACCAACACCCTTACACCCTTACACCCACTACCCCCACCTCATCACTACGCTCGCTTTCATGCTAAACATTATCTATACATTTTCATCCAAACTTCATCTTCCTACAACTCGTCGTGCTCAGCCTTCTTGTCCTCAATGGAAGCAGTCTTGGGAGCCTGCTGCTTGAGGTTGTAGATGCTGATATCAATGGTCTTCTCGGCGTTCTTGAGCATGTTCTCCAGAGCAGCAATCTGCCGCTTCTGGTTTCGCTCAGCAACCTCAGCCACCTTGGCAATTCGCTCCTGTCGCTGGGCAATGTTGGCCTTCATCTTCTCAATCGCAGCAGCGTCGGGAGACTCGTCCTGGGCCAAAACCTGCTGCAGGAATCCAATGGAGTCCATGAGCTGGTCGGCGGGAGAAGCCTGGTCCTCAAAGGCCTCCTCAGAGAACTTGTGGAAGGTCTGGGGGTCGATTCCAAGCATCTTGAACATATCGTCCTCGTCCTTGGGGGGAGTACCGAGCTCGGTCAGCTTGTCGGACAGTCGCTGGATGGTTCGGGTGATTCCAGCAATGGCAGACACGTCCAGACCGGGGGCGCTGGGGGCCTCGCCACCGTTGAGCTCGTTGAGCATGTCCTGAAGACCCATGAGAGTCTCGAGATGACCAGACAGATCGGCAGAGTCGGAACCCTCGCCGCCCTCGGTGGCCTTCTTGACCTCCCGCTCAATCTCCTCCTCGCTGGGCACATCCTTGCCGGCCTCTCGGGCGAGGTTGGCAATGTTCTTGATCAGATCGTTGGCGTCCTTGAGCTGGTCAAGCACATCCTCCTCGGCCTGGCTGGCAGCCTTACCGGCAGCCTTCTTGGCCTTGTTGACCTTCTTGCCAGCAGCGTCAGCGGCCTCTCCGGCCTTCTTGCCAGCAGCGTCAGCGGCCTCTCCGGCCTTCTTGCCAGCAGCATCGGCAGCTCCCTTGGCAGCATTGGCAGCCTCTCCGGCCTTGACACCGGCAGCGGCAGCAGCCTGATCCACAAACTCGCCAGCAGCAGAAGCAGCGGCCTGGGCCTTGTCAACAATGGCCTCACCAGTGGTCTTGAAGAAGTCCTCAAGAGGCTGGACCACAGAAAGCTTCTCGGTGAGCTCCTGGATACCGGCAGTGAGACCGTCCTCCTCGAACCAGGCAGCAGCGTCCTCAATCTTCTTCTTGATGTCGGCAACCTTGTCCTGGTCAACGGCGTCCTCAATCAGATGCTTGATGTGGTAGATGGTGGACTCGAGCTTGTTGGCAGCGTCGGAGGTGGCGAGTCGCTCGGCATCCTTTCGGGCCAGCGATCGCAGGTGACCGGAGATCTTGAGCTTGGCAGCAGAGGTCAGGGGCTTGGTGCCGACAAATCGGGTCTTGTGGGGCACGTATCGGGAAGTGTCCACCTTCTTGGAGGCCTTCTTGGCGTCCTTGGCAGGCTTGGCGTCCTTGGCGTCGCCCTCGACAACAGTCTCCTCGGTAGAGGTCTCGTCGTCGACAACAACCTCCTCAACGGGGTCCTCAACAACAACCTCGGCGTCAGCCTCGGCACCGTCCACACCCTTGCACACAACCTTGGCCTTACCGACCTTGATGGTTCCGGAAACAGTCAGATCAAAGGGAACATGGAGCTCGGCGGACTTCTCACAGTTGAGCTCCTTCTTGATGGCGTCCATGTCTCGAACGTCGAGTCGAACAAAAGAGTCATTGTCCTCGAGCAGGTACAGGTTGGCGTTGGCAACCTCGGAAATGTCGAGCTTGGAAACGACAGTCTCGCCCTGGGCAGCGCCCTTCTGGAAAACGTTGGCCTTCTCGGACCGCAGAACCTCCTCCTTCTCGCCAAGAACGTCAAGTCGCAGATCAAACTCGTGGGGGGTTCGGTCAATCACCTTGATGTCTCGGGACTTGAAAATGGAAGAGATACCAACGCCTCGCAGCAGAGAGCCCAGAACAATGGACTCGTCGGTGTTGACGTTCTTGGAAATGGGCACATCGCCAAGAATCTCCTTGAGCTTCTCCTGGATGACGGGGGTTCGGGTGACTCCACCGGTGAGGATCACGGACTTGACGTCCTTGAGAGCCACGGGGGAGTTGGCAAAGCCAGCAAGAGCCTTCTCGAGGGGACCGTTGAGCCGGGAAGAAATCTTCTCAATGTTCTTGACGTAATCATCTCGGGTGACGGTGGTCTTGAAGTCAATGCCGTCGTGGACAGCCTCGATGGACACGGAAACCTCCTGGTTGGCAGACAGAATGGCCTTGGCTCGCTCGGCCTCCTTCCAGAGCTTGGCGGCGGCCTTGACGTCTCGAATGAAGGTCTGCAGCTGCACCTTGCCCTTGTTCTGCTCCATAAAGTTGGCGGCGATGATCTTGACCATCATGTTGGTCATGTCCTGGCCAGCAAGGGCCTCGTCGTAGCCAACACCCTCAATGTCAATGACGGGGGTTCCGTTAACGTCCTGCACGGAGAAAAGGGTGGCGGAGGCGGATCCGGCACCCATGTCGTAGACAACGTGGTACTCCTTCTCCTCGGTGAACTTTCGCGTGGACACGTAGTTGACGGCGGTGGCGGTTCCATCGGACACAAGGGCAATGAGCTTGAGGCCGGCGAGATCGACGGCGTCAGCAAGGGCTAGACGCTGGGAGTGGGTGAAATGAGGGGGAACGGTCATGACCACGTCCTTGACGGTGTCGGTGTTGGACTTGGACTGGGTCTTGAGCATGTCATCGGCTCGGGACTTGATGTCGCTGATCTGCATGGCCAGAAGCTCCTCGGCGGTCCATTCTGTGTCCTTAACCTGGAAAGCAATGGCGGATCGCGACGAGTTGGACGGCAGGGCCATGCATGCGGGTCGCATCTGTGTGTACTCCTTGTAGTTGGGGTTATCGAGCTTGGGTCGGCCTCCCAGCAGTCGCTTGTGGTACAGAACCACGTCACTGGGGAATCGGGGCTCCATCAGCACCGCGGGCGATCCGTAGACTCGCTCCAGACCAAACTGAGAGTCGGCCTTGCCCTTGAAGCCGATGGCCGAGGGCTGTTTTCGTTTCGAGTCCTGGGTCAGAACAATCTCAAAGTTGATTCCGGGGGACAGCAGGGCGGCCTTTGTGTACTCCTGGCCGTAATCAATGGCCAGCACGGCTGCGAGGGCCGTTGCCACCATGGCCGCCAGCTGGATGATGTATGCGACTTTCATTCTTCAGGGTCGAGGTGGTGTGGAAGAAGAAGAAGAAGAGGAAGAAGAGGCTGATGTGGAGGTGTAATTGCAGTTATGAGAGTAGGTGTGTGCACAAGTTAGGCGCGACACGTAGCCTGTCTTTAAGGTTATATGTGAGGTGGGTGTATGAGAGTGGTGGTGGAGGGGGAGGGGCTTGATATTGGCAAGCAGTGAGCGGATCGGGTTGATTTTTTGACAGTTTACTGGTTCCATTCAGTAGATCCGATTTATCTGCTTTCAAGCCAATATCTCCACTCCTACCTCTACTACACCCCACCATCCTCTACGATCACCACCAGCACAATCTGCTAAACGACAACCTAATTACACCCTCAGTCCGAAGCGTGGAAGGTGGGTGAAGAGGTGGCAAGTGGGACGGAGGTGGGTAGGCCGTGGGTGGCAATAAATAGGTGGCGACAAGTTGGTGACACAAACGGAACGCATAGAGGACACGTGTAACGATGGGGCGAGCACAAAGAGCATCACCAGGGCCTCTGTTCTCCCAGAATAATACAGCCCCGGTATGGCATCTCCGGGGTCCGTACTACTCCGTGTAATCACGACTAAAACCTCGGCTAAGAGCAAGGGTGGAAAACGCGACTGATTGCTGAGGACTGGGTCTTGTTGGACGCGTTACGAGTTTGACAGCATCCGTCAAGAGTGCCGTTATAACGGTGAACGGTGAAGGCAACGGCTTAGGTGTTAGTTATTGCATCTACACATCTCCACTCAATCTGACACCCATCTGCAGAAGCTTAGCTGAGGTTGTAGGGGTGGTCTGGTGGGACTAGACGCACCTGATACAAGGGTGCGAGTTTTCGCTGCTCAGTAGACCAGAGTCAGTCTATAATGTGATTGGCTGAAAATGGATAAAAAGAGGTGTTACTACTCTGTTTGCTCTTCCGTTGCTAAAGTGGTGTCTCCTGGTTGCTGACTCTTTTACCTCAATCTACAAGTACCTCAATCTTGCTGTCGATACACATCTATTAACTTACAACCGAGACCTGCGATTTCCGTATGGAGTTAATGGTAGGAGGTGCAAGGGTGTTTGGATAGGTATGTGGAGGGTTTGGGTGGGTCGGTATCTTCTTTGTTGTTGCACAACCAACCACGAGACTGTCCAACGTCAAGCACAAACACAGTAGTACGAACTGGTACACCACAATATTGTCCCGACCCTCACATACACGCAAATTGCTATAGATCGCCGGAGGAGGAGTGACCCACAGTTGGGACGCAAAACGTGTTGCCAGAAAGGGACCAATATGGGCCGAAAGGGAAGTGCGTGAAGGGGTAAAGTAAAAGCAAAACCATTGGACTTAGCGAAAAGAGGAAAAGAGGAAAAGAGGTGATTGCAACACTGAGAGGAATAAAGCTGCTGCTAATGGAGCAATTGTAGCACAAGTACATACGATAGGGAGCACAAGCAGGGGAGGGCAAGATTTATAGCAATGAAAATGTGTCCGTTATTGACACTAGGTTGAAGACATTGATGTTGTCATGAAAATCGTCATAAGTTCTCCTTTTTAGGACATGGACTCGACTACTTGTACTCAGCTTTATGCACTTCCGAGAACTGTGTACCTTGTGCAGTCTATACATCTGCTGCACCACCTGCATCAGGAACAGGCGAGATGGGATACATAGTGTACATATATTTGCATGACAATGTATGGGATGGGGGGCTCAACATGGCCAGTTTTGGACAGCGCTAAATGAGTCAATTGTGACTGATTTGACGGATCTGGAACCAACTAGCTGGGTGCGACCAACTACCAACCTCATCACGTGACCCCTACCCCTACCCCTACCCCTACCGCGTCGCGCCTGAGACAAATTTGGCCTGTTTGGGCAAGTGGTAAGCGACTAATGGGGGGCGGCAATACCTTCGGGTCCGACGACTCGTAAAAGAATCACTCTATAGGCGCCGCAACAAGCCCCTCGTACTCCGCCGGGCAATCCTGCTAGCCCAGCTCCCGCCCACTGACATACCGTTTGGGTGCCTGCAACGTCCACAATAGGACGATTGTATACCTTTTTTGTATTTGCATTTGGCGGAGGTTGTACAACCAGGTGTAGGGCGTGTCTGTGGTGTGGTGTGGTGGCAACTGGAGATCAGTTACACAGACTCATTGGGAGCAACTGAGAAACGGTACTTAATCAGCCTACCTCTCAACTTGTCACAGTTTGTCTTCTCTGATAATTCTTGTCCGTCCACTCCCCCAATGACCCATCAGACTAAACTATAGACACACCAATTGCGCCCTTTGATCGCGTACCCAATAAGGCTCACCTGCATTTGCGCCAATTCTAAACTGTGGAGGCAAAAAGGTTAACCTTGAATCCGGACACTACAGGTGTGGTACCTGCAACAGGACCTAGATATCGGGACAAGACAAGATACCGTCTTTCACCAGCTCTCATTTGCGTCCCACGTTGACCATTTTTCTTCTTGCATGTCCGACAACGAAAAGCTGGCGGCGGCGATCCGCACGCGGCTCAACTTCGCCATGGTCAAGGTCCAGAAGGGCTGGGAGGACCGTTCAATCGACCAGATAGAAGCAGACACAAACAACAGCCAACCGCACAAGGAGTCTGTGTCCGAACCACACAAGACCGCCAAAAAGAACACAGAACCACCGGTATCTACACCACCACGAAAGACTCATGCCAGAAGCGACATTTCCGCAGCAGCAATAGGCAGAACCGTGGGAAAGAGTCCTGCCGCCGCCAAAGAACAATCTCCGTCCTCTTCCTCCGGAGTTAGGTCTGCAGACTCGTCTCCACGGGTCTCACAGGCCTCGTTTGCAGTCCAACCTCACCCTCAGGCCGCAAACACCGGGCTGGGACTGTCGATACCGACATCACCCACTCCACGAAGACGACCTTCCAAACGAGGACATAGACGCTCCACCTCGGACATTCTACACAACTCCACCGGCGGAGTGTCGGGGGTCTTCAAGGTGGACAAACCTCAGGAACGACCGTGGCAGGGTCATCCCATGCAGTCGCCTTATTCGCCTCAAAAGTATCATGTGCCCCTACAGCATCATACTTATCCCCCCCAGCAGCAGCAGCAGTCTCTTCAGCCTCCTCCTCCTCCTCCTCCTCCTCCTCAGCACTACCAACATCCTCCCCCCCCACAACAGCATATGCACTATCCTCCACCACCACCACCTCCTCCACCACAAACACACCATGACATGCAGCGATCTCCAACAGTCACGCCGTCAGGCATGGTACATCAATCGCCACCACATCCGCTAGGCCAGGCCTTCCAACCTCAACCACCGCCACCGGCCCAGCACCAACAACAACAACAACAAAGACAATACAACTACACGCACGCCCCGGTCTACGGATCGTCGCCACCCGCACAATACAACAACGGACACTTTGCAGGCCACGCGCAGTCGCACTCGCCGACCCGCCCATCGCCTCTGCATGGCCCCCCGCAAACGCCCCCGACGTCAAACCCAACTTCAGCATCTGGAGCCAGCAACGCCAGACCCACCCTGGCGCCCCTGCACGTGCCGCTGCCTTCTATTTCGACCTCGATCAACTCGCCCACCTCGGCGCCCGATAGAGTCACTCTGCCGCCCATGCGCGCCATCTACGACTCGCCAGTGATGCCCTACGGAGATGTCACCTCTCCACGGGCGCATCTTCCGTCTCCGGCGCCTCACTCTCCCGGCCAGAGAGAGGTGGACGACGACGCCGCAGAGTCGCTAATGTACTTTAGCTCTCCGCGAAGATGAGCGGCAGAAGGAGAGGGGGGGTGGCTGCCTGAGTTTGGAGGTTGGCTGTATCGCTACTAATTACTGGATCGTGGCCACACCATGATCACGGTAACATTACGATTACTAACAACCTGCCGCTAACTCGAGACAGTGAGACATTGGTCTATAAGCATTATATTTATACTCTTGTTTGATGTAGAGGAGAGGGTAGTAGGATGGGATGGGGTGTCCGGGTGATGAAGCTGGGCCGTGAGGTGGTGTGCCTGCCAGTGCATTGTATCGTATGATGTGGCCACCCTCTCCCGTCGTTCTTATTCTGACGGCTGGCTGTAGCTCCCATGTGGTGCCTGTACAGAAGTGAAACCAAAGGCAAGACTACAAAGCCGGTGGACAAAGGCCCGAGTGAAACAGCTTTTTGCCTCTTGCGGCAAGAGCTCTATATTATCGGCTTTTATTATCGCTAACGTTTGGCCTCTTCATTCTAGAATATCTCCTTGCCGAGAAGCTGCTAAAAGATGGTGTTAGATTACTGATAGCCGAGATTAGTAATCTAGCAGGGACTACTTGTGGTAGTGTCTCTCTGAAACTGCTAGGCTTGTGAAACGGGCTATTGTAGAAGATTGTGAAACTATTGTTTGGGGTGATTGTACGATGGAGTTGATGATAAAACAGAGATTACGTAATCGAGAGTTGTGGCGTGAGGTTATGGGTGGTGATTGTTGAAGGTAGACCCAAGCGTAGCTGAGAGAAGAGGTTATGAGTGATCTATGGTATGTGTCGTCTTTTGAAGCTCTTATCTTTAAGGACTACCAGGTAGCTACCTTCTTAATGGCAGATGTCTACAGATCAGGCTGGCGAGTCCTTGTTACAGCACCTTCCTGACTTTGTAGCGTTAAAAGAAGACTACCATTTGATTCCTCGTGGTCACTTTCCATTACTAAAGTGGACTCAGTTTTGTGATAGAGTGATTGGCTGGGATTCTAGGTGCTACTTCTCCCTGTTGTGTGGTGGTAGCTTATAGGTTAAGTGAAGGAAGAGGTATCAAGTCTAGAGAATCAAGTAGCACAACAAAAACAGGTGCAATGGCTACAAGTACAAGTACATACTTGTACAATTGACCTGCAATTCCTTCCAGAGCTTTTTTTTTGGCACTTGTGACCTTCCACAACCAATGATATAGTGTACCCATACTGCAGCTACAAGTATACAAGTACGAGTACGAGTACTTGTAAAGCACCCCCAGAATGCAGTCAACTCGGTCAGAAATGATCTGATCAGAAATCTGCAACCACCACTGCACTCCCCTCATCTCCAGGATCACAATGGTACCCCTCATTTCCTTCTACACGTTCCCGATCGCCCAACAACCCAACATCTCCTCTTAAGTCAAACTCCAACCATATCATTCTCTACTTGTTGGCCTCGGCCTCCTCCCGCTCCTTCTTTCGTCGGTTCACGTCCCAGTTGTGAACTCGGGCAATGTTGACCTCGACAGTGGTGATGTTTTCTCTCAGGAAAAGAACATCTTCCTCGGCAGTCTCGTATCCCTTCTTGGCTCCCTCCAGTCGCTCGGAAAGCAGCTTTTTGGCCTCATCCACCTCGTACTCCAGCATGACGTTGGCTCCGAGCCACAGATAGACAGATTTGACGCCGCTGGCCTCAATCTTGGCTTCTGTATACAGAGTGTCGTTGAGCTCATAGTTGGTGACCACGTCCTCGCCAGCCTCGCCCTTGAGCTGCAGAAACTCCACCATCTCCAGACTCTTTTGAATGTCCGGAATCTTCTCCTTGAGCCCCGCTTGTCGCTGTAAAGTCGTCATTTCCATGTACTTGTATTTCTGCAGCATCTCCTGGAACTTGTCCAACGACTCCTTGACGCCGGATTTGCTGACAAACTCGGCCACGTTGTCCACAAACGGAGCCTTGGGAATTCCCCGCGGATTGGTTTCGGGTGCATTCGATTCGGACATGCTGTTTGTGTGTGTGTGTTTGTGTGTGTGTGTGTTTGTGTGCGTGTGATGTGGTGATCTGGTTCTGATGTTGGTGATGTGGTGATCTTGATCTCATGCAGGCAGGGGTTTTAGTCAGCCCAAACGAATTTTGGCAATGCTTGAGGAATCAACAAATGAAGAGGTCAATGATGGTAAACAGACCACCAAGATTCCAGCGGTATATTTAATTAGTGATTATCTCATCTCAATGGTGAGCTGGAGCAACATCTATCTCTTCACTATGATCTCAACAAAAAGATTAACCATAAGAAGTCCACAGCAGAGGTACATATATTATCTCAACAAATTCTTAACTAATTTATCCTGTTACTTCAAACCCCAACTACCACTACCCCTAACCCTCTCAACTTCTTCAACCCCCAACCCTCAATTCACCACAACCCCCAACCCTCAATCCACCCCAAACCGTCTCTGAAATACCCCTTCTATCCATTTCGAGATGACCTTTAGACCTTGCCCAGAATTCATATTCTAAACGTTAAATCCACGCTAAAAGAAGTGAACACCATGAGTTGCCGATTTGGGACTGTTGCTTATTAAGGAGAGATAGAGTTTAAGAGGATGCATTTATTGAAGAGCTAAACTCGACTCAGCCAAGAATCGAACCCACGATAACAGAAGTTGAACCTGCGATACCTCCAGATTAGGGTTTACACCGGTTCCAATAGTTAGGGTAAGGATGAAGACGATATTCAGGTCTTATAGGCTCTCTGAGAGTGGCAAGTGTCGGAAATAGGGTGGGAGTATCATTCCCTGCCCATTAACCAGCCGACTCCATCCACCCCCCCTCTGTCACGTGCCTAACACCACCACCAACCACCACCAACCACCTGCTACCACCTCCCATCGCCCAAACCCTACCCCAATCAACCTCTCCTCCCAATCCATCGTTCACGTGACGTGACTGCTTTTTCAGAATTTTCAGTTGGGACTCCTCCCAAGTATCTGAATTTCTCTCTGCAGTCTCTTCATCTTCGACAAATCATTCGCCATGGGTAAAGACTCTTTCACCAAGAAGCACCAGAAGCATTCTAACCGAACTGCTCCCAAGTCCGAGAACGTCTACTTGACCCTCCTGGTCAAGCTGTACCGATTCCTGGCCCGTGAGTGCGAGTGAGGACGGTGTCATTTGAAATGGCACTTTGTCCAAGCACATTTATGTGCGGAGCGTGAGCACTACGGAGAGGTTGAGGTGGGTGGCTCGAGCAATCGAGCAATCGAGTTTTGGGCGGCACAGAAATGTGCCACAGGTAGGATGGTACTCGTGCGTACAGAAATGTACACACATATGTGAATGTCTAGAACAAGCACATCCTTGTACCTCCACACCCCAACATCCCAGCACCCCAACACCCAGACCTCCCTCGATACCCATTGCCACGTAGATTGCGGGTGGTCAAGTCCTAGACCTTTGACCACCCCTCCAACCCCATACCCAAATACTAACAACAGGACGAACTGACTCCAAGTTCAACAAGCGAGTTCTCAAGGGTCTTTTCCTCTCCAAGGTTAACCGACCTCCCGTCTCCACCGGCAAGATTGTCGAGAACCTCAAGGTCAAGGGCAATGCTGACAAGATTGTTGTTGTTGTTGGCACCGTGACCGACGACGCCCGACTCGTCGAGTTCCCCAAGACCACCGTCGCCGCCCTCCGATTCACCGGCACTGCCCGAGCTCGAATCGTCAAGGCTGGCGGTGAGGCCATCACCCTGGACCAGCTCGCCGTCCGAGCCCCCACCGGAGAGAACACCCTCATGCTCCGAGGCTCCCGAAACGCCCGACAGGCCGTCCGACACTTTGGTTTCGGTCCCCACAAGAACAAGGCTCCCCGAGTTCTGTCCAAGGGCCGAAAGTTCGAGCGAGCTCGAGGTCGAAGACGATCTCGAGGTTTCAAGGTCTAAGCAGGATCTTGAGATTCGACATAAAAAATGTATATTTAAGCATAGGAAGCGGAAGCGCTGTGAGTGCGAAGCACGAGCTGCGCGGGACACGTAGAGCAGCACTTGTACGGCACAAAGTGCTGTACCAGTGTGAAGACACCGCCCAAGTATCGTATCGTAGTCTGTAGCAGCCTTGGCAGCTCTAGCAGCAGATCATGTATCGCTGAACTCACACAGGCATGAAGAGCCAGTGTGAGTGAGCTCGACAGCTCCAGAGCAGGTTGGACCGGATACCTCTGGCTAGCCACTGAAAACACCGACTGTGCTGTTGCCAGTGTGTCGTCAGCAGAACCATTGCGACTTGGTCAGACTGTGAACAGACCGTTAACAGCCCGATTGCACGACGATGGCTCAGGGATGTCCATCAACCCCAATCAGTGAGAGACCCTGTGACGAGTGTGGTGTTGTGAGCGGCAACAGTGAGTGACCAGCGAGCAGTATGCAATAGGAGACGAGCTGTCCACACTGGAGGGGGAGCCCGACCTGTAGTCTGGATCAGATGTTGGTGCGGCGACAGCAAGTTGTAACCGAACGACAAGCGATAGGAGACGTAGTAGAATCAAGAGTGTGAACGTTGGTGCTGTGAGTTGGCAGTAAGACACGGGCCTTGTCGGTGTCGGTGTCGTTGTCGTTGTAGTTGTTGTTGTCGTCCCCTTCCCGTACCTGATCCCTCCCATCTCCTCCTCCACCCATTTCGTCCGTATCACTAGCACGACCTCACCAATGTAACGGGTGTAGATGAGAGGGTGTGTACGAGGAGTAAGGCTGAGGTCGAGTTTCTGGAGATCAAGTGGTACGGCTGTGATTGCGTTGATCTGGGGATGACGATGGTACCCCCCTTTTGTTGGTATCTCTACCACTCAATGAGTTCATTGGGCGTCCTTCAGTGTGTAAGGAGGGGGAGGGTTCAAGATCGTGGGTTTAAGATCGTGGGTTTAAGATCGTGGGTTTAAGGTGGTGTGCGTTTGTGTCTGAGGTGGTGAGATATAGATGGGACAAGAGGCAGGGTGAGCTACAACGCCTATGCGGTTGAAACCACAGAGTCGAATTGCAAGTCTCGCCACCATGGTCGTTCCTGAGGCATGTGTCTTCAGCTGGAAGATCCAGGTGTACGCATCAGGTACAAGCTGGAGCTATCTACGGGTTCAGTTCACAAGGTGCATTATCTCGTTGTCCGTTCACTATGGGTGGCCTCCTCTTGGACAGTTATGTTCTGTTTCTTTTTTTTTTAGTCTCACCGTGTCTTGTTCTTACCTGCCCTCTACGATTGATACACCATCCTTCAGAATGCTAACTACTCTAGCTATAAATCACAACCAACTACCAACTACCCATGTCCTCGTCAGAAGTCTCAAACTTGTCCAGAGACAGATAGATCACCTGTTGAATACCCTGATCGTCGTTACCGTTTTTCAACGCCTGAAGAAACATACTGACGCAGTAGTTCCGATCACTAGCCTCGCACAGTATCTCGATACCCCAATCTGAAGGACTAGATGACTCCGCGACAAGTTTCACCTGACCACTAACTCCTCCCTTCATCTTGATCAACTTCTGGAACCGGCCAGAAATACCATCAACGAGATTCTCCAGAGATCTCTTGACTCCCCTAACCTGACCTTGGAAAATCCACAGCAGACTTCCAATACAAACAACCCCCTTGTTGCATTCTTTCTCAGCTTCCTCAACCTCATCCAAAACAACCAACTTGTTTCGTGTCTGCTGAGCATTGGCTTCGATCTCATCAAGCAAGGCAGAGAGCTTTTCACCATAATCACCAGGATACTCATAACTTTCCATTAGATCATTGAAGAAATCCGTGTACTCGTCGTGGGCTCCGTCCATTGACCATATGAACTGCTCATACTCAGATTGGGCCTGTCGGTGGCGTTGCCGGAGTTCCTGATACCGGTTTAAGAAGTCGCCAGCACCTGGGACCATCGTCTCGTTCTCAAGCGTGTAATCGTCCGATACATTCAAGTTCTCTCGACTCTGGACATACTCCTCTTTCAGTTCCTGCACTCTCCTCTGAATGGAGTCTGTTGTCTCCTGCAGTATCATACCCTTGATAACGACAGCGACACCTTCGAGTTTCTTGACCGTCTCTTTCGTCTTTTCCACCTCGTCAGGCTGTGGAGAAACATCGCCCCACAATTCCCCCTGTTGGCGTTTCAGAAGAGCCAACTTCAGCAACTTGTTTTGGGGATCGACCAGCTCCTGGAACTGACTGGAGCTGGTAGAGACCTCATCATCAACCAACTCAAGCACCGAGACCAGAACCTGCTGGGGACTCAAGGCTTGAAACTCTTCCACTCGACTCTGCAACAACAGACCTCTGTGATTGTTGCCTAACGATTGGACTAGTTCTTGCACCTTTGTCTGTGGCACTCGATCTCCGTCAATTGTGTGAATATCATATCTTCGAGCAGCTTTCCAGGTCAGGGAGATATTGGGCTCACCATTGACATTCTTGACAACTGCTGTGACCTCAGCAGGGAGGTTTGGGTCTCTAGAGAGGTGGGCTGGGACGAGATCTTCAACCAGAGGAGCCCCAAGAACCAGATGAAGGGCGACCAGAATAGAACGTATGTGCGATACAGAAGGACAGGACGAATCGGTAAAACCAGGTCCAAACTCGATAACATGGTCGTAATAATCCATCAGGTTTTTCATGTGAAGTCGTACAATGTTTCCGGGGACGTGGGGAGCATCACAATTGATCTCAGATGACCTGGATGGGTTGGCGAGGTGCTGGTCCGTCATTTTTGAGGTGATCAAAAGCGGACCAGGATATACAGGTTTATATACGATTTAGGGCGGCTGTACTGGGACAGTTCAAGAATAGGGGCAATGGCGACTACTTGAACTTTCTCCCTTTGGTAAGCCCTGGAGATGAAGGTGTCAGATGATGGAAGTCAGATAGCGGGTCTCTTTGTTGCAGGAGTATATATAGTGTGTCCTGGGGTTCGTAGATGGGGCTGCAATACTGACAATGACAGGAGGAAATAAAGAACTTCAAGCCGAGTCTTATATGTTTTCCTTTAGATGAGCTCTTGACTCTGGAGTCTAGTCTCACCTTTATTTGATTGGTAGTCGTGTTAGATGTCTAAGAGTGCAGTTGCCACCGTTATCAAAAGGACTCAATGAATTCTTACCACGAACATACTTGTATTTGTACTTGTAGCAAAAAAACACTCGCTGCATCAAAGAAACACGAATATTGTCTCGTCATAATAATCCTTGATTTCTGTTTGTTCTACAACTGCTCAATGGATGGCGTCAACATGTCTCCAGTGGTACTTGTACCATGGTTGGGGTCCAGAACGGGCTCACAAAGAGACATGGAGTTTAAATGCTGATTTAATGGCTCCATTGGCTCACAGTTATCAAGCCGCCGTGGTTTCATTGAGCTCGTGTAGTTCTAGACAACGCTTCAAAACACAGACACCAAACAGACAATGCTCAATCTGCTGTCCACAACACCTATCCCACTCCTCTAACTATCCATCGACTCATGTTTTATTCGCTTACGGCATCCAAATCATCTGCCGATTACTCTTGGCAGCAGCCTGGGCTAAATCTCGCTTCAAATCGTCGTCAAGGCCCCGGAGCACCATGAAACCTGCTTCTCCCCGCAACGCCAACAGGAACAAGACCATGGACAGAGACGGAGACAAGTTCTCTGCGTCTATCTCAATACCCCATTCAGATCTTGGAAGATCCTTTTTGCTGGTCTTGTCGCGAGTGTTCAACTTCATGCTGGCACAAAAGTCGTTATTGATTAGGGCTGAAAACCGACGATCAAGAACTTCAACGTCTTTGGCAAGCGGATCCTTACTCAGACTATCAATGGCTAGTGTAGGATACCTGAAATTCTCGTTATCGAGTAATGTTGGCGAACGCTGCCCAGAATTCAACGCCCCAAACGCGACAGACGTGTCCAGGATCTCTTCACCTAAGTCCAAAACTTTTCTTAGCAACGCTTGCGATTGTTTAGACCCCCTTGGCCTGGATACTTGTAGTTTACTCTTAAGTCTGACGTAGTCTCGTTTCGCCATTTTCAGCTGTATCCACTTGGGCAGAAGACGTCTACTTTTCTCATGTGGAATACCTGCTACGAACTTTTTGGAAGCATCAGAACCATGGATATGCTTGATGGTAAAGATGAGTAGCTGCTGAGGACTCATGGTTAGCAGCTCCTCAACTTGTTCCTGCCTCAGAAACCTATCACCTGCATTTCCCAATATCTCAAGAGTTTCACACACGATTCTGTTCCATAAAGATCGCCCATCGATTGTGATCCTCTCATCTTTCAGTGCCACAATAGCAGTGGTCCATTTGTAGCAAAGATCGGGTCTTCCATTGGTGTTCTCAACAATTGCTGTCACCTCAGCAGGGTCTTGAGGGTTTATGAACAACTGGTTAGGATGACGATGCGCGGTATCGATAGGGAAAGCAAACACTCGACTGATGGCAGCCACAACAGTCTCTTTTTTCTCTGGAGGACAGTTAAAAGTCGGCAAAAAGTCGAAACGAGTGTTGTGACACTCCATGAAGTTCTTCACAAAGAGCTGCTTGATGCTTCCGGGTCGGTAATTGTGAGCTTGAGGTTCTGTCATTGTAGGAGGAGGTGTTGATGACAAGAAAAAGATTGGGATTGTATGGAACTGAGATGCCATTGCTTCAGGAGACGCTTTCGGAGAGTGCAAGAGAATAGGCTGTAATACTTTCCTCTTCAAGATGGCTACAGAGTGATGAGGTCTGGAAGTACTGCTGGAGAACCGATCCGGACATTCTCTGTCACCTGATTTGTACGATTGAGGGCTTGCACTGTGATCTACTGGGGTCACAGCTAACAATAGTCAATTGAGAATATCGAGAGTGTAGCTCTTATAGCTAGTGAGCTATGATCAAATCAAATGTCCAAGTATTGACCTTTTCACTCATCTAAACCTGAACTGAGCTGAGATGTTTCACTTAGAGTTTGTTGATGTTTTTTTGCGCCAAAACGATTCTTAACTAATACGGTGGAACGTCGGGACGGCAAGGAGACGAAAATCACGTGGTAGGGGTAACTGTTATGGGAAAGTGGATTGTCACTGTTAAGCGTCTCAGCCACCCCTCACCAATCATTCAGATGTGTTTATTCAGTAGGGTTATTCATATATACGTTAGTGAGCGTCATACGCATCAGCACTACTACTGTACAATGGCAGCAGTAGTTACTAAGCCGATACAGTCACGCTCAGTGTCGAGCAGTTCTCACTTAGCTCAACTCTTGGCTCTCCTCTTTGTTAGACTTACTTGGGAATGGCCTTCAGCAAACCTCCAGTCAGAGTAGCTCCGTAAAAGGTCATTGCTCCAAAGGCAATCATGTTAACAAGCACAGAAGCTCCATGGACCTTGGCAAACTCCTTGTTGATGGCCTTGAGCTCGTCAGAAGCCTTGGGGTCCTTGTGGTGAGACAGACCCTCCTTCTCGAGCTGGGCCTTTCGCTGGGCCATGACTCTTCGGTTGGCAGGCCCCAGAACCAGAGTGTTGAGAAGTCCTCCGACCAGACAGATGCCCAGAGGCCAGTAGAAGGTTGCTCCGGCAACGAAGGGAGGCGTCAGAAGCAGAATTCCGGAAGCAACAGCCTGGAAGGCAAAGTAGCCGGGGAACAGCTTGGCCTGGAGGTTGGAAAAGTGCTCATGAGGAAGAGCTCGGTAGGCCATGATACCATTGTAGAAAGACTGGTAAGCAGTGGCTCCAAAGAGCAGAGAATAGGTCCACAGATGGTAAGGGGCGACGGTGGCGAGAATTGAGGCGACCATTGTTGTAATTGGTGTTTTTTTTTTGTGTGTTTGTGTAGACTGGTTAAGGGAACAAGGTGTGGTATGATAATGTGATTATGTTGGTTTGAACCTTGTTGAAGAGGGCGGTTGGGGGAGGAAGTCTGAAATGATGAGAATAAAATGGGGAAAAGTTCAGGAAAAATCAGAATTTGCTCAATTGACTTAGAAGAATCGTTTTGTGCAATTCTTATCTCTGTATCAAAACTACTCACGGTTCTGGGTCCACCTTCCTGGCAGTGGCGAAAACCCTATGCAGGCCATGCACAAAAGTGTGCCGATTTATCTGATTCTGATTAGTCAGGGTGGTGGAATTGGATGGAGGGTGGTTGGAGGGAGATTAGGGGTTTACGACGGGTTTGAAGTTGTGCTAGAGAGGCGATCGTGCTTAGTCAACACTTGTTTGGGTGTGTGGTGAGTATTCAAGAGCTTACGGAGTCTTCCCCAAAAAGGCTAAGTAAATGGAAGACTATGGGGAAGAGTTAGAAAAAGTCTTCTGTATTTGAGGAACAAGTGTACTATTATCATTGTTTTTCTAACAAATGCTCAACTAAATGGAGTTTAGGCTGGAGATTCAGGAGAAGCTCCGAGAGGTGAAAGGAATTGACAGTTAATGTATGTACCCTATAGTAAGACTTTGACACTTCTATGGGTCGTACTCTTGTCATCTCAACTAGACTAATGAAAGTCTTGCTTGTGCTGTAGGTTAGATATTAGTTGACTGCTGAGTGTAAGGCGAGATACGACAAGAGTCATTGATAGAGAGGTGTTTACATGTAGACCACAACTGTAGTTATCTTCAGACTCACGACTCAAGTCGAATTCGTCACTCCATCAGTTATCGCATCTCAAACGCATCTCGTGCTTCTTCTGGAACACGATCGATCTTCCCGTCTCTCTCTGATTCAGGCGTCAGCAATCATAAGAGGGAGTTATGATGTAGACCGGAGTGTATCTTGGTGAGTAGAGGTGGTTGTGCAAAGAGCAAGTGAAGTGTCTATAGATATCACGTGACGTCAATCAATGCATGGAGTCTCCGATTGACCAACCAGCTCTTCGTAGAATCACTTACCACCGCCGCACTTATTCATCTCATCTCATGTCGAGTGCTGCCTTAGACATGCATCTTTGAGACATGGTTGTGAGAGGTGGTAGGTGCGAGTATTAGGTACAAGTAGACTAAACACCTGGTACCTGGTGTGGAGAGACATGGCTTTGATAAAGTCGGAGCTTGGTAATCCGTGTTAGAGAGTTTCTGTTAGCTCAGCAGTTCTATCATTGGCTAAGCCACGTCTTCAAAATGAGAAGTTCAAAGTTGGGCCTGCAGAGTTCACCATCACCATTGAGATGATGTCATTGAGGATAAAGAGATGGTGCAATTGTGGTCGAACGGAACAAACAGAGGCAAAGCTCAAACGAGACAGACTGAACTCCCCATGTAGCTGAGTCACAAATAATATCAATTGCCACCCTGAGTGAGCCACCAACTAACTTCACAGTTGTATGTATGAAAGCCACTATTACCTAACTATAAGAGTGATAAGTAGTTGACTGAGTACACAATCGGGCACTCGTCACAACTACCAGAACTCGCCAACTCACCCACCGCACCCTCCACACCCACAACGTCACCCACTAACCACCCAGAGCTCACTCGTTTGCCCTCTTACCACCCTCTCTCATTTGCTACCAACTCCTGTAAGCCTACCTGGAACAGTCTTTGGAGCAACTGTCTGGGAAGTGGTCATAACTGGAAATTGGGTTTTGCACGTTTCTGGAATATGGGGGAGCGGAACCCATGAGAAAGAGTGCAGAGAGGGTGTCTCCAATTCACTCAATTGATGAGATATAGAGATGGTGAAGGTTCCAATCGAATGGGCGTAAGTTGGTGAGCAAAATGGTACATCTCCCGTAGCGATAGGACGTCCCGAAGCACACCTTTGACCCGCCTCCTCCACTTCCTCCACACCCCAGGTGACTCCTCAAACTCAATTGGCTGGGACCGGAATCGTATAAGAAGCAAGCCACCTGCACTATCTTAATTTCTGTAGCGCACACAAACCCGTTTGTACTCTTACCACCTTTACAGAACAACACAATGCTCGCCCGAAACGCTCTCCGACAGACCATTCGAAAGGCCCAGCCCATGGCCGGCCGATCCATCACCACCGCCGTGCTGCCCAAGCTGGACTACGACTTTGGCGCCCTCGAGCCCTTTGTGGCCGGCCAGATCAACGAGATCCACTACACCAAGCACCACCAGACCTACGTCAACTCGTTCAACGCCGCCACCGAGCAGCTGGTGACCGCCGAGAAGGACGGCGATCTCAAGAAGATTGTCGAGCTCCAGAACCTCATCAACTTCCACGGAGGAGGACACATTAACCACTCTCTGTGGTGGAAGAACTTGGCCCCCAAGGGCCAGGGTGGAGGAGAGCTTCCCTCTCCCGACTCTCCCCTCGGAAAGGCCATCAAGGAGCAGTGGGGCGACGCCAACAAGCTGATCGACACCACCAACGCCGCTCTCGCCGGCGTCCAGGGCTCCGGATGGGCTTGGATCGTCAAGAACAAGCTCACCGGCGACATTGAGGTCATCACCAAGCAGAACCAGGACCCCGTTGTCGGCAACCACATTCCTCTTGTTGGAATCGACGCCTGGGAGCACGCCTACTACCTGCAGTACAAGAACGTCAAGGCCGACTACTTCAAGGCTATCTGGAACGTCATCAACTGGCACGAGGCCGAGAAGCGATTCCTCGGCGAGGCCCAGTTTGTCAACGGCCAGTAAATTCGCAACTAGGAATTGATTATTGAAAGTGGAGCTCCGTAGATGGGGGTAGACTCTGGGTAGTGCAGAGCACTCAATGGCAATCTTAGCCGACGTAGAGGAATTAGAAGCATTTGCCAATGTTCACGTGACTCAATTGAGTGTGCGGAAGGCTTGTAAGACCGATGCGGAGGTTGGTTCCGATCCGGTATGGACCCGGAACGCCACAATTCCGTTGCTTAGTAATACAATGGGGTGAGAATGGGTGTAGTCAAATAGTG
This sequence comes from Yarrowia galli, assembly GCA_900519055.1. Lineage (NCBI taxonomy): Eukaryota > Fungi > Ascomycota > Dipodascomycetes > Dipodascales > Yarrowia > Yarrowia galli. The sequence goes on along the minus strand of ULGS01000006.1, from coordinate 3,113,232 downwards.
GTAAGGGCACCAGATCCGGCTGTGATTTTGCAGGGTATGAATTTTGAGCTGATGGAGTGAAACTGTCAGCTTTTACTGGAGCCAAGGCGTTTCTTGAGGTTGTATCGTAGTGTTGTCATCTTAGGGCACATTATGGAGCCCTCCAACACAGCCATCAGCCACAGTATAGGCACGAGGACTTCAGTGCAGCGTTTCACTAGCTCCAAACAGTCTTATGATCTTTTCTATTAGCCTTACTGACCCCTCAATGACCCTGTTGGCGTTAGTTAGTGTGCCTCGGAAGCTAGTCGGGGGGATGGGGATACAAGGAGGCTTGCGAGAGGTGATAAGGGTGGTTGAGAGGTGGTTGGGAGGTGGTTCTGGGCTTGACAGAACTTGATTAACCAGGTGGTCATCTCTTCTTTTGTTTACCTACGATATTGGGCTCGTACTGTGGACATCTGGGTGAGTCATTGGAGTGCTTGAAGCTAAGTATTAGAGTGCATTTAGTCAGGTTTTAGCTCTCGTTTAGTTGGGTTCTAAAGTACTGGAGAAGAACCACATAATCGTGTGTCATGTCATCAGAATGATTTGGGGAGATGGCTGCGAGCTATTTCTGAGGAGATGGGCTGATAAGGATGACTAGGAACTACTTTTGACTACTTTTGAAGGTCTTTTCGTTTGTATGTGAAACACTGTGATTGTGTGGTTGTACTTGTACAAGTAGAGGAACACACTGTAACACTGCACCAGAGAGTACAGCACTGGACATAGGAAGAGATGATGATTAGACATGTCGGGTAACTAGCTGCTCCACAGCGTACTCACTAGAAGCCATCTGACGACCATCATTACTTCCCCACATCGCCCCACACTGCCACACCTATTTAGAGCGACTCTCTGAGTCACACATCTGTAGCCTCACCAACCTCCTCCCCACCACACTAAGTTCTGCCGCATAAAGTTGGTATCTGAAAAAGTGCACGTTACACACACAACGATACACGATCACCACAGAGAAAGACCACAAACACAACATGTCTGAAGCCGTTGAAAACGTTACACAAAAGCTGGAAGACACGTCCATCACCCCCGCAACCGCCTCCAAGGCCGTGGAGCAAAATATCACGCCCTGGGACGTGGAGGGAGCCGTGGACGAATCCGGAAAACAGCAGGCCATTGATTACGACAAGCTGATCCAGCAGTTTGGCACCCGCAAGATCACCGACGAAACTCTGGCGCGATTCAAGGAGGTGACGGGTCATGAGCCGCATATTTTCCTCAAGCGAGGCGTCTTTTTTTCAGAGCGAGATCTCACCAAGATTCTGGACCGATACGAGCAGGGCAAGCCCTTTTTTCTGTACACGGGCCGAGGTCCTTCTTCGGACAGTATGCATCTGGGCCATATGACGCCGTTTGTCTTCACAAAGTGGCTGCAGGACGTGTTTGACGTGCCCCTGGTGATTGAGCTGACTGACGATGAAAAGTTTCTGTTCAAGCCCAAGCTGAAGATTGAGGACGTGAAAAAGTTTGCCGTGGAGAATGCCAAGGACATTATCGCCTGTGGATTTGATATGAACAAGACCTTCATCTTTTCCGACCTTCAGTACATGGGTGGACCCTTTTACGAGAATGTGGTGCGAGTTTCTCGACAGATCACCACCTCCACCGCCAAGGCCGTTTTCGGCTTCCAGGACTCGGATTGCATTGGAAAAGTGCATTTTGCATCCATTCAGATCGCCACGGCCTTCTCCAACTCCTTCCCCACCATTTTTGGCGACAAGAAGGACATTCCTTGTCTGATTCCTTGTGCTATTGATCAGGACCCGTATTTCCGGGTTTGTCGAGACGTGGCTTCCAAGCTCAAGTACCCCAAGCCTTCCCTGATCCACGCAAAGTTCTTCCCGGCTCTTCAGGGCTCTACTACCAAGATGTCTGCCTCGGATGACACTTCTGCGATTTTCATGACCGACACAGCCAACCAGATCAAGAAGAAGATCAACAAGTACGCCTTTTCCGGCGGCCGAACCACTCTGGCCGAGCAGCAGGAGTTTGGAGGCGATCCTGACGTTGATGTGGCTTACCAGTACTTGACCTTCTTTTTGGAGGACGATGCTGAGCTGGAAAAGCTGTACAAGGACTACAAGAGCGGTACTCTGATGACCGGAGAACTCAAGCAGCGGTGTATCGAGGTGCTGCAGGGATTTGTGGCCGAGTTCCAGGCCAACCGAGCCAAGGCCACTGATGACGTGGTCAAGCAGTTTATGAACCCCAACCGGGAGTTCAAGTGGGGAGAGACTGAGCGATTGGTGCCTGTTAAGGAGGTGGTGAAGGAGAAGAAGTAGAAGAAGTAGAGAGACGAGCGAAGCGAGTCTCTCTCGTACACTGACACCAAAGGACAAGGCACATTTACAAACGACACAGTGCATCATAAATCAATTATATTAGATGAGAGGGGCTTGCGACAGAAGTTGAGGCGTAGCAGCAGAGAAGGGCGGACAGAGTGAGTCTGTGAAAGAAGAGCCGCAGTCTGAGTAGCAGCCTGAAGAGTGTGCCAATGGACTTGTCTGATGAGAGTAGATGCCATGGCGCAAAGTGTTGAGACGTCAGAACACTGTCGTTATCGGGTGAGTGGCTTGTGTTTAGCGATACCTGAGTTAATGTAGTAGTGTAGATTGGTCTGACTGTGACAATGCCATTCCGGCCAAATGAAGTCGATCAAAAAGCACAGGCTCTCCAGAGCATAAGGATGATGGCGAGCGCTGACGGTACCCTATTAGAAGGGACCTCATTGACAAGTTGGGCATGGTCACAGACAGAGAGGGGGGGAAGCAGGGATGTACTCACGGTGGTAACGGGGGGGAAGGCAGCTGGTGGTGGATCGAGCCAGACTGTTGAAGAAGAAGAGAAGAGAAGAAGAAGAAGGGGGTATGGGGGCTCTATATAGACAGCGTGAGCTGCTTGTGTAACTAACTCATGCACTCTTTAATCAAGACTAGCTATCATAACAAATGGATAGGGTGAAGCGATTAAGGGCTGTCAAGGGTACAAGCATGAGTCTGTGATCTTATGAGCCTTCATTGGGGTCTCCGGAGAAACAGTTCCTACTGGGCTACAACTCCATGTATCATCATTAAATTTATTCAAACAAAGTAGCTACTGGTACAAGTTTGCACTCGCACTCTCTATTTTTACATTTCTTCCTGAGTAGAAGAAAGAGTCCTTGTTCTTAAGTAGCTTCTCGGACGTGCCATGACAGTGTTGAGTCGATGTGCAATGGTGAGAATGGTTCCATCTTTGAATCCTCGTCGAATGGTCTCCTGGATCAGCTTGTCTGTCTCGTACATACCAAATTTTAGACAAGAAAAGCGCGTTTATCTCGACAAAACTGTACTGAAGAGGGTAGATTTTATTGTACCATTCGAATCATCGGAAGATGGGGAGTTCAATGGTATGTTTTTTACCATCTGTTGTAATAGTAAAATATTGCTCTAGAGGACATTTAACACCTACAGACTTTAAAAGCACCGTCAATCAAGTCTCAGGGTGGAAAGGTGGATGTGCTGTAATCGTACTGGAAGGTGGATATTTTTGAACCGTTTTACTCCCCTCGCTCCGCTGATTCGAATGGTGCAATAATATTGGACCCTATTAGTACAGACTTGTTGAGATAAACACCTTCTCACTTTACAACTCCACAGCCAGTTGCTTACAAGTAACTGTCTCCATCTCAAAATTTTAGTACTGACGGTGGTGGATATTTCTGTACCATTGGAATCAGAAGGAGACACCGAGTTGAATGGCACAACTTTCATCACAGGCAACCATAGTCGATTGTGGTTTTGGAGGCTGTCAAACTTGAGACAGTGGTAGATCAGGCTATCTAGCGCTACACTTAGATATAGACACAAGAGAAGCACTTTGTAAGGACAAAGTGAGGTGTACCACAACAAGTGCAGAACTCTTCAAAAGATGAGACTGTCACAAACTACATCTGAGTAGTATCATCAAGTCAGGATAGAATACTGCTGATTCAGTATAACCCTCGTACGAGAGGACATACGTCAGTGTGGATCGTGTCACCATAACGTATCAGGTCCATGGCTTCTACCAAGTAAATGCTGTCTTAGATCTGTGTATCTCATTGAAAGCCCAGAATCGGTTACCACAGTGAGTCTCTAGGTATCTCCTTATACCGCCACAGATCACACTCTTGATCTCTCTGTCAAATCATCAATCATGCATTTTATAAATGTACATTTTCTCGGGTGAACACTGGGCTCAGGGGTGTACCATAGTAGGTACTAAGTAGTAGACAACAACCAAGGGCTTCGTCTTTGTTTGCGCCTCATCTTCATTTGCGCTTCATCCTCGCGTCTCGTTTACTGCTCGTTGATATGCTTGACCAAATCATCAATGGTAATAGCCTTGATTCCATGGGTCTTTGCAAACTCCAGACAATCATCAGTTCGAGCCATAAGTCCATCTTCGTCTCTGACAATCTCACAAATGACTCCGGCAGCAGGCTGGCCAGTCAACTTGCACAGATCAACAGCTGCTTCGGTGTGTCCTCGTCGGGCAAGAACTCCTCCATCCACAGCTCTAAGGGGGACCACATGACCGGGTCTCATGAACGAATCGGCGGTTGTGGATTTGTCAGCAAGACATCGGGCAGTCAAAGCTCGATCATGGGCACTGATTCCAGTCGTAGTACCTTCAATAGCGTCACAGGTAATAGTGTAAGCGGTTCCATGTCGATCTGTTCGGTTCTCAACCATGTAAGGAAGCTCATACTTGTCTGCCAGCTCATTGGACAAAGGAACACAAACAAACCCGGACGAATGACGGATCAAAAAGGCCATCTTCTCAGTAGTCGTCTGGGCCGCGGCAATAATCAGATCACCTTCGTTTTCTCGGGACTCGTCGTCCATCACAACGAGAAACTCGCCGTTTTCTGTGTGTTAGCAAGAAGAGCAAAAGACGAGGTCACGTGACCAGCTCATAACCTGTTGGGAAACTCACTAAACGCCTCGAGGGCTTCGGGAATGGCGGAAAACTGGCTCATGTGGGGTTGTAGAGATGTTGACTGCAGCTTGTGATCGTGATGGTGCTCAGTAAGGTACTTTTCAGAATTAGGTTTGTGGAGTAGTAGTGGGGGGGTGGTGGACTCAAGTCACGTGATTAGCAGTTGTCGCTAGTTTCTGTCTGTGTAACTTATCGCGGGGAAGGATCAGATCCTTTTGTGTCACTGGCTGTCCTGTGTCTTGTATCCCCTTACTCCTCTTATATACCTCACATCACTTTTCTCATGTGCCATTTCACCACAAACCTTGTTTATAATCCCCGTAGTTTCTGCGGATGTGGAGGGAGTAGGAGGGTGGTGATAAAGGGTGTTGGAGAGGAGGTTTCTGGCTGAAGAATAGATGAATCAGTTGTGTACAGCTCAAAGAATATTTTGGCGTTTCCCCCGACAAGATCCGCCCAATATTACAACTTTTAGACACTTCCCGCGGCGGATAAATTAACACCCCGAATGTTCTAAAAGAGACTTATTTAGTCGCCGCTTGAGTGAGTCAGATATAGGGAGGTGAAAGTTGGAGGAACTTAACGGAGGTTGGAGATGTGGTGGAGAAGTGTAAGTGGTACCAAAATGATCGCCAAGTTTAGCTGTCTTTATTGGGTATTTTTTTTTCATTTCCTACTAGTATACCCGAATTAATACAGATTTTATCCTCCCCATCCTCGATGCGGCCACACGCCGGCACTTGTAAGCAGTGACTAACGGTTACCGAAAGTTAGTCTCCCCCGTGACTAAGACGTTACAAGCGGAGAAGGGTTGATAAGGAGCGGTTTTGTCACGTGATAGATACACTAGATACGTAATAAGTCATGTAAGGCCACGTGACTTGTCCTCGCTGGTCACGTGCCCTTCTTCCCACAAGTTCACACCCCGTAAATCTCACAGCCGTGTTTCTACAGATCAGTAGCCGCGGTAGAGCATATTACTGTAACGTGCTGTATAGAACAAGTCACGTGACTTCATCTATGATCACATGACCAAAGAAGGTGCTCACGTGACCGCATGACACCAAATCATCCCCTATTCCGTTCTCAACGGCTTTCCACGGGGCTCTTCACTTCCGACACTTTTTCGGATCATGTAAATTGTGTCTAAAATCGACCCATTTCTTCCGAGGTTTTCGCGGAACCGAAAAAGAGGGCGGAGTTTATGATTGTGCTGGAGCTGGAGCCCACCCCTTTCTGAACAGTGGGTTTTGTGTGTTTCGCCTTTTCCTTCATACTCATAACCTGTCATCATAACCTGTTTAGGTTGCCACTGATTATGCACCTGTAAGCGCAGACAACAACTAAATTACATCATCAAACGACACCATCGATTCAGCCAAAATCAGTACAAAATGAACAGACTATTTGGAGGAGGCAACAAGGCGCCAAAACCGACTCTCAACGACGCGGTGGACTCGATCGACGGCCGGATGGCGTCTCTGGACGTGTCTCTGTCCAAGCTCAACTCGGAGCTTTCTGCGTACCAGCAAAAGATGTCCAAAATGAGAGATGGACCCGGCAAAAACGCCATGAAGCAAAAGGCGCTCAAGGTGCTCAAGCAACGTAAGCAGATTGAGGCTCAGAAGGATCAGCTTCAGTCTCAGAGCTGGAACATGCAGCAGGCCCAGATGACGACCGAAAACCTCAAAAATGTCATGGTGACTGTCGATGTCATGAAGCAGACCAACAAGGATCTCAAGAAGCAGTATGGCAAGATCAACATTGACAAGATTGAGGACTTGCAGGACGAAATGGCCGATTTGCTGGACATTTCCGCCGAGATCCAGGAAACCATGTCTCGGAATTACAATGTTCCGGATGACGTGTCTGAGAGCGAGCTGGATGCGGAATTGGAGGCTCTAGGCGAGGAGCTGGAGTTTGAGGCCAATGAGGGCGAGTCCGTGCCAAGCTATCTGGAGGAACAGGTGCCTCAGTTTGTCGATGAGCCGGTTGAGGAGCAGAAGAAGGTGGCTGCGAGCTGATCGACGAGCAGAGCGAGTCTTGGAAGTGTGGGCGAGAGAGGGAGTGTGGGCGAGAGAGGGCGAGAGAGGGAGTGTGAGCGAGAGAGGGAGTGTGGGCGAGAGAGGGCGAGAGAGGGAGTGTGAGCGAGAGAGGGAGTGTAGGAGCTGGTGAGATATGGAGAGGTCTGGAGAGGTCTGAAGGTGTGATTGGCAAAACTGAGAACTATTGCTTATCAGGCTGCTACGATGATCTAGACACGGCTGATGACTTCCTGCTTTTATCATTCGCCATTCATCAGCTGTCTCCACTCAGAGTGATCCTTGGCTTACCTTTAGCCATTCTTTTGAGTGTTCTCAAGCTCATCTCACTCACAGAGGTATATAGCATAATTTTATTGTGAGGATTAGGAGGAGTGAATGATCTGACTCTTATGAGTATGTCTTTTGGTTGAAGTGTCACCGTCACCCCTTGATAACAGCCCGCTTCGATCAGATAGTGACAATCTGATTGCGATAATCTGACAGCTTTTCTGACAGAGTCTCTTAGCAACTACAAGTAGCTGTGCTGATCTTGGAGATAGGAGGGCTAACACCCTGACAGCCTCTCACAGCAGGATGATACCAGTGTCTGGATAACGTAAGCAAAGAGGTCTTTGAGTGTTAGCTGAGACCAGAGCTGCTATTCTTGCAGTCTGACCTGCACCTTGTGTCACTTGCAGATCAGATAGACAAGGCAACTGAGTCTACAGCAAGACCCACTCTTGTCAACTGTCAAAGAAGACTCACGTGACTTGTGGGGAAGCCGTGTCTCAAGTCTGTCATCACTACGCTAACCTCAAGCTTGCTCGATCCACCCGGCTGTTCAGCGACTGTTCATCCGGTGGTATCGCTGTTTTGAAATCCACTACCTCCCGTGTTCCGAAGTCTGGTGAGACATAATTACTGTACAAGTACCGTACGACCGAGACACCCAAGGCAGAGTGGGTATTGTACGTAAGAAAGACATTGTGCTTTGGTGGGTCTAATTACAATGTGCTGGCTGTAGGCTTGAGACAATGTGGGTCTTGCTGAGACAGCTTTTGGTAGGGTGAACATTAGAGTGACGGTAGAAGGGGTACAGACTAGGGTGGTTATACAACTACCCAACCTCGCTATATGTCTGCCAGTCTCTTAGTAAGCTAGTCACCTTCTACTCCCCCACTCAGTCGCAGGTACAGATCCATACGCCCCTTTCTCTGCACCTGCCCTGGTTGGACAGCTGGCGAGCTTGAGCTTGAGTTTGAGCGTGTCCAGCGAGGTGGAGATAGTGAGTCGGGTGTGAGTCGGGTGGTTAAAGCCGGTGAGGAGAGGTACGAGTACACGGTTGTCAGAGCGAGTACGACACAGAACCCGGTTGACATGTTCGGAACCTGCCGTGAGTCATAGGAAGTACCCGCTTACCGCTTGCCTCCTAAAATGGCTTAGATCTACCGTACCATGCCACCACCACCACCACCACCACACTCCACCTTGCAGCCGCAGATCAGAGCTAGAGAAAAAAGAAACGCTTCGGAACTGCCGCCAGAGACGCCGCCAGAATGAACAAGTTGATTAGCTCGTAAACTCATACTGTTAGACTCTATAATAAGATGAGATTGGTTTGCTTTTCAGATGGTTTGAGATGGTTTGAGATGGTTTGCGAGATCCGAGGCTTTAGGAAGATTCACAGGTTGCTTTTGATAGAGAAAACTGGTTGGTGAAAGCCCCCTGGATACACTTCTGACTGAAACAGATCTACAGTGCGTACGACAATACGTCGTCACATCCTCCTCCGTATATCTAAGACCGTGACGTACATCTGGGGCTAGTTGTAGCACAGAACCGACGTTAGTCCCGTCTATTAGCCCCGGCCAAACCGTTAGCTGTTTCACCTGCTTCTAAACGACGCTTCCGTCAAACAATCAGCCCATAATTGCCCACGGAAGAGACGGGATACGGCGAGCTCTCCGAGCTAATCAAATGGTCCGTGCTATCCACGTAACCCCCACCAACTCTGTCCCTCGAGCAAGTGTCCATAGAGTTGGTCTAGAAAACTCTTTGGAGGTTAACTGTAAGGTCACAGTGAGACAGAGCAGGAACGGATTGAGAACCAGCCAGGAGGCAGGAGGGGGGACTGGGTTATATGGAGTAACTGCGCACCGAGAACCCGGGTGTGACACAAACAGCTGTAGATTACACTGCCTCAGTCACACCACCCCAGAAGTGATACGTGTCATGACAGTCTCCTGCCTGGTCCTGCCTGCTCAACCTCGCCAGAACTCGTCTTCACCCTGCAGAAACACATGTCACGGTGCATAGCCAAATGCACGGCCAAATGCATAGCCAAACGCACAGCTAGAAGCAGGTTGCCTATTAGGATCTTAACCGAGTTGCCAGGGTATGGAATGAGCCAGATGTATTACACCAGACTACTTGTGCTAAATCGTACCATCTGTACCCTGTAGATATAGCGCTTTTTTGTAGGCGTTTGACAGTCTAGTCTAGTCGAGTATCTGACGCGACGATCGCGACTGGTGGACATTTTTGCACTTTTCTAAAACTGCGATTGGATTCAGAGTCAGTTTGAGCTTACAGGAGAGTGATTCAACAAACTTGAATGTACGGAGAACATCACCCGAACCAGCTCATACACCTGTCTAATTACAGCTGTCGACATTCGGCTAGCCCAGGATCTGATCAGGGTACGAGAAAATGCGAGGGTAGATGAGTCAGGACACGTTAGTGTGGACGGGTGTAGTACATACGGCTCGGTAGACACGGCTCTAAACGGGACGGTGGAAACCGGTTCTCTCAGAACTCATCTAAAACCGGCAAAACCCGACAAAACCGATTTTGCCCTTCTCCCCCTCCGTTCCTGCTTCGCCAACGCTCTGCTGGCAACGCTCCTGTCGGCTCTGCTCCGCCGCCAAACCCTTGTCTGCTTTTTTCTGTGGAGCGCAGGCTTAGAGTTGCCGCGAGCGTGAAAATTTAGCGAGGTCGGTGAGGCCGAGACAAGGCCAAAATGGGAGAGAGTGAGAAAAGGCCAAGACTGAAGAAAATGGTGGAAATATCGGGCAGTGGGCCAAATGAATAATTTCAACAAAATCAACAATATTCCACGTCCACATTCCGTGAGCCACAAACCGCAGCTACAAGAACCAGAATAGCACCCTACACTGACATGTTTCACCATCCAAGCACTTTGCGCCAGCCTCACTCATTATACATACGTCACTGAGATCAACATGGCTGGGGACGATCTGAGATAAACGCAAAAGGAAAAAACCATAGGACACGCAGTAGCTACAGTAGACAGAAAATGGAGAGGTTACTGGTGGTACCCGGATGGGCCAAAAATAGGGGGATTGACGGTCCACAGGTTTGGCTACAAGGTACGTCCGTCTTAGGAAGGTCTTCCACTTTTTCCATGGCACTATAGTGTGAGTACGTACAGTACAGCTACAGTCCTCTCCATAATTACTGGCCTTGGCTCTCATTTATGTCCCGCACACTTAGCCCCTATTATTGACCCCTGAATCAAAACAGCGTGTGGTGAGAACACCACTCAGTGTGGTGGGTTGTAGTTGTTGGAGTCACGTGATTAATGGACACAGACGGAACCCCCAAGAACATATATAGGTCTCCCCACCCTCCGAGGCTGCTTTTTTCAACCTCAACCCACCCACAATTATTACACACCGAGGTGATAATTATTGACCTTGAACAACCACACTAAATCGCCAAATATTGCCTTCTGCATCTCGTCCATTGGACCAGCCTCTAATGGCAAGTTGGAGCTTTAGGTTTCGGGCTGGGGGGGTGTAAAACATCGAATAATGGTGGTATGGGGAAAAGGAGAGCGGGGATCGAACCACTGCAGTCTGAGGGTCACATCGCAACTTCCGGATTAACGACCCGAGCATTGTACCAGGTTTTAACACCCCCCTCACCTCCATCTCAGGAACGTTGGAACCTAAGACGCAACAACTTAGACTCTGAACCGTAATCGAGCCTGCCAAAACCTACTTGGGCCACACATGCACCTTAGCAAAGTGTAATACTGAAAAAAGACATGACAGGGCCTCTTGTTTTATTAGTATAGAGATATTGCATTCCAGAGACAGCGCCAGAGAGAGAGAGAGAGCGAGAGCTTTAGACACAGACTCATCCACTTCACCAACACACACCCGTTACACACACACACACACACACACACACAACAAAATGCCAACGACACAGTGGCTCTGGACAGCGCTACTCTCGCTGCTGGTGTGTCTGTGCACCTTTGTCGCGGCAGACGACAATCTCCACTCCACAGGAGCCTACCCTTGCTCCGACCAATCCAGCCCGATCAGTGTTTCCAACTTCTCCTTCATCTTCGACAGAAACAGCGGCAACGTGACATACAACGTGTCGGGCCACTCCAACATTGAGGTGTCTCTGGAGGCCCACATCACCGTGGTGGCTTATGGCCAGCAGGTTCTGGACCAGTCTGTCAATCTGTGTGAGGAGGGCGTGTCGGAGCTGTGTCCGATTCGGCCCGGACCCGTCGAGGCCTCCGCCATGTACGCCGTGCCCGAAAAGTACACCCGGGGCATCGCCACCATTGCATACAAGATTCCCGATCTCGAGGGACTCATCACCATTCAGCTGACCAACGCAGATACAGGCGAAAACCTGGGCTGTTTCCGCACGGAAATCAGTAACGGAAACAGTGCACAGACAGACTCGGTCAAATACGTGACCATGGGTATCATTGCCGCCGCTCTAGCCGCTGCTGCCGCCTCTTCAGCTGGAGGAGGAGGAGGAGCCGGAGGAGCCGGATCTGGAGGAGGAGGTGCAGGAGGAGCTGGAGGAGCTGGAGGAGCTGGAGGAGCGGCTGGAGCTCATGGGGCGGCTCCTGCGGCGGCTCAGGGTCCTGCTGGAGGTTTCCACGCGCCAGGATTCGTGGAACTGTTCAATTCCGTCCAGGGAATCGCCACGGCGGGTATGATGTCTGTCAATTACCCGTCGGTGTACTCGTCCTTCTCGCAAAACGTCGGCTGGAGTGTGGGAATCATTTCCTGGGACGGATTACAGCATCAGATTGACGAGTTTCGAAACGGCACGGGCGGTAATCTGCAAAAGAGCTCACTGACCCAACTCAAACAAGCGACACTTATCCGACAGAACCAGACCAATGGAGCCATGTACGGCGGCAGTCTGATGAACAACAACACCGTTACCGAAAGAATGGTCCAGTTGTTTGCTCGTCAGAACCAAGATACAAACGGAACAGACACAAACGGAACAGCCACATTCTCTATGGGCATGGGAGGAGGAGCAGGAGGAGCAGGAGGTACTCCGACACATGATGGAGAGCCTCAGAAAACCGGTGTTTCTCTCGTTCAAGGTCTCAAGGCGTACGTTGAAGAATTGTCCATTCCTTCTACTAACACGTTCATGACTGTGCTGGTGTGGTTCTGTATCATCATGGCAGCTGCTATCACCATCATTATGGCCGTCAAACTTGCCTTGGAAGTCTACTGTCGATGGTACAAGCCTCTTGGCAAGGATCTGGAAAACTTCCGAAGACGGTACTGGATCCATCTCGGTACAACTACTGTACGAGTCGTTCTGGTTCTGTACGGCCTAGGAGTGCTCTATTGCTGTTTCCAGTTCAAACAGAATGATTCTTGGGCAGCTACAGTTTTGGCTGCAATCACATTAGCTCTCATGACAATCACTCTGGCAGCATTAACGGCGCGAATCTTCTTTCTGGCATTATACGCGTCTCGTGAAAAGGGAGGTCTTGAGTACATGTTCTCACACAAGCCGTGGATCCGAAAATACGGTCTTTTCTACGACCAGTTCCAGGTCAAGTACTGGTGGTGTTTTGTGGTCTTTATCGTCGCCAGTTTTGGCAGAAACGCCTTCCTGGCGCTTGGATACGGCCATGGAATGGTCCAGGTTGTTGGCCAGCTGGTTATCGATTGTCTGGTTTTCATCTTTGTGTGTTGGACAAAGCCTTTCAACACCAAAATGGGCAATTGGATCAATATTGCCATTGCTGTGATTCGAATCATTTCCATGGTTCTCATTCTCACGTTCACCGTGGAGCTCAATATGACCAAAATCTCCACCACTGGAACCGGGCTGGCCTTGATTGTCGTTCAGGCCATTCTTTTCTGTTCTCTTACCATTCTCATTTTTGCAAACTTTGTCTACGGCTTTATTATCACCCGAAAACTCAAGAAGAAGAAGAAGCTGGAGATGGCTGCTGCTCTGGAGCGAGAGCGAGGCGCCAATGACATTGATCTGGGTCTGGACCACTCTCTGCACGGTTCAGGAACAGATAGTCTGTCTGGAACTGGTCCTAGAGCCGTGGATGAGAAACATGCCTATGATGCCTACGACACTTCTGTTTCCAACGAAGATGAGCGACTGTACCATCGAGATATCGAGTCTTCGTATGAAGATGGCACCAATTTCGAAATCGTGCAGCCTGGAAGTCGAGACTCGCAGAATTACAACCCCAACGGGAACGTTGAGCGACATTCGACGACTCTTTCAAGATTGTCTCATCTCTCGTCTCTCCACGGCGAAAACGAGTTTTACAAGGACAGAAGTACCACTCCTTCCAATGCTCTTGATCATCATCAACAGATGAGTGCGGTGGGAGGTGTAGGAGCCGGTATTGGAGCTGGGGTCGCTGCTGGAGCCGCAGTATTCGGAGGAGACGCCATTGCAGACTCGTATAATGCCCATCGAGGTCCTCTGTTTGCCGATCCCAGATATTCCAACTCCCAGACGTCTTTCAGCTCTTCTACGGGTTCTCAGCACGTGTCTCGATTCACAGAGGCTCTACAGGACAGTGATGATAGTGACGAGGGACCAGTACGAGGAATGGGCCAGTACGTGGCTCCTATCACTACCACCAACCAGTTTGTGTCTCGAGGAGCGTCTACAGGCACTCCCTTGACGCCTGACACTCCTGAAAACACCAATTTCACAGGTTACGACGGTGTCACTCCTCGAGCACCTTCCTCAGGAGTCTCTGACCGGCCCAAATCGCGTCTCTCCACACTCTCTGGCTTCTCAGGTGTCTCCAGAATCGATGGTACTCCTGTTGGCCCCCCTGGTCACTCTAGAGCAAAGTCGTCCATGTCTGATACACACTTTTTCGACACCCATGACGACTTTCAGGATTACTCGTTACCGTCCAACAAACGGTACTCGGATCTGCGATTCTCCACAACTACTTCGGATTACCGCAACTCTGGACGGTCTTCTGAGATCCCCTCTGATCTGGGATCTCAGGCTGGATCGCACCATTCCCGGCTTCTGGACGACCCTGCAGTCTTTGGACGGCCTCTGAGCGGTGACGACTCGGAGCTGGATCCTGCAGCCGACATTACCATCACTCCTGGAGCTACAGGCTTGACTACAGCTCCTCCCCCCGTTCCCGTGCCCCATGCTCCTCATCATGGGTCTCACCAAAACAACAACGATACCTCCATGGTGGACGACTTTTCCTTTTTGGACGACAAGAGGGATAGTGAAGAGGGCTTTTCGTGGGAACAAGACATTAACCGAGGCCCGGTCACTCACGAGCGACAGTTTATGTGACCTTGTATTTATAGCATTAATTATTTATCACCAACAACCCACGAGACCAGTTAGAAGAAAACATGATCTGCGCAGCAGATGTGTTGTTCGCCTGATTGTAGTTGACAGAAGGAAACAGGATCTGCGTACTGTAGCAGATCTGCTTCGTTCGCTAGGTTGTATTAATGTACTGTAGCTGCTGTACAGACCACTAAGAAGACGCTGGCTCTACGTACAAGTAGCCGATATTTTAGTTAGACTGTAATTGACAATTCTCTAGAGGGCAACAAGAACCACAATTTTGGTTGAGTTTAAGAAGCCATTTAGTTAACTTGAGGTTCTGCGTAACAGGTTCAGTTTCTTTAGTCTGACTGGATCTGGAAGCATCAGTTATTTGCAGCTCAACAGCTGTGTCATCATTCACCATTCGGAACAACACTTCCGCCTCCCACCTCGTCACCGGAACAACTAACCTCCGCCTTATTTGTCCAAGAGCCCAAAACAGCAACTTTAGCTGGTCGATGAAATACGTCCCTTATCAGCGCTATCTCCGTTATCAGGGTTTGACCGCAGTAACTGGACGAGATAGGTAGGCCCAAGGAGGGCAAGAATAGGACTGCTTGTTTGGTAGCAAGTTTGTGGTAGGGTGAGTAAGTCACGTGACTTGTGTACCACCAAGTGATTTGCTGGAGTTGTTGTAATAGTTGGCTTGGTTCAAGATTGTCTGCCGGACACTTCTGAGAAATGACGTTACTGACCGTAGTTCAGGTCACGTGATTCGGTCGAATACCACCCTCTTATCACGTGACTGACGTCTGTGTGTAATGCACTCCTCCACCTGAGTCTCCTTCTCATATCTTGCTTCTTGTAGAGTTATCTCGTATCTTCGGCTCAGTTGTGTGCAGTGGTCCGGAGTCTAGAATCACCATGGCAACTGGGAAAGCGACAAGAAACATACCATTCGACTCGCCTCTCTCTGCCAATTCGAATGATGTAATAAAAAGCCCATTAACTGTACCAATATCAAGAGATATTCACGTTTTCTGATTTTCACCTGTATAACAGGGAAGACACGGTGCTCTAGTTACGATACAAGTAGAAGTATTTATACAACGCATGGTGATGGCAAATATGGATGTTATGGTACCATTCGAATCAGCAGAAGATGCTGAGTAGAATCGTGTATTTTTTAGCACACTTTGTCTCAGTGGTTCCGGTTCTAGAGGCCCTCAAGCGTGATACGAGTACAAAGATGAACGGCAACGTTGTCTAACCGAATACGCGGATCAATGTCGATCAGGGGATCGTCGTGGATCACTACCACAAGACATGTGGTTTTGAGTGATACCATCGGTTATGAGGACCCACCGTCCACTGCATTATCGTGTCTCTGATTATTATCAGTGAGACATGTAGAGATGGAGCCCGTTGCTGTGGTTACTCATTATTATCCCAGCTGAACGGAGCCAAACCAACACGACAAACACTGTATGAATAGGGGCTGCCATAATAAGGAAGATGGGAAGAGATGGCACTGAAAACACGTGTTCAAGAATGTGCCAGTACAAGTGTTCCGTAGAAGGTGTCACGTGATCTCAAGAAGAATATGGGTCTGCACAAACCCTCCCCCCTCCTCAACCCCCACTCTGACAAACTCCAGCTAATGTACCTTGTCACGTTTTATCCGGCCCCAACAAGAGGCCCCTGTCGGTGGAGCGGTTAGGCTGTCAGGGTGACGTGGTGTACGATACGATACGAGGCGATTGGAACCAGTGCTTGGAAATAGGGCTATATATAATGTACTGTAGCCAGGGCTAGTGACACAAACGGTGTAAGGTGATGGCTCTGCTCGTATATAATAGGTGGCAGAACGTCTTGTGTAAATCTGCAACCCCACAAGAATGGAGATTTGCTTTTTGCTGTCGGTTTGGGTTTGCAGTCTGTCAGCCAACTGGGCCTCCCGCTCTCCTAAACGGCTTCTTCGGGCAACTGTGATGCGCGCAACTTTGCAGAAGACATGCATTCCAGTGGAGAAGCTGCAGCTACAAGGATTGCACGGGTACCAGGTGTTCCATTAGCTGGTGGTGTAGTGGTGTTCATGTTTGCTTCTTTGACAAGTCTAGAACCCCCACTTTCCCACCTGGACGCTAAGAGCTCGCTAAACCCATGTCTCACCCACCGCAGGCTTTCTCTGGGATATTATTATGCTCTGGATTAAAGTCTGTCCAAGGTTTGCAGGGAGTATGGAGATGTGAGTTGATGAGAAGTAACAAGAGGTAATTGTAACCAGTACAAGTACAGACACTTGCTTACTTCCATTCAGACAACTACGATCTGACGATTCTGGCGATCTGACAATCCTCTGACCATCACCACTTTAACAGTCACAAACAGCCCGCCACAACCCCAACATCTCTTGTTTACAACTGAACCGTCCTAACGAAATCAGCTGTTCACAACAACAAACACACTTGTCGACACTCCAATAACGACACTCCAATAACGACACTCCAACAACTCCAGAGAGTCCACCGGCCAGTTCGTAACAGCCCGCAAATCACAGAACTGATTCACACAACCGATTCACACAACCGATCCAGCACTCAAGGCAGCTCCAAGACACAAAACTAGTCCTACTTAGCCGCCCTTGACACCACCAACTCCAACTACTCAACCAGTCCAAGCCACAACTGTCATCTTGCCACAGTCACAAGAACCCTGTGATACATTTGATTGCCACCCTCACAGCCAGCTTGTTGTTGACCCCTTATCATGCTCCCCCCAGTCGACCTCTTCTCCCTAACTCCAACCATATCCAGTATATGGAAACTGGAGCCGGACTACACCCGTTTCCAACATCTGCGTCTGCCCAACTTTGTCAAGAAAACAGACGCCATCCAGGTCAAGTACGCCCGAGCAGCAGAATGGTCCTATGCCGTTGATCTCGCTCTCAAACCATACCAACCGACTTGTGCCGAGGCAGTGGCTGATTTCATCATCAAAGTCATTGGCATGGAGTACTCGTTTCCAGTGCTCAAGAAATGGGCGCAATTCCGTGAAGAGACGCTCAGAGAACGAGCGGATTACGCTCCTGTTTCGAAACGAGCCGTTTTCACAGAATCGGACGGAGAATCGCTGGACCTGAAAGAATACGGAAACGTGCCGTATGACATTGTGATGGAAATGGTGTTTGGAGACGACTGGCGATCAGCGGCGCAGTATCACGTGTTCAGAGTATCTCCTGAGGAGTTCAGCAATGACCAGGAATGGGCTAATTGTGTCACCAAGCTTGGTAGAATGGTGGATCAGACTTTTGACATTGATTCGTTGTTGCTAGGATGGAAACAACCGTGGACGGATTCATGGACTTGTCACGTGACCCAGAACACGTGTTTTCTGGCGTAACCGAACGACAGAGCGAAGTCAAGTCTTACAACAACGATACAATGATACAGCAAGACGACCCGACACCGACACCACACCATACTAACATTCATTACATAATATACTGCATTCCCCCTTTTGAACTAATTTGGAACTTGTAGACGATACTGTACTGAGTGTCTATGATACATATGCAATTGTTATATACATTAGCAAGGAGGGTAAAGCCCGTGACACAGATGGTCCACTCACTAGAACCCCCTCCTCTTCCGGAACATTCCCGGACCCTTCTTGACCACCATCTCAACTTCCTTCTTCTTCTCTTCCTTCTCTTCTTTCCTCTTACTGTCCACTTCTAGCAATCTCTCGAGTCCTGCTCTCTTGCGTGAAAAGTCCACCTTTCCTGTTCTATCTTTCAACACATAGAAACACGATCCGAACTCTGCCAACCACGCCGGATCCACAGAAGTCACACACGACATGTACTCCTTGGACGTAAGAATCAGCTCGTGATAGACCACAAACGCAGGCAGGTAGCCCAGACCATAAAGAGCCGAGGTAGGATGCAATTGAGTACTCACAAGAGTCCGGAGGTTACGATAACTTCCGAGCCCGTGTACTCTTGCCGCTTGGTGGAAGAATCCGGCACAGATACATTTCCGTAACAGATCCCAATCTGTTCCACAACTCTCCACCCCCATCTTATGTTGGGTCATAATCTGTTCCAGTTGTTCTCGAACCTCATGGGCCTTCTCCAGAGCCTTGGCATGCAAAAAATGCTTCGCGCACCATACAGAGCTCTTTCTGTTGTGAAGCCATTGAGTGTAGACGTGTAGAAGGGTCAGGTGGTCTGATTCAGGCACAAAGAACTTTTCACGAGCCGAATCTGCCTCCTGTTGACGTTCTGGAGGTCGGTAAAAGACGGTAGGAACACAGAGCATGGCCACAACCGTCAACATTTCCTTTGAACAGCCGTAGTCGACAGATTTGATGAGAATCTTGCCCAGACAGGGATCCATGGGGAACTGAGACATCTTGAGACCGAGTTGAGTGATGTTTCCAAGATTGTCAACGGCTCCGAGAGACCACAGTTCGTAAAGAGACGCCATGATTGTATCTTTTGGAGGAGGGTCCATAAATGCAAACTTCATGAGATCAGTGACTCCCACAGATTTGAGAAGAAGCAGAGTGTTGGCGAGGTTAGTTCTCTGGATCTCAGGAATAGCCGTCGGATACATCTCTTCTCGTTCAGCATGCTCAGTGTACAGTCTGTAAGCTGTTCCTTTGGCTGTTCGACCTGCTCGACCACTTCGCTGAACTGCTTGGGCTACAGAAATGGGAGCCACCTGTAGAGAGTCCATTCCTGTCTTGGGCGAGTAGACCTTCAACTTAGAGTATCCAGCATCGACCACAAATGTGATTCCGTCGACTGTCAGCGATGTTTCGGCGATATTCGTTGCTACAATGCACTTTCTCACTCCAGGAGGAGCCTTGTTGAAGATTTTGTTTTGCAGGTCGGCAGGCATCTGCGAGAAGATGGGCAGGATCATTAGAGGAGCAGGATTGTCCAGATCTTTCTGTAGTCTCTCTTCTAGAACCTCACAGGTCGTAATGATATCTTCTTGACCAGTCATGAACACAAGAATGTCTCCTGTAGACACATCTGAAGATACGTGAATGGAGAGCACCTTTTTGACTGCTGCAGCCACATAGTCGTCAACAGGGGCTCGTTCGTGATGAACAGACACAGGATAAGTTCTTCCGGGGATTGTGAAGGTAGGGGCACCTCCAAAAAAGTCGGAGAACCGTTTCGAGTTCATTGTAGCTGAAGTAACAATCAGCTTGAGGTCTCGTCTTTTTGCCAGAATGGTTCTGAATAGACCCAGAAGAATATCCGTGTTAAGAGCACGTTCATGGGCCTCATCCATAATGATACAAGAGTAGTTATCAAGAGTGGGATCGGTCAGAGTTTCTCGCAACAAGATACCATCGGTGAGGTACTTGATCTTAGTGGCTGGAGAAGTATGGTCTTCGAATCGAATCGCGTATCCGACTTCCTGACCCACTCTAACCTCCATTTCTTCACTCACACGTTGAGCCACACTCATAGCAGCCACTCGACGCGGCTGAGTACATCCAATCATTCCTCTTTCGGCGTATCCGGACTCGTAGAGGTACTGTGTGAGCTGGGTTGTCTTTCCTGAACCTGTTTCTCCGATAACGATAGTCACCTGGTTAGATTGGATAACTTGTAGAAGAGGGTCTCGTACTGCAAAGGCTGGTAGCAGAGTTCTTGCCTGTTTTGGTGTGAGCGGTTTGACTGGTTCTGGGGCCGGTTCTTCCGTCACCTCGGTCTTAATCTGAGTCTTCACTCCTTCCTCCTTCACTTCTGTTTTCACTTCTGTCTTACTCTCCTCAACAGCTTTATCATCGACCAAACCTAGGACCGTTCCTTGCGTAGAGGACGCATCTTTGACCTGCTTGGCTCGCTCTCTCAACTGTCTCCTATCCTTCACAAGCTGACTTCCTCGTTTAGCAAGAATAGCCAGATCAGATTGGACATCTCGAACAGCTGAAACAGGGTCCTTTTGTCGAGTAAACACTTGTTGACCATCAAGAAACGGTGGAATCAAATTGTTGACATTGATGTGGATGGCATTATCATCTTCATCCATAGCATCATACTGTTGAGCATCTCCAGACATGACACCTCCTCCAGACATTTGGTTCTGTTCCCAAAGATCGTTTTCTCGCATCTTGTTGCCCTTTCGAGACAAGACACTCTTGAGTTTCGACTCGGTTCGTTCCTCCAGAGCCACCTGATCGTTCCAGTCGTCTTCTTGGTGTCCCATTTCATCATTCATGTACCATTCTCGATCGAGTTCGATGTCCTCTTGGGATTGGCGACCGGAGTCTCTGGAGTCCCTAGAACGTCTTGGGCCACCCCCTCCACCCCTGGTATCACCCCTACCTCCTGTATCACCCTCCTTCACCTCCTCCCTCAACGATCCATCAACATTGTATATCGATTGGGGCTGCTCACTCTTCACCTCAACACGCTTTTCACGTGCAACAACCACCTCATCGTCACCGTCCTCCAACCTGCTCCGTTTTGACCCTCCTCCTCCGCCAGCTGATCCTCCCTTAGCAGCCCTCCTGGCTCTGATCTCATCCAGCTTCTTCTGAGCAGCACTAGAAATCTTCTTGGACTTGATTGCTGTCGTTTTATCGTCATCGTCGACCTCCAGCTCAATCCTAGCTCGCTTGACAGGCTGAGGCGCACTCACAGGAGCAGCAGAAGGAGTACTTATACTCGTGGGCCTCCGTTTGAGCTCATCGACTTCAGACCAGATCTTAGTAAGGAATTCTGGCCGAAACTTGCCAAAGGCGCTGCAAGAGGACACAAACGCATCTTGCGGTTGCGACTCTGCCAACTTGAAGACGATATTGGTCATTTTCTCGTTGGCAGACTTGCCCAGCTCGTCAGACAGCCGCAAAGACAATTTGCTCTTGAACGAGTCCATGTGAAGAGTTGAGCTGATGATTTTCGAGCAGGTGGGTGTTTGTGTCAAGTAGATGTCGGATGTCTGTTTTGTGTAACGTCAGGATGTCTGTAACACCCTCTTTGATGTGTTTGTGTCTGTGTCGTTGTGATGATCCACCCTGAAACCGTATGTTGGGAATATTTCCCTAATGCATGATTCCTGTGAGGTGGGAGTAGTTAGTAAGCGAGATTGGAGGTGGGAGAGGGCAGGGTGTAACTTGAAGAGTAGTGAGTGGAAGTTAGTGAAAATGGATATTCAGGGTAAAAAGAGCTGGGCAATCTGATTCCAACTTTCAAATTGCAGATACCTTGAAAACTGACGGAGTAAGGTCCACCATCTTGATCACACTCCTTGCAGATCAGTATACACTCCAACATCATGAATATGACGTCCTGAGAGTTGGAATCTTGATCACGTGACTCATTGGCCATCACCTGATGGCCCTGATCACGTGACATGCCGATATTCTCACCCAGACCACCTCAGCACCAACTTCTCAAATTGCCCCATACTTGGTCTCAAGCTGACACGAAACCCAATTTCAGCGATATATAGACACACGACTAAAGCACGTGATGGGAGAACAGAGGGTTGGTTAAAGTGGGTGTTTGAGGGGGCAGAATCACACAAAAAATTGGCACCTGATACGCCACCACCCCACAACCTGATTCCGACTTCATCTGAGTCTTTATCTCGATCACTGCCGTATTTAATCACTCCTTCCTCTCCTCCTCACCCTAACCCATATACCTCTTTGAGACCTCCCAACTCCCCCCGAACAGGTGAAATTTTCAGTCTCATGCATCTGGTGAAAATACAACTCACTTTCGCTCGACACAAGTCACGACAACACACACACACACACAAAAAATGATCCGACATTTCTCCACCTCGGCTCGACGACTGGCAGCCAAGACTCCCCGTCCAATCACCCCCTTCCCCACAAAATACTCGTCGCCCGCCTCGGCCTACAAGAACCCCTACATCATTCCTCCCGGAGTTCACCACCATCCGGCTCCAGCTGCTCCCTCGGCCATCCACACTCCCTATGTGTTTCTGCCCGATTCGGACCCCCGAAAGGCCCTGATGGCCGACTCTGCATCCACCGACACCTCCAACATGCCCTCTTTCCGAAAGGGAGCCGCCCAGTACCATATTAGCGAGGCAGACATTAAGGAGATGCGACGGCTTCATGAAAGCGATCCCGAGAAGTGGAACCGAGCCGCTCTCATGGACAAGTTTGGCGTGAGCGGCTACTTTGCCGGATCCATTGTCCAGGCGTCTGCTCAGCGAGTCCAGACAATGAACAAGGAGCTGGCGAAAATCAAAACTAACTGGAGCCAGCGACGAGCAGACGCTCGACTGGAGAGAGAGAAGCGAAAGGCGTATTGGTACAATGACGCCTAGAGAGGTGAAGGAAAAAGACCCTGTACATAGAGGAGTGTATATAGTAGCGCTCGGCGCAATGTTATGATCTTAACGAGTAACGAGGGAGAAGTAACGAGGGAGGAGTAACGAGGGAGCGAATGAGGAGTACGAAGTAGTGCGGAGCACTGCTGAGTAAACGACGAATTACGCGACCAAGTGTAGCACCAGAGAAACCATCCAGAGAAACCAACAGCCTGTATCGTAGTACTTGTACCAGGAGTCCTGCTTGTAGTATACCATCAGTTGATATATCCAAGAGTCAGAGCACTGAAGGGTCAATATAATGATACTGTTAGAATCAGCGGAAGACGGGGAGTAGAACGGTATCACATTTGTACGTATTGCTGTAGTGAATTGTCGCTTTTGCTGAACGTATATAGCCAATGTCATGTAAGATGCACTTGTATGTACCAGGACAACGAAGTGCTACAAGTACTCCGTAGCAGTGATCCAGATGATCTCAGAGGTGAATGAGTGACTGAAGGAACAGAGCTTGAAAGGGTCATGTTAGTAAGTACTTCCAGAGTTTTAAAGGCTGTATGTTATCTGTTGCAGTAAGAAACGGCGGGCTTACCTGTGTAGCCAGTAGAGCTCTGGCTTGCTGAAGAGTCTTTATTAATTTGGCCAACTACTCTGTAACATGATTACAAGGCTATGAGAGATGAGATTAGCCGTACCTGCTATTCGAGAGTTGGGTAGACGTGAATAAACTGAGACTGTCGTAATAGGACTTTCCATCACTCTGATCACCGTTCTTGTTATCGTATGGAGTTAGTTGTCTACATACTATAGCTAGCCATATCCATCTACCTAAGGTGTATCTCCAATCGACTCAGAGCTTCATTCACTTGAACTAAGAAGAAGTCCACAAATGCGTATATATCCACGGGTAATTCCGTCTGGCCCTGTTTGTTTCTCTTTTGGTCATATTATGAGCCACTCGAACAATCCAATAGTCACACTCAGCTTGACCATCTGGAGCCTGATCCTTACCTTCAGAGACATGCATACCTCTTCAAACTAGTAGAATGATGAAAAAAACCCGAAGTAAAGAGATCCTGCTCGGTCTGGCCACTTTTGACCGCATTTTGGCGCGGCTTAGTCATCAGAGGTCACCGTGCGGAGGCCACTTTCTCTCTTATCAAAAAATCCCCGCCTTCGTGGCCAAGTGGTAAGGCGCAGCACTAGTAATGCTGAGATCATCAGTTCAAATCTGGTCGAAGGCAATTATTTTTTTAAGTCAAAAACTATGAGCAACAAGCTTGTTCGTTACAAGGGGCCAATAAGGCGTCTCTTAGGTGACTGGCAGTATTTTTTTGTCTCCTATCGCATCTATTCGAGGGTGGTTTGCGAGCCTTAATTTTGACTACTTTTAGTTAGGACGTTAGTTGAGCTTATAGTTGGGATGTGCTCTACATTCGGAGCTCGCCAAAACGTGAAGAGCAAGTCAGGTGGACTCACGAGACACATATATTCAATAATCGTCGTCGATATACTCCTACAACACCTCCAATAACCATGGCAGTAACCAATGCCTATAGTTTCCATCCCCTCCCTCTCTCTCAACTCTGTAGACTAAGACTAAAGACTACTTGGCTCTAAGACACGGTGGCAATAGGTTATCAGGCCAATTACTCGCTCTGCGGGGATAACCAAATGGGAGGGGTTTATCGTGGTACTCGTACATTTACTGGCGATAACGACTGTACATACTACGAGTACCTGTACCGGTACTTGTAGATCGGTCATGGTTCTACAGTGGCCCTCATGCGAATATGTACGAGTACATACTTATGTCTACATCTTCTCGTACTTGATAGACTGCAAAAGGCTTGAATTCACGCATGACAATCAGTCTCGATCGAATGATGTCCATAAATCCGAATTACTTCACACCCACCTACAACAGCGCCAATATCCACTGTCTTAGTTTCTCACCATAGTTAGCTAGCTATAGTTCATTTCACCTGCAGCAAGGGGACATATTATACGGCATGAATGGTGCATCGTACCTAAAAAGCGTACATCTCAAAAGACACATACTCTGGCACAAACCCACTTCACACAACTCTTCAGAAATGGGAATTAGAGGCCTCACAACTCACCTGCGACCTCTCACGGTCAGGAAATCGCCTCAGGCGTTTGCAGACGGTATCATGTTCATCGACGGACACTCCATGTCTCATACAGTCGCTCGGAGTGGAAACGAAGGAGCCATGTACGACTGGCGAGGAGTGGGTCTGGCTATGGAGATGACGATGAAGAGCTGGCTTCAGGCCGGCTGGAAGATTGAGATGATTCTGTTTGACGGACTCACGCCTCGAGAAAAAATGGACGTGATCGATAAACGGGTCAAGGAACGGATCAATAAGGCAGTTACAGCAGGTTCTCTCAAGCTGGCGGCAGCTTGTGCTTCTGTTTGTCAGACGACTCTGGTAAACAAGTTCCCACAGATCAATTGCAAGATTGCTCCTGGCGAATCCGACGATCTGTTGGCTAGTATGGTGTGGAACTATGCAACCAAACATTCTGATACCCCGACTTATCTTCTCACTGGAGACTCTGATTTCTGCACCTTTGATTTCCCCGATAATGTCACATTGGTGAACCCCCAGACCGTCAGGGGCCAGTTTGACACTCTTAATCTCACGCCACAAACCAGGAGAAAGCATCGTATGCCCCCTTCAGCTGTTGCATACAATGTCCAGTATCGAAGTCCCTATGGACAATCTGTTCTCACCAACCCAAAGTACATTGAGTACGCTGCTGAACAGATGGAGACTCTCAAGAGTCACTCCATCGCCACACATGCCGAGTACGTCGAGGATGAAGCCATGATGCACAGTTACAAAGTGCTAGGAGAAGACAACTCCTTTGACCAAGCAGCTCATCGAGTCATCAACTCTCTGGTAGCCTCCAATGAGCTGTATATGATGATGCCCATCATGTGTGAACCGGTGGAGTCCGAGTTCTGTTTCGATGCTGGCAGAAGATGGAGATCTTTGGCTTATGAGATCATCGCTCAAAAGGCTGGAGGTAGCAAAGACATGTACTTTACCGAGTATGGACGAAATCGCGCCATGCCCAGCGAGAGAAAGATCCCTATTACAGACGGAAGCAGAGAACAGAATGACCGGCTGGAAAAGTACACTTATGGCTCCAAGGAGAGTATTACTCAGGAAGTCAAGAGCTGGAAGACCAAGGAGGATCTTGTGCAGGCTATTTACAAAGAAACTGATCTCACCACCCCCAGTGGAGAAGGAGTGCTCAAGTACAGTCCCGAGATCACAAAGGGAGCAGCTCTGGCTTATCTGAGGGAAATCGTCGACTCAGTTGGGAACAAGCATCGGAAAGACATCTACTTCAAAGACAGAGGCCAGCCAATGTCTAGCACGGCTTTACGAGTTTACAACAAGTTCCTCGCTTGTGTCATGTCTCTGAGACTGCTTCAATGTGCCGGATTCAAGCTTCCTGTGGACTTGGAACTGTACGATATGGATGGAGCTCGATGGGCCCGGAAGGTCATTGAAACGTCATCTCCTACTCATAGGCCGATCAATATCAGAAACGATAAGCCCAAACCCCGTATTGACGAGGATAGTCTGTCTGATCAGATGAGAACTATGAGAATCGGCTGATGACTGGATTAGCTGGTTAGATATTTATTCAATGGATTATATGAACTGAAAAGGGGGTAGCACCAGTAACAGGGCAGTAACGGGGCATGTAGTCAAGAAGTACATTATACAGTAGCTACATTAGCTATACTAGTCTGACGTTATACTGACCTCTGGTGTATAGATCCACGTCTATAATACACTTTGTATGTCTCACAAGGACCCCCATAAAATTATCACCCAAACACCGCCTTCCAGACGTCCCACAAACACGGGGACCTGACCATTATAATATCCATCTCCGACTACGTACTTTGAATACCTCTACCCCTGATAATCTCCGCCCAATGCCTTCAAAATCACACATTAAGTTTTCGCTCACGTGACTTCTCTGTCCCAGTAAAACGGCCCAACGCTTTTCAGACCCTAACGGTTGCGGCCATATCCTGGTGAAAATACGGCTTCCCGTCCGATCAGCCATAGTCAAGCACCAGAGAGCCTAGTTAGTATTGTAGTGGGAGACCATACGAGAATTCTGGGTGCTGCAATCTTTTTTTCCACTTCTCGAGCGTAGCATCTGGGCTGGTTTTTGTGGTCCTCTTTGGGGCTTGGCCTTATCAAGTTCATACCGCTTACAGTACTCGTACAAGTACAACACTCTCAGTGTCATCTAACTTTCATTAACGTCTATCTATATATTCACCACTTCAGTGGCCTTATTCCTTATGCTCCTTTTCCCACTGAACACCGACAAACTCCTCGGCGTAACCCACATTGTTGTTATCCAGCTCGGGCAGCTCATCTTCGGGATCGACACAGACCATGATTGTGCCCCATTCCATGCCGTTGATGATGTCGTCGGAAACCTGGGAAATGGCGTTGGGCATGACCTGGAATTCAAACGCCTTCTTTTCAGACTTGAGAAGCTCCTGAACCTCCTTGGTCACCTCGTCATCAGCATAATACAGAGGCTGGCCCTTGAACTCGTACCGAACCACCTGTTCGGGGTTGTGTTCCACAATGTCCGAGAACCGGTGGAAATGCTTGTCCACGTTAACCATCTTCTCGTACTCCTTGTCAATCACGGCCTCGGCAGTCTCGTCGGTGGTTTCTCCATCGTCGGCCTCCACCTCAATCTTGGTACCCTCAGGCAGTTCTCGTTGCGACTCCGGAGTCAGGTACTCCTGTTCGGTGTATAAATAGTGTCCATGCTGGAACTTGGGGCAGCTCACGTCTCGCTTGTAATCGAATTCAGCCAGCTGTGTCTTTTGCAATGAAGAGATGAGTTCATCTGTGGGGGAAGGGGGGGCTTCGGTCTCCTCTGCCTTTTCAGATTCAACCTCCTTGGCAAACGGATCTTCACTCTTGGCAAAAGGATTACCACTCTTACTGGCAAAAGGATTCGCACTGGCAAAAGGATTACTGCCCTTATCACCACCGACCAAATTGCTTCCAATGCTGCCCATGGCCTCCTTTTTTCGAGCACGGGCCTCGTCCTTCTCCTTCTGCTGCTGCTCCTCGATTTTCTTCAGCTCAGCGTCCCGTTTCTTCTCTCGAACCTCTCTTTCAGGATCTCGTCGAATGGACCGTAGAGCTCGTACCGATCCAGGCTTTCTTCGACACCCGGGCTCAGGACAACTGAAGACGTACATGACTCGGTCGTAGTACTTGTCGTCCAAAGTGGAGTAGGCCTGAAGCAGCATGGGCATCTGTTTGTGGCAGTTGAGACACTTCATGAGCTCTGGGGAAGCTGGCGAATCGGGATGCAACCAGATAGGTTGACCTCCTAGCCGAGTGTCCAGAGGCGAGGCCGGAATATCGTCCGAATCGGGCTCGTCCACAAAACCCAGATATGTGCTTGTTTCGTAATCGCTGTCGAATTCAAAGTCGCTGTCGCTGTCCATGGTTGTGCTTGTAGATTAGAGATATGTGAGCTTGCGAAATCCAATGCTGAAATATTTTTATAAGCTTTGACGTGCATGCAGTGGCGAGAGGATGGAGTAGTACAAGGTGTCTCTATATGACGCAGTTTGTGACGAATCTGGCTGAATTTTTGGCAGCTGATAGAATACTACTCAATGAGTGTATTATCTAAATTTCAGTTCCTTCTGTCACCCACAACACACATTTATACACTCCCCTCTCCTGATAAGACTATCTCTATACGGGATTAAGCTCATAGATAGCTGTACAGCCACAACTACGGAGTACTTGTAACTGGAATATTCGAGTGACACAAATAGAAGAGAAGACGATCTTCTTGAATGAATGAGTCTGTTTAGCAGATTTCCAACTCGCTGCACTTTTTCCGTCTTTCTAAAACATGAGTGAAGTGATCTCCTCTGTCTCCCTATACACACTCTATTCACAGTGCCTATTCATGTACCCATTGACATCACTCCAACCTCGTTCAAAAACATGAGCAGCAGTAAACACTGTCCATTTCGCATCACGTGATCCTCTTGTTCCTTTCCATCTTCTATCAGCTTCTTTTTGAGTCCTCTTTGTACTAGTTGATGTCTCCACCACTACCACCACCACCACCACCTATCTTCATACGATATTACTATAAATAATGCAATAAATAATCCTCCTGGCTGTGGCTAGCCCTT
This sequence comes from Yarrowia galli, assembly GCA_900519055.1. Taxonomy (NCBI): domain Eukaryota; kingdom Fungi; phylum Ascomycota; class Dipodascomycetes; order Dipodascales; genus Yarrowia; species Yarrowia galli. Next base: position 3,084,034 of record ULGS01000006.1, on the reverse strand, counting down.
CTACCTCTCCTCCTACTGCAGTCCCCTACTGAAACCTAACGGCCAACCGAAACCGCACCCTTCTATCACTGCCGGTACTCTGAGACCGACTTCGTCGCATACTGCTCTCCGGCTCGGACTGAGAACCCACCGATTGCCGCCGAGCAGAAAAGGGCAACGAATTAGACCGTCGATGCGCAATCTCGCCCGACTGGGGGAACGTGGTGGCCACATCGGGCTCAGGATCAGAAGCATACGCAGCTCTATCGGCTGTGGTGGTGCCTCCTGCTCCTCGTCCTCCACGTGATCCTCCACGTGACCGTCCACGACGTCCTACTCCTCCTTCATCTAAGCATTCCAGAGAGCGGCTTCTGCGCCGGTTGTAGTCGCGTCGCTCGTAGTCAATGGACGAGGCGGGTGAAACCGGGTACTCGTAGGGCGAGGGCGACCGTGTGAACGGGATCACCAACGTGTCTTCGATAGGAAGCACTTGTGGCGACTCTGGCGACTCTCCTGGTTCGGAAGAAGAGTGCGAGTCGGCTGCATCTGCTGCAAACGAAACAGATCCAAAGCTCACGTGACCCGAGGGAGATACTTCTGATGGTAACGAACGATTTGAGTCGCTGTCGATGGAGGCTCCACTGGGGAAGTCGGTGGCTCGATCGGCAGTGTCTGAAGCGTCAACAGCACCACCACCCTCGGCCTCTGTATCACCAGCCACATTGGGGAACTCAAAGTGAACTGTCTGTCTTGCTGCAGTATCAGCCAACTGCTGACTCAGCAACGGCACAGTTTCTGCCACTGTAGATGATGTGGTTGTGGGAAACTGCAGCTGATCACTGATGGTTATCCTTGGCGACGTGAGATCTCCAAAATGCGCGTCGGGAGGATGATCCATGAACGATGAGTGTGTAGGCAGTGTACTGGATACAGGACCATAATGCGAATCTGGCGCGTCATAGTCACGCATTCGTCGCTCCGTTTCCAGACGCTCAAAGTCGGCTTCCAATCGAGCCAGGCGTGAGCCAGTACTAGGAGTACTACCGACATTGGCTGTTGTTGCGTTATCCTCCATCAAAGGGGTACTACTTCTCAACGGAGTAGTGGCTCTAGAATCACTCACGTGGGTCAAATGGCCCTGGTCACTCACGTGATCACTCGCCCCTTGCTCCTCACTGCCCGACCGGCTCAGATACGCCGCCTCCTGCGCGCTCACCATGCCCTGTCTGTACATGTCTGCCACTTCGGCCGATAGAGTCCCTCCAGGCACAAACTCGGACAGTTCAGACATGAGATGTGTTTCCGAGATTTGCGGCGGGGGTGGTGGCGACCGATGTGAGCTGGCGTTGATGCGTCTCAGTAGCTCTGCGGCCGTCGATCTGTTGTTGTCGATTTCACTGTCCAGTTCACGTGAGGAGGAAGTAGAGGATACCCTGAAGGCGTTTCTGCGTCGTAGTGGCAGGGTCAGTAGAGTTCGTCGTCGTGGTCGTGGGATCAGCTGAGGTTGTTGTTGTTGGTGTTGTTGGTCAGCATCGACAGCTTCGTCGTCATCGTCATCGTCATTGTCCCACATTCTCCACGGTTGTAATACTGAAGATGGAGTAAGCAGACTGTTGTCGTTTGAGGAGTCGTCTAGACGAGGCAAGGCGCGTGTAAAGGATTGTAATGATGCCGCAAAAGGTCGCACGTCGTCCTCCTCGCTGGTCTCGCTATCACTGCTCATATCTGTGGCCCATAAAGCGAGTCTGGGCGCTGAAGGAACCACTGGAGCATTAGAGGAAGACGCCACATCGTCCTTGAAAGCCATGTCGTCTGTGTCGGACACCTCCAGGCCCGTTTCGCCGTCCAGCCGCCGCCGTTTGCGCTCGGGACCGTCTATAGCACATATAGGTAGACCCATGGCTGTTTGTCGAGAGTGTCAAGAGGTGTGAGGATGTGATGCGTGAGACAGGTAAGAGTGATGCGAGACTAGGTTGGTTGGGAGGGTGTTGTAGGGGGGGGCTCTAAAGAGGGTTGTAGGGGGTGTTTAAAAGTTTTGAAGAGATGGAAGTGTTTGTTTTGCGACGGCGAGTAGAATGTGACCCTCGGCTTATCTCTCAGACCACTATATGCCAATCTGGAGCCTCCTCTCTGTCTCCCTTTTAAACTCTCCCTACAAACTACTCGTACAGCAGTCTTCCCAAGGTTCCCAAAGGTAAACTGTAGCTACGGCAAGAGTATGGGTTATGGGGTGGCTGGATGTGGGAGGAGGAAATGTGGACAAGCAAGGGTAAGTAAGGGGGGACCCTTAGTTATGGTGGATTTCGGTTGAAAGTGAAAAACTGCAAATCTTGCAAATTCACTCCGTTTCAGCTCCCCCTTGCTCCTACCCACCACCACCACCCCTATCTGATCTACACGGCCGCTTTCAGACAATTTCCCATTGTCAGCTGGAGAATACGAAGGTGTGCATGTGCAGCTAAATATGCAAGGGTCATGTGGGGGAGGCAGGGAAGTATTGGGGTGTGACGATATGGGTGGAGATGATGATGTGGTCATGTGTCACGTGATCAGAAGAGGTGGGTAATGACAGGGCCGTCTGACTATCTCAGCTGATGTCTTCCAGTTCCTATACGAGCGATCACGTGGTCTCAGAAGTTCTCCAAACAAATATATGGCGACTCACGTGATCCTGACAGTTTCGGCGACTGTAGAAAGACATAATATCGTCTTCCATCGACCACACTATAGTACAAGTATTGCTATAGTGCTCTTACTGTGCTTGCTGTAGCTACCTGAAAGGTTGCTGGTGTGGCTTGCATCATGGCAGAATGTGAAGAGGAGGGTCCACTTCGTCAGGTAGACACGATAAAGATATATAAATGGTACCACTGGAACCGCATAGATCAGGATTACATCCATATAAGAATATCCGTACGTTGCCTCTCAACATTCCGAGTTGAGTGGCTTTCCAGATAGAGTAAAATGAGGAGAAGAGGCCTAAGTAGGTGATATAGACACTCTATAAATACGTGATTGGTACATACCATTGAAGCCGCAAGGACTAGGGGATTACAATGGTACATAATTAGCAGTATCTTGTTATGCGGTATCTCCTGTTGAGAGGCGAAATGTACAACACGCTGAAGGGTCCAAACAAAGCTACAAGTACGAGTGTACTCGAACCAAACGCTCAGCTGAACTCTTGCAAGCACTGTTAGGTCCCCCAGCTTCACTGTAGTGAATTGTCACCTTCTATTGGCTCCTTAAAACTACAGATATCACTGAACCACTACCAAGACCTACTTTTTTACATCTCCAAACAATCATATATTAAACGAACGTTATGTACTTGTAGACATAGATGTACAAACGGTTAGTTACTGGCTTGTACCAGTCTTGTTTACTATCGCTCAGTCCTTAAAGGAAGAAAGCAACAGCTCCAACAAGGACAGCTCCGAAAGAAGCGGCGACAACAGCGACACCGTTGGCCTGGCCAGAAGTGACGGTGGCAGAAGCGGAAGGAGAAGCGGTAGGAGTGACGGAAGGACCGACAACAGTGCCGTTTCCGCCGGTGGAGTTGTTGTTGGCAGCTCGGTTGAAGAAGGTGGCGGCAGATCCGGTTCCGTTGACGTCAGAAGAGTCGGCAAAGACCTCGAGAAGAGCAGGCAGAATTCGGGCTCCTCCAGCACCAGTAGCATTGAGCTGGGGGACACCGACACCGAGAGACTTGTCGGAGAAGAAGCCGGGAGCGGAGAAGTTGTTGTACTGGTTGGTGGTGTCAAACTCAGAGACGGGGATGTTGAGGTCATCAGCAATGAACTTGAAGACGTTGGCATCGACATCTCCTCGTCCAAGATGGGGAAGCTCCCAGTTGGCCTCACAGGTGGCAATGTTGGAGTAATGGTTGTAGTAGGTGTCATCGGTGGTTCCCTTGAGGTTCTCGGGGACAGCTCCTCCAAGCAGAATGGCCAGAATGGTGTTCTTCTTGGCGTAGGTGTCGTTCTCGTCAAAGGTGAGAATGATGAGGTTGTTCTTCATGAACTCCTCGTTGTTGAGGAGAGGCTCGAGGAATCCTCGGGTCCACTTGCCGGCAAACTCGATATCGGTATCGTGGGCATCGTTGGTCATGTTGGGGGTGATGAAGGCCCACTGGGGCAGAGCGTTGGCAGAAACGTCCTTCTCAAACTCAGTGAAGTTCTTAATGTTGGCCAGACGGTTGGGGTAGTTGGTGACGGTCTCGAAGAAGACCAGAGGGTTGTGCTTTCGCACGTAGGCGTCGGCGTAGTCGGACTGTCGAGAGTAGTTGTAGCCGGTGAAACCAGTGAAGGGCTGGTCCTCCTGGTACTCTCCCCAAGAGATGTCCTTGGTCTCGAGCAGATCGGCAACGGTGGGCACAGACTCGGGAAGGAGTCGGTAAGAGTTATCGTAAGATCCAAAGTAAGAGCCACCGACAACAGCCACATAGTTGGGGGAAGAGGGATGGGTCTGGGCCCAGTAGTTGGTCAGAGTGATTCCCTGAGACATGAAGAACTGCATGTCCTCCTGCTCGTAGGCCTTGTCGTAGTCGGTGTTCTCCAGCCAGATCTGGTAGAACTTGTCAAAGGCCTTTCCAGGCACGGTCTGCTTGCCGGCAAAGGAGTTGGTGGGGGCCTTGGCGGCATCGGCAACAATGGTCTCAAGAGGAGGATCGTACTTGGAGAAGGTGGGCTTGTTTCCGTACAGAGCCTGGGTATCCAGGGAAGGAGACTGGGCGGTGACCAGGGTGGTCAGAGCGGCAATAACGAGTGTAAGCTGCATGGCGAAGGTGGGGGTTAAAGACTTGTCTGAGTAGGAGGTATCATCATGGTGGACTTAGGGGTCTTTATAGACGGGTGGTAAGACTGGTATGATGGTCTTAGTACGCCCTGGAGCCGCGTACAAACACGTTTCGTGTAATTGCATCGATATCATTGGCCACAGTCCAGATATTCAGAACATAACCCTTCTTGGCATGCTTGGGTCGTTGTTAGAGTGAAGGTTGTTGGACAAAGGTTCTAAAGAGAGTGTACAAGAGTTAGTGTCTCCCTCAAGGCACAAGATTAAGGGTTGGGAGACTGTGAGGCTGAAGGCAAGGCTGAATTAAAAGACGAGATACGAGTGTCAATGAGATTAGGTGATTTGATTGCCTTGATTGAGTCCATTATTGCACATTTCAAATCTCGCTTCGCTCGGTTTCACAAAGTCGCATCTTCGCCAAATATGCGTCCGCCAATACCGAGACGCTTGGCAGGACACGTTTCTCTTGGCAACCCTCGGCCAGAGGTGGAGAAGCACAGTAGTAAAACGTGGGCGGAGAGAGAGAAGGAGCGGGTTGCCGTTACAGAGCGGAGAGCGGGGAGCGGAGAGTGGAAAGCGGAAACGAGCGAGAGCGGAACAAGCGGACATGTCAGAGCGGAAAATGTGTGTTTCAGAAAAGGAGTGGTTTGTCTCCATTCTGACCTGATACCTCAGTATAAACGTCTAGCCCTGATTTCTTGGGTTAGCCGTTCCTGACCAATCCCTGCTGACCAATTGCAACTCTTGTAATCACACTAAACGGCTCTACTGAGAAAAACGTGCGCTGCTATAGATTTCCACCTGGTACATCTCTTTTGGGTTGTCGGGGAGGTCGGGGTTTGAACTTTGAAAAAAAAGAGGGAGACCATGTTGACGGTGTACGGAGTATGTACTCCACTTACAACTCCGAGAGTAGCCAAAGAAATCAACCAATTGAAACAACTCATCTTTTCAAGGACACGTTTTTCCGACGTCAAATAATTATCTACTTCTCTGACACAGCCACATGCTTCTGGTACATACAGTACAAGTCCTCATGTTTCCAATTGTCGTATCCGCTAAAACAAAGTTGCGATGGTCTGCGGAGAAACGGTCTAGAACAGACAAGGACGGAGCTCTGTATCGTACCATTGGTGGGACGTCTAAACGGGGCTGGAAATTGGCAAAATCAGTCTAGCGCGTGTTACATGGGGAGAGGTGAGGTGATCGACGAGTCGACGTTTGTGTTTCAACCAATACGACGTTCGTGGTGCACTGTACGAGTATCGGTAGTGCGACCTAGTCTATACGGAGAACATGTAGCTAGCCCGTGTTGTCGGTGTTTGAACTGTTGAATTGTTCAAGCACGCAATTGTACCTGGTACCTTCTGAAGCTGTTGCCGATTGCTGACAGACGTTGTAAATTGGCTGGCCTGGCTTGGCTCGGAACATGTGCCTTAGATGACTGGTATAAACGGCTCTAAAACGCTCCTATGAGTTTCACCGTCGGACCCCGGGTGACATAATAACACACAAGACCGTCTGCCACAAGACTGTCCTCTGTCAGTCAGTCGCTAACCCCCTGTTCTATCAGTTCCTGATCTGGACCGAATTGTGGAGCATTGAGAATTGCTCCAGAACAAGAATTGTGGACAGGACACCGGAATACAACGTTGTTTGACAGTGCCTAACTTGTTATGACGCCGTTTCCATGGACACCATAACATTGCAAACATGTCAGCGTCACATTGCCGTTATAACTGCAGTATCGTCTAACATCTTTCTATGCGTTGAAACACAGGGCAAAAGCTATACCATTCAACTCAGCGTCAGTTGCTGATTCGAATGGCACTACTCTCAGTACAAACGACCCCAGTAATACTCGCTTTTTTCGCTTTTCACTTCAAGAAATGATAGCCTCTATACAGCCAAGTGTCACTATCGCGGCTAGACCAGGCCATTGGCGCATGAGGTCTGTAAGTTGGCCCATGCGGAGATTCCGGCAGAGTCAACTGTCAGAAAAGCTGTCAGAATTCTGTCAGAAAAACTGTCAGAGTCAACCGCCCAGAGTTAACCGATCAGAGTTAACCGATCAGAGTTAACCTGTCAGAGTCAACTAAAAAGCTGTCTAAAGCCAATTACCAGGTCAACAAAACAGGAGTTAAAGTCAACCAAACATCAGCCAATTACTAACCGACTAGTCCTTGCCAACTAAACATTAGTCATGCTTGTTGGTCTTACAAATTTTCACCCACAGTCCAAATACAAGAATGTCGAAGGAGCCCAGTTACAACATCGAACTTTGGATAATATCGTCGACGTCGTATGAGGTGGCCTCTCACTTTACTCTCGCCGTTCTTTTCCCCTCCAGTTACCCATTCTGTGGGCAGTGCAGTGAATAGAAGGCTTACGAATGTGAGGAAAGAGACTGGGATCGGATTCACAGAGGGTTATATAGTCGGGAGCGGTAGGCCGGGTAACTGGTGTATAATAAGGACTGCATTAGGGTTAGAGAGGTCGTGTGTTCGATTCGGGTCGGGGTCAAAAGAAAGAGGCAGATCTAAAAGTGAGAATCAACGCAGAAAACTTATACCATTCAACTCAGCTGGCTCCCACCTATCGAATGATGCTCTCAAATCTCGATTATGACACCCATAGCCCAAATTAGCACCCCCTGATCTTGCTGCACTTGTCAAGCAGTCATGTGACCCAAAAAGGAATAGATACCACCTCTGAGAGGTGCAAAAAGGTACTCCGCAACGGAGAATTGAACTCCGGTCCCCCGCGTGCTGAACAGACGTTCTGACAGGCGGAAATTCTAGCCACTAAACTATTGCGGACGATTTTTTGATTGAAAAACGCGAGTTTCAACTGGAACTGAGGTCTGACTTTTCAAATCGCGAGATTTTGAGAAAAAAACAGCATCAATGTGTCAGAGGGGTGTTATTTACTATTTTTGCCAAGTTTCAGCCTGATTGAATGAAAACTGCGACTGTGAGACTCGAGTGAAGATTTTCAACATGTGCATACAATGGGACAGAGCCATGTCACTAACAGAAGGTAGACATACAAAATCGGAGATTTTAAGCCATGAATCTACTAAACCGAGTGAGAGAACCAGAAAGAAGCTTTCAGCGAAACGATAGGAGCAATATTGAGGCTACTAGAGTGTCCTGTTGAGCTGAGAGGAACCCATGTTAACTATACCTCTACTAACTCTGCTAACAAATAATTGAGCTTAATTGAGAACTTTCAAAACGCACCCAGAGACCTCAAAAAGCCCATATTCTGAACAATATACACACAAATGAACACTGGCTATCCAATGGTACCACTCTTGTGTCTCCACCGGGTCTACAGCCCATTTTATCCAACTCTCTGATTGGCCATACTGATAATGCACATTTGTCATGCATCCCATTCAGACCACCTTATATTATCGTCATGAGATAATATGGCTCGCTCTACAACTCTACAATACACGTCTACGAGATTGGCTTGGCACAACCAATTGCAACTGGCTATGATCACATGATTCCATCCATTCATTCATTCATTGATGCCCACCCATTCATTGTTGTCCGTTCGTGACCTACGGCCACTCACTTCCATTATTTATCCAGCTTCAGTCCGTCCAGCTTATCCAGCTCCTTCTCAGTCTTGGTCATCTTCAGATTAGTCAGCGGCTTGAGGCCGGGAGAAGCCGAGGGCGAGGTCTCCATGGACGAGGCTGCGGATCGGACCAGCTCGGTATCGTCCGAAGCTCCGTACTTGAGATCATGATGTCGGTTTCCCTTGACGTATTTTCGCAGTTCTCGTCGAATGTCGTTAAAGTCGTCGTAGGGAATGTAGGGGATTTTGTTAGTTTGGCAGTACTGCTCGAGCTTGAGGCCTCGTCGAGCAAAGAGCACATCGGAGTGCTTGGCGGCAGGCAGATCGGACACACCATCACCAATGAAGATGATGATGGGGTTGACCTCCTCGGTGGCGTCCTTGAACTCCTGCAGAGACACAGACTTGTCGTGGCCGAGATCCGAATCGGGATGTCTCCACAGAGGAGTCCATTTGGATCCGTCTGCGGCAATGATGGCGTCGTTGGAGACAATGTTGATTTCGGCGGATTTCTCCTTGCCTATGCTTTCATCGAGGGCCACTCGCAGCAGGGGTCTGATTCCGGCGGAGATGACGGAAAAGGGAATGTGATGTCGCTGGACGTATTTGAGAAACTCCGGGAAGCCGGGGTCCATGATGAGCTCCTTTTCGAGCTGCTTGAAGCCCTGTTCGAGCGTCACGTTTTTGAGCGAGCCCCAGAGTAGTTCGGAGGCGCCCTTGAAGGTCCGCTCGCCGGTGAAAATGGACTCGTCCAGCTCGTCTCGTCGCTCGGGACCACAGCCAAACTTGTCGAACAGCACGTGGCCCGTGTCCTGCAGAAAGATGGTGCCGTCAAAGTCGGAGAAGATGGCGAGAGGCCGCTGCTCGGGGATGTGTGCGTTTTCAATCTTGTCGGAGAGAGACATTGTGGATTGTGTTTATGGTGGCTACAAACTAAACAGTGTGGGAATCCACGACCTTAAATATCCCCCGACGATGAAGGTGTGGATAAATAGAGTTGGACACAACCGCAACCAGCAACGTCTGAGCTGTCTCTACGTCTGAGCTGTGGGCAAAGGAAAGTTGTTCCGGAGGGGAGAGGAGAGACAGAGAGATGGATCGAGGTGGGTTTAAATAAGGCCGCAAGGGTGGTGCCTGACATGTCACGACTCTTGGCTGGTCATGTAGACACAAAGGGCAATGTCACATTTCTATCTCTACCAGTTAGTAAAGAGAAGGATTGAACGCATGACGTAATGGCAAATACCAGAGCAACTTGGATAGCCACCACTCCCCGGAGCTGCAGCTAAGTGCGCGCGCCCAACAGAGTTTATTAGCCTACATATGGGCGGAGTCTAATGTAGCGAGGAGGTGTAGTTTTAGTGGGTCGAATAATTGAGGAGAGGTGGATTGGAGGGTTCAGGTCGGGTTCCTGGGCACAATTGATCCGGATGCAATTCTCTCCAGTCAGATATCTTCTCTGTAGCTGTGTTTGAGTGCACCTCTTTCTCCCATCCAAAGTTGCTATAAGCTATTTACAAGATTCACCCCAATGTTGACAAACTGTACGATTGGAAAATAGCCACACAACAAGTCCATACAAGACGCTCGGCAATACTGATAGCTAACGATAACAACTCGCGTGAATTATGACGTAATGGCAGCCTAGGTGTGAACGCACACCCTCGCATATTGAGGTACAGGTGTCGTTTGTGCATGGTTCATTTCGGGTCTAGTTCATTGTCCGATTTTTGGCCTTGAAAAAGGCAATTTGGATGAGGCGTGTTGGGTGATGGAGGGGGGGATCAGCCCAGGTTTATGAGGAGTAATGTGATTCGAGTTTTGAGAGTTCCATTCAAGTCTCCCCGTCACGACCTCCAGATTGATATGCATATCACCAATGCAACTCCCACACAACCCCTTCTAGAACCATCCATCTCCATACTCGTATCGCGCAACCCACCCACATACAAGACCACATTGTGCACATGTACAAAGCCGTGAAACATGTCGTCTACTCACCTAGAGATTAAAGCGTGTTTCAACAACTCACAGAGTCTGTATTTGTGTCGCTAGACAAGAAAAAACTGCACCACGGACGTTGAGTGTCTCGGGTCATTTCCGACTAACGGCCGGCGTTTACGAGACGGACGAGAGACTGACATGTGGTTTTACCAAGTCTGGTGATGTGCCATTGAATGACACGTGACATGTTACACAAACCCACGTTGGGATATATATATATGTGTGCTTCCCCATGCTGTGCTTCTCCTCTTCTCTTTCTCTCTTCTCCCACTTGTGTTGTGTCGTGTTGCTTGTCCCTTGTTGGTCACGCTAGCTACTCGGCCTATGCTGTGGCGTGCTGCCCCACACGACCCGGCTCTCTTTCTCCGTCATCAAACTTCGCAACGTGGGGCCGCGATAATGGCGATCGACAAACCTTGTGCGAGGATACGATGGGAGGGGGAGGACGGGGCGACCTTGGACGGTGTGTCACGTGACCTTGGCCACAGGCTTCCTGAGCTCAGTCGAAAACTGGAGCTGTTCATCGCTCTTTTGCACTTGCACTCATCTCTCCCTCCCTCCAGTTACCCGGAAGTGGCACTATCTCGACCCCTTGGCACCCTGCAGACACAAGGTTGACGGCTCACATGAGGGGAAGAGAATGGAGCTAAACAGACGCTCTAGAACAGCCTCGGAATGGCAGGCCCGGTGATGTCAAGTTGAGGTATTGTTTCAGACGTATGGGGACAACCAGCTACAATGTTTCCACGGCAACTGGAGTCGGACCCCAGTGACAGTGATGTTGCCTTAGTTAAGACAGCTTATACTGCCCAGTGAGTACACTCTACTAGCTCAACTAAAGCCCACAATGATTTGAGGGGGTCTGAAGTGGTTTACTTGGCCCTCTGTAGAGGTCATCTACGTTCACGGTAATAGCGAGGGCTCAGTAAATTGGCGGTCCACATCACTTCTCGTGTCTTACGATATGTGCAAAGGAGTTAATGAACTTCCAAACGGAGCGTCCTCAGTTGTACAAGTCAGCCTGTAGATCTGGGGCCGGGCTCTTACACCCCACTGTATTATCTACAGCTTGTCCTTGATGGCAATAATACGATGCAAACGTTCAGTTCCGGGCTACAAAAACAACACCTTTCTACTCATCATCTTCTGCTGATTCGAATGGTGTTAGGAAGTCTTCTTTTCTTAGCTCAGATGTGCAGATACAAGGGTACGCTGTGATACACCACCAAGTCTCTGTATGCTCATACTGTATCTCCCATTAAATCTGTTAGTATATATTCCTCTCACGTGGTACTCATTGCCGCTGTGGTATTATGTGAAGAAACGGACTCGATGGAATGTCTGGCCTTTTCTGCACTAGAGAGATAATTCTGTTGGTCATGGAGATGCTGTAAGTGATGTTGATTGTTGCTTTGAACAATGCCCATTCCATCTGCTTCCATGCTCTTATCGTAGATATGTCCCAGCTTACCGCTTCGGAACAATGGATAAGTATCCAGCCAATCCCAAAAGTCTTCTCTATCAGGAATGTAGAATCGTAGATCGATTCTGAACAACAGAAAGAGAGCATTGACAATACACTCGAGAGCGCCAAAAGTCGCGTAAAGAGTATAGTTTTGGAAAATTGGCGAGTTACCAATCTGTTTGACCTTGAAAAACTCGTCTGTGAAAAGAGACACTGTTCTGCAAACAGTAATCGTCGTAAGAACACAAGAAGTGAAGCAAATCAAAAGAGCACACACTGTGGGGTTGTTATTGAGGTCAGAAATGACTCGGACGGGGTTTCGTCGCTCTGAATCGACAAATCGCGCGAAAAGGGTATCATTATTGGAAACTCCATGTCTCTCATCCTCCTCAAGGGACCGTTTGGTGAATGTCTTGTATTTGGGCTTTTCAGGGTAGCTGAAGAGTCCGAAGCTGGTGATCCAGAATGGAGAAGTAGTCTGTCGCAAGTTTTTGGCCCGTTTGCTCTTGAAGCCAGGGAATTCATGTCCCACGGCTCCAACTGGAATGATGTAAGCAGCTAGAACCATAGCTAGACCTCCCAGAGCCCACAGAATGCAAATGATACCCATAGCCTTGGCCACATTGCGACACATTTGATAATGTTTAGGTCCCATAAAGTACAGGTAAGGCAAAGCTTGGCCTAGAATGGCTCCAACAACCACTCCTATGATGAGACAGTAAAAAACCGTCATAACCACGTGGAACCAAGATGAATTGCCGGTTTCTGGATGTCGTTTGGTGAACACTCGATGGCCGAGGACTGTGTTTGCAAAATTGAGATAAAATGACGTTCCTATGGGCAAACAGACGGAAAAAACGGCAGTCAGATATTGGATGGTATATCCGCTCCATTTTAGACGAAGACCGAATCCAATGGCACAAACGAGATTGTAGACGGCATTGCAACCCGTTAACAGGAAAAGATGTCGATGGTATAAGTTGTAGAGAAAGATGAGTCCATTGCAAACACAGAAAATGCAATGTAGAACAATGAAGAGAATACAAGGCGCTCTGTCTTGTTCTGGATTAGGAACTCCTCCAAAAATGGCCATTTGGGAGCCAATGACCATGTCGATAATAGCCTGGCCAATTCGAATGTCTCCCAGAAGATCTGTCACCATTTTCAGCAGAGGTCGTAATCCTGTACCTGTAGCTGTTCCATCGGGGATAGGAAGAGCTCCCAGAACTCCTGTTCCGTATGTGACTTCAGGGACGACCATTTGTGTGTGATTGTAACTTGACTAGAGCTCCTAGTTGTTCATATATACTCCCTCCACCCATGCCATCTCGCTTACACTAGTGGTTAGTGCAGCGAGGTGGGGTTTGCTAATAGTCGATTTATGATGGATCTGGGGAGTATTGGACAGGGTGGGAGTTGGTTAGGACAAGGAGAACGGGGCGTTTGTCTCAAGATGGGCGTTGGTTCCATCACTTAACTTGCTCTTTTGGGAAATCCATTACACTTTCCATTTTGCTTACAAGGCTTGAGATAGTGTGTTTGATGTGAGTGTAGAGTGGTGTAAACAGGGCTGTAGGGCGCCCAAGACCGTATTAGGTAACTAACACAAGAGGCTAGTGTAATGGAGTAATTCACAAACGGCACATAGTGAGAGTTGCAAGGTGTCCAGTGATGCTCCTTTTGCAATAGTGCACAAAAACTCCCACCTCCAACACACTGCTAAAAGCTGGGGAACCTCACTCTTCCCTCTCTCATCGTTAACAGCTCCCGTTGTGTCTGTGACACTAGTCCCCGCTTCAACACGACGCTAAGATGGCGCTAATCGTGAAAGTGGTTTTAGTTGTCTTGTGACAATCTGAGGGTTGGCTGTATGTGAAGGTGGGTAACCAGGTACCAGATGAGAATGTCTCAGATGAGTTCGAGTATGTGTTTTTGGATCTAATCACGTGATGGACTAGTTGGGTTGTGAAATGTGCTTTCAGACCAACAGCCCAACCTCCACTCCAGTTAACTGTTATGAAACACACTCTTCTGTTGTCCTTCTTTATAGCCTCTAATGGAGAGAACAGGAAAGTCTAGCTTGTGAGAAGATGGGCGTTTCAAAGTGTCCGATACTTGGGGAGGGGTTCACTTAATTGCACAGTAATCAGACAACCGGACACCTCTAAAACAAGAACAGCACAAAATGCCATGTGAGCAAGAGACCAGTTCACTACAGTATCTCCACGTATCACCACTGACGGAAACTGACCATCTCCCGTTACAAATCATCGTGCACTAGTAATAGCTCAATCGCTCCAGAAATCGTACTATTCCCCTCCCCCGCAAAAAACATGTGAAGCGGTTGAGCAGAGATGTGAGACGGTGGTCAGATCTAGCCAGATTGTCTCAGATGTGGCCTTTCAAGATGTACTGTACTCGTACCTGTCTGCTCGTATCCTTCTGTGTCACGTAACAAGCCAATAAAGAATAGCGTATGTACAGTATGTATACCAAATCTGTAAAACCCTCCTGTTACTAAAATGAGCCTCATGGCTAGCTCTAGGGTAGTTCTGGGGTAGACTGTACTATAGGCTGTGCTATAGATTGTAGTGTACTTGTAGGTGAAACGATATTGGTCTTGTTGGTGGCATGTCGAATGTGATTGTGGTGGTGAAGTGGTGAAATCACTCAAAATAGATCATCCCAAGTAAATGTGAGTAATAATGTTGTGTGGTTAACTATGACGCTCACCAGCGCCAAGTAAGACCCAAGTAATAGCAACGTTTGCACACACTGCCAACTATCTACTCAACTAAAAACTGCTCATCAAAAAGCTCCACTCAACAACACCACAGAAACACTATAGAACGGTGCACGTTCCACACGCCACCCGCCTGCGCCAATCAACAACATGGTTTTACCGTGCGATGAGATGGGATGAGATGATTGACGTAAATGTGTCACTTTGGTCTGTTTCAGGGTTGGCTCATTGCTTCTTCAAGCTAATCTAGAGCCGAGTTAGGCCGTACTACGAAATACAACGTGTTATAAGGGAGGACCGATGACGCTGACTAATCCGACTGTCAAAAGTCTACTAGGTCACGTGACCAACTCCCCCTTTCAACCGCCCACTCATAACCTGTCTCATCATCCCCCACATTTGCACACAATAAAACCCTGAATCTGGCAGAGTTTGCACTGCCTCCTTCCTCTGCGGATATCATATTGAGAAGGTGTGAGTGGAAGAGCTGAAAGGTGATGAAATCGAGCAAATGTGAAAACACCGTAATCTCCAAGTGTTACCCTGTCGTCATATAGCAACCTCAAGCCATACCAGTATCTCTCAATTGACAATCTCCACATTTTGTCTTAGAGCTATATTGACGTGTCTCAGCACATCTTTACCTTGTCGGAGTCCTTCGTGTAATGTTTGACTCCGTTCATTTGGCTCAGATTCCAATTAATAACGCCAATATATACTCGTACTTGCACGCCCCCCGATACGCCCAGACACGCGCCCCTTTTTATACAGTAGCTACAGCGTCATTGGCAATCGCGTTCTGTGTGTGTCGGCGTCCCTTCCCTGCCACTTTGGTCTCCACTACGCCAAGACCCAGGGCAATGCACATGTTGCAGCAGTACGAAACCGGCTGCAGCTAAAATTTTGTGGGGCTGGAAATTCTCAGTGTGGAAAACCGTGGCAATTCGCTGAAAAGTCGATTTTTTCGCCCGTTTTTTTCGCTCATAGGCTTATCGGCTTCCGCTCAAGCGTTCCCGCGGCTTCATGCACTTGTAGCAGCAACATCAAGGTCTATCTGGACGGAGTCTCCTCCACCTTGCCTGTTTGGGACCTTGGCTGCAGCAACAATAAACAGACTCTGAGGTTATGAGGGGTTGGGGGAAAGATGTGTGTCTAACTTGATGGGGAGAGGAGCTAGCGACTAATGGAGACTACCATTAAAATCTCCAGATTAAATTGAACTAGTTCAGATCTTCTCCGGACGAATTCGCTCAGCAAACAACGCTACAGACGCTACTATTCTCCAAACCTAACTCGCACCGCCCCTATCCAGTCTGACAGCTGGACTAGCCCATAACAGAAGAACCGGGGCAGCAATTGAGGGGACATGGTGTTGCAATGACGGCTTCGGGTATCATCTGAGAGACGGTCTAAAACGAAACCGTGTGTCACTTGACCGGAGTAGATGCATCTTTAGACGCATTGTTCTATAGGTCGTGTTGATGTATCGATGCACTGCCGGAATCAGGGGTAGGGTGTTTGGGGGGTGTTGCAGTGGAGATATCGGGCTGAATTTTTGCACAGTAGAAGATATAGACCATCTCATTGTGCATGCAAAAACCCAACCCGTTATCTCGTTCCTATCATCACTTAACCTGCCCTCTTCTGTCTCCTATTAATATCCTCCACATGCCTAACGCGCGGTATATAAGCTTAATCTTCTAAGCGGGTTTTATTTGTGATATTATGTGCGATTGACTTTGGATTTGACCTCGACGACGACAACGACTTCCAGCCCAACTGACTTACCCTTCGTAACTCTCCAACTTTTCTCGCCATCACTCGTTCAGCCACCAGCGATGCCATCTGAATCAACTCCTCTCATTGGTCGACGGCTCCAGCCCGAAGACCACACTTACATCCAGAAGGTGCGAATCGTTCTGTGTTCGTCCTACGTCAACCTGCTGCTGGTGTTTGTGCCTCTGGGTCTTTTGTCGGGCATTCTCGGCTGGGGCGCCACCTGGACCTTCACTCTCAACTTCTTCGCCATTGTCCCCCTCGCTGCTCTTCTGTCGTTTGCTACTGAAGAGCTCTCTGCCAAGGTTGGCCAGACTCTCGGAGGTCTGCTCAATGCCACCTTTGGAAACGCCGTCGAGCTCATTGTGTCTGTGATTGCGCTGTACCAGGGCCAGATTCGAATTGTCCAGGCCTCCATGCTGGGATCCATTCTCTCCAACATGCTGCTTGTCTTGGGTTGCTGCTTTGTGGCCGGAGGCTGGGGCCGAGTCCAGCAAAAGTTCAACATGACCGTGGCCCAGACCATGTCGTCGCTTCTGGCTCTGGGTGTCACCTCTCTGCTGATTCCCGCCGCCTTCCACGCCGGTCTGCCCAACAGTGGCAAGCCCGGAGAGGATACCGACCCTTCTGTCGTCGACCCCACTCTGGCCGTGTCGCGAGGAACCTCCATTGTCATTCTCTCCATCTACACTCTCTTCCTCTACTTCCAGCTCGGATCTCACTCCACTCTGTTTGAGGATGCTGAGCGTGAGGCTATCGGAGACACCGAGGGAGAAGAGGAGACCGAGGGCTCCACCCTGTCTCCTTGGGAGTCCATCTTTGCTCTGGTTCTCATCACCGTTCTCGTCTCCTTCTGTGCCGACTACCTGGTCGAGTCTATCGACGACATTGTCGCCTCCTCGGGTCTCTCCAAGACTTTTATCGGTCTGATTCTGCTGCCCATTGTCGGTAACGCCGCTGAGCACGTGACTGCCGTTGTTGTCGCCGTCAAGGACAAGATGGATCTCGCCATTGGTGTGGCTATCGGCTCTTCTCTGCAGATTGCCCTCTTCCTCACCCCCTTCCTGGTCATTCTCGGATGGATCATCGACCAGCCCATGTCTCTGTACTTCTCCACCTTTGAGACCGCCGTTCTCTTTGTCGGCGTCTTTGTCTGCAACTACCTGCTGCAGGACGGAGAGTCCAACTGGCTCGAGGGAGTCATGTTGCTCGGCACCTACTTCATCGCCGCCATTGCCTTCTTCTACTATCCCAGTGATATGTAAGAGACACAGGTGGTCTGGTGATCAATGTAAATTACGCAGTAAAGTAATAGACATTCAGCGCAAAGCGTTGTATATTGAACAGGAGCGAGTGTAGGTAGTGACGGGTGTTCTGTCACCCAGAGTACAGTAGAGTGTAAGATAGACCCTTTTGAAGTTGTCCTGTGTCCCGGAGATATCGTGGCAGGTCTACAAGTCAATTTTGATTTCACCAGGTGCATTATCTAAACAAATGATCCAAGTAAAGCTTACCTTTGTTCCAAGTAATAGTTTAATGATACATACTCCCAAATGATACACTTCTGATCTGTGACCTATCTATATTCCGTTTGTGTAAAGGTATGAAGAAACTGAAAGTTCTACGAGATAACACAGACTGCAAGGATCACAAAGCAACTTTCAGAATCAAAATATCTCCTCTCCATCTCATTCTAGAGACACCCTTATCACCCTCCCCCAATTTCTCTCTCTCCTCCTGATTAAGTTGCAACATGCATATCGAGATTTCATTTTTTGAAAGCAGTCTCAAGTCTCACCAAAAATGCACCCTTCACTACTACTGCCTCGGATCTTGGCCCTGAAGGACAGCTCGGCATTTACAGTCATCATCGACAGCGTGGAACAGTCGGCGTCACGCTTAGTCAGCGAGTTCTTGCACCAAGCGCCCGAATCGACCAATGTTCTGTATGTCAACTACGAGACGTTGAGGGTGGACAAAAGAGTCAATCACGTGATTTCAGGACACGAAGAGGTGGCCTCGTTGAAACAGAAGATTGTGCAATTGACAGGGACGTCCCAGACTCTCATCATCTTCGACACTCTGGCGTTTATCCCTGAACAAGAGCTTTTCCAACTACTGTTCAGTTTGATCAGCAAACATACAACGGTTGTTTGTGTTTATCATGGCGATTTGAGGTCGAAAACAAACTCCTCCGGTTCCTGTTACCCCTCGACTTTGTCGCTTCTCAATTACTTTGCTACAAGTATTCTTACTGTTGGCCCCTTGAGTCGACCAGATGTGATGCCTCATGTTCTTGAACAGCACAATAATCGGGTTTCAGCCTGGGATATTCCTCTGGGATGTAATTCACAGAAGTTTGAAGTCCAACTTGATTACAGACGCAAATCGGGACGCTCGGTTATTGCTACATATACCGTTGATAACTCTTCTCACACTGTGGCTATTGCTCCTTCCAGAAGTCAACAGCAACTGGAGAATGAAGCTGATCTGTTGAAGGGTCTGACTACATTCAATCTGACCACTTCGACAAGAAACCAACAGGCCAAAGATAACGTGGAGTTGCCGTTTCTGGAGAGTCAAAAGTATGGAGATGGAGGAGTTCAAGGAGGAGCCATTGTTTACCAGTATGAAAAGGACGATGATTATGATGAAGAGGATCCCTATGAGGATCCTTTTTAAAGGGTGGTTGTATAGAAGAAAGATGTTATTTATTGTGCCAAATGAAACGTACAAGTCATAAATCGTATTAGTGTCTACTGAAGTTGTAGCTGTCCAGGAGCCGTCATCGTGGCACCTCAAGAGTGGCATGAGCACTGTAGACGTGCCAGTCTTTGTGTGCGCTCGGTGCTCGGCCATGCTACGCATGCCCTCCCACCTAGCACACACTCCAACCCTCTGATTGCTACTTCAACTGCTCCAGCAAAAACTGCAGCGCTCGAAACGCAAACTCCTCCATGTTCTTGGCTCGATCATTACTTCCAGTCGAAAAAGTCATACTTTTAGATCCACTGGGTCCAACCACAGCCACAAAGCCGGTTCCAACAGCGTCTCCCGTAGGTCCAGCCCATCCTGTCTCAGACAGAGCGTAGGTGGAGCCCAGCTCAATCTTCAGGTTCCGAGCCAGTCTCAGAGCCACGTTTTCACTGGGCCCAGTGTACTGCTCAATATCGGTCTGAGACCAGCCAGACAGTTTCAGACGAGACTTGAGCGAGTACACCAGAGTGCCTCCTGTGAAGTACTTGGATGCTCCCGGGATAGCCACCAAGTACGAAGAGATGAGTCCTCCACATGCCTGTGTTAGAGTGGGTCAGTAGTGAGATGGTTGCTTGTGTCACTAAATGACACACTTCCTGTCGTTCCTCAAACTCACCGCCTCGGAGACCGCCAAGGTGTGACCCTTTTCGGTCAGCAGCGCCGAAATCTCGTCCAGCAAAAGTTGTACCCGTTCGGAAATGAACATTGAAGTATCGTGATGGTGATAAAGTTGGAGATGTTCGTGCATGATGATTTGTAAGGTTGTGGGGGGGAAGGGAGGTGGTTGGAAAAGGTGTTTCATATCAGCTGGGAAAAATCTAGTAACGGGGATCTTTCGAAAATGTCTTTCTTAATATGTTGATAGCTTTCAATCGAGGTCATCGCCTTAGTTACGGTAGATAGAGACTGGTCTCTGTTTCTGCCAAGTAACGTAGTACACTTAGTTGAAGCTACTGATGTCATTTACTTACGTTGGGATCACGCCTACATCTGGATTAGACTTTACTGATAGGGAGACAAGAGGTGTATTGATCTTGGTCACTAGAGGAGGTATAAACAATCTGAAAAGACCAGCATACTCAGCTCCCATACCCTAGCAACTCTTACATACACTTCTAACCTCTCCCACATCTGGATCCCCCGTTATATCCACACATCTACACATTTGCCACTGGCACTAAACTCTATTTCCCACCACCTCACAAGCTCACGACACGAGACATCCAACCACTCTTTACACATCTACACTACACCAATCACACACACAATGGCGACAACCACCGACATTTTGTTTTTCAAGGCCGGCCAGGCGGACTTTGACGAGGAGACTTCAATTGTGACCCCCCGACGAGGCCAGGGTCGCATTGTAGTGACACAGCCCAACGACAACGAGGAGTTAATATCGTTTGTGTGGGAGCCTCGAGGCACTGCTGGTGGCGACAAGGTCGAGGTGTATCCGTTTGCCGGAGACGCCACCTTCCAGCATGTTCCTGCATGCAAGACTGGACGAGTGTTCAAGCTGCAGTTTGAGTCGTCTGGAGAGAAGCTCTTTTACTGGGCCCAGAACCCCACCGACAGCGAGAATGTGTGGGAGCTGAGCAAGGAGGACAAGCGGGTGTTGAACACGATGCAGGCGATTTTGGAGGAGCAGGTCGAGGAGGCTGAGGAGCAGCAGGCCGAGGATGTCGATATGCAGTGAGTAGTATAATATATGGATGGTAGAGAGAGAGAGAGAGAGAGAGGTAACGGGTGATACAGCAGCAACAGCATCGGCAACAGCATCAGCAACAGCAACAGCAGCAGAATCAAGAGATGACACCGGTCTTGAAACGTCAATGGATCGATCTGTAATTGATGATGTGGTGTCTTAGGCCACAGAGAGATGACTACAACGATGTGCCCTCTTGAACGCCCTCCAACGGTGCCACTCGGACCTACGGCCCTCGTTCGTCACGTGACTAACCCAGGGACGCCGAACCAACCACCAACCAGCCCACAATGCCCGATTTCGCTTCTCTGATGAGAAACATTCAGATTCCCCAGAATCAGTCTCAGGGCCAGAGCCAGCAAACCGTTCCGGTGATGAACATTGGCTCCGTGGTGGGTCAGGGCAAAATGGCCGAGTACATCAACTCTTTGGACGACAAGGAGGTGGACCGATTGTGCCAGTTGTTGCCCGATGTGATTCCCAAGACTCGAGAGTCTCTTATCAGTGTTGTTCAGTCGCCCCAGTTTGCTCAGGGTATGGGCACTTTTGATTCTGCTCTGAGAGAAGGAGCCGCTAGTCTGATTGCCAGAGAACTGGGCCAGGAGTACGTTGGAGAGGGTGTTGAGGGTTATTTGGAGAGTGCTAGGAAGGCTGCCAAAAAGGACGATGCTAAGGAGGGCGAGGAGTAGGCGGTAGAGCGGCCTCCGAAGACATAACTGAATTGATGATGAACAAGAATCAATGGATAGACGATAACAAAGGACCTGACTGGAATGACTGATGAACAAGGACATAACCACAATGAATGGGTTCCCGATGAAGGAACACGTTCCCGGGTATCACTGACTCAGAGCTGTTCCGCGGTTACATTGTCCTCGCGGTTACAGAACACGTGTACGCGGTGGACGACGTTGAGGAATGTAGATGTAGGGCCTTTGTTAGGGCGGCTACAGCGGTTGACGTCATAGCGAAACGGTATTGGGCTGGTTATTGTCAATTGAGAAACAAGGCCTGTATCATCTCCGACGCTAGTTCAGCCGCTTGGTTTCTGGGCTAATTGTACGAGCGTATAGTCCGTGCTTGTACCTGTAGTAAAGACGGCGTTGGTGATATTATCAGCTACCAGTACAGTACTGACGGCATTAGCTGGTTTGATGGGGTTGATAGCCGCTGAAAACGAAAGCACTCGTTTAGCACTCGCTTAGCACTCGTTTGGTATGACTTGATTCGGCATATCTCAGGTATTGTATGTGTACTTGAAGAGACGCTCTAGACTGTCAAACGAAAGGACAGCAGTATATTGGCAACCATGTAGGTACTCCGTACCCATGTACCCCGTACTGTACTCACTTGCCGTACTCGCTTATAGTCCCCTCATCTCGGCTGTTCCTGATTCACCCCTCCTACCCCTCTCAATAGTGCCCACTTTATCGACCGTTGAAAGTAGCATCTCCGTGGACCAGGACAAGAGTTCTTGGCAGCCAGAGAGGGTGGTGACGCACTGACCAAGTTGGCAATGACACAGAGACGATGACAGACGAGATTGGCGTGTTTGACGGCTGACACTGACAGCCAATAACTCCTCGACTCGTATGGCGTATACCCTGTCGTAGATACGGTAGATGGGGTGCTACTGTACAGTAGGGTATATTTTTGGTGTCTAGAGGCATCTGGTAGACCTGTTTACACTGGCTCGTACGATTGACCAACAGTCACTAATGTACTTGTACTTTAACAATCCGCTAGCTCTTCTTTATCACCGTTACACTCCCACTTTATCCAGATTAATCTTTAACGACTACACTGAGACAAACCCACTGCCGTATACATTCACCCTGGTAACCTTCTACCCCACACTTTCTGGCCTCCTCGACACTGCTGTAGTGTGCATTAGTCTGGCAGTCTTCGTTTGGCGGTCTTTGGTTGTCTGCGACGTTTTGACAGCTCGTCTAAAGTTGCAGTACTTGTACGAGTACTCGACGTTATACATCGTCGTCTACTGACTGTGGAGTTGTAAGGTAAGGAGTGATTATCTCAACATATTTGTACCAAAAGGGGTCAATATTATGATACCATTCGAATCAGCGGAGCAAGGGGAGTAAAATGGTACCAAAAAATCCACATTCTCCAGTACAAATATGTCGAGATATAGACAGCTTTCCACTCTGAGACAAAACTCCCAGTTGATTGTAATCACTGTACCCCGTACAACGGCTGGTCTACAAGACCCCCACATACCCCTCAATCAAAGACCAAAAACCAGGGGTACAACGGTTGTGGGGTAATTCAGGGTGGTTCAGGGCGAGGGGTGGCTCTTGGTGCACTTCTGAGCATGGTCCTGGTTATACTTGATACGATGAAGCTCATTGATATGCACCTTGGCTTTAGGGTCAAAAATGTTTGGAGCATCGAATATCACAGTTTTATTAGGCAACGTATGACAAAAACTATACCATTGTATTCAGCTTGATCTGGTGATTCGAATGGGACCATAAAATCCAACTTACCGATTCTGTGACCCGAGATAGACACGCTCCTTCATTTCTCTGCTTATAGCCAAAACATTCCATTAACTGCAACCATACTCTGAGCTCATGCACCAACCTCCACCAAACAACACAAACACAACTCTTGAACGTTCAATACTCCACAACATGAACCCCCACCTTTGTCTTTGTCAGAGCTCCACAACATCGTTTCCAGAAGAGTTCACTACTCGTACGTCGTACAAGTATGACCATTTAACACTGCATTAAACTACGCACTAGTGGTTTCGAATTGATCCGTCATGTGTCATTCATGTGTAGAAGTGTCGATCATTCTTGGGGCAGTTTTAGCCGGGTTGTGGGGGTGCGAATATACACACAGACACACAGCACCAAACATCTTTGTGTCACTCGTTCAAGCCGTACCAGTTATGCCAGTCGTTTTATTGCACTCTAGAATAATGCACAGACAGTGTTACATCACCACCACTCTCCCCAACAACCGTCATAAATCCAATTTATGCATTCTCATGTGGTTCCCTGAAGGAGTTGTTGTACACAGGGTTCACAGAGTTCACATGACGTTGTCCTTCATGCGTGACGTTGAGGGTGCTGCACTGACGGTGTCATCGGGGTTGCACTGAAGGTGTCATCGGGGTTGCCTCTGTCATCGTCTGTCCATCGCGATCTAAGACAGGCAGCCGTGTACCTTGTCTCACTGGTTAGATATTGTGGGCTGGGGAAGCTGCCATGCAACCGTCTCAGCCGTTTGAGCCGTTCGACTGTTTTGGCTATTCTCCACCAAATGAACTAAGATTAGCTCGTCTTACAAAGGCAACCTCCACCACGGAAAGGGTATCCGAAAAGCTACACTTTGATACCATGCACATTCTCTTCCAGAATGCATTTCAGAATGCACTCTTCCAGACGGTCGCCTACATACACAGGCACCTGCCAAAGGCTCCACATGGCTGGTCCCTACGTCTTTGTCCGATGACAGAATGAGCACTTTCTGATGATATCTGATTTGTCGTGACAATACCAGTTCACCTGTGACAATACCGACATACCTGTGACTGACGATCTCCGTCTCACTTCTCCTAGTACCACCTGACTAGCTCCACTATGAACAGGCATAAGCTGTTCGTTTAGCCAGGTGCAGATATTACCATCTAGCCGGACGCTAAACGGCGCTAAACGGCGCTAACAGCCGCTAAACTGCGCTGGCGACACGTTGGAAGCCCGCTCAAGCCCGCTAATGCACGTTTAGATCCGCCAGGAACCCACCCACGCCCCTGTCAGGTCTACAGAGAGTGAGGGGAGAACAAGGAGAACCCGGGGAGCCAGCGAGAGGTCATGTTTGGAGAGACATGCACAGATGGAGACGTTGGTCATGGGTGGATACAAAGAAATGGACTTGTATAAGAGGTGGTCGGGAGCGCCTCTTTCATATCATTCAACAGCCATCAGTCTGAAAAACTTCTACAGTCTCTAGAAGTCACTCAGCAGTCTCTAGAAGTCACTCAGCATCTTCCACAGTCTTTCTAGGCCTCTCTACAGCCTCTCTACAGCCAGTCCTACCTGGTAGAACCTCTCACAGCTCTTTATCAGTCTCCTCTCATCATGGTCTCTCTGTCAGCTCGAATTAAAGACTTCTTTTCCGTCCTTCTCCTCGGAGCAGCTGAGATCACACCCTCTACACAGACCGCCGGCGTCTCACAGGGCTTCTACGACTTTGCACGTGACTTTGCCCATTTGTCCAATGTTGCCTACTGTGTGGACGCTCCTATCACTCCTTTGAAGGCAGATTTCACCTGTGGAAACGCGTGCAAACACTTTCCGGACATTGAACTTGTCAAGACATTTGGAGGAGACTTCTTCGATACCTCCATCACCGGGTTTCTGGCGGTTGATCACGTCAAAAAGGAGAAATATGTCGTTTTCAGAGGCACCTTTTCTCTAGCAGACGCTATTACCGATATGCAGTTTCAACAGTCGCCATTTCTGGTAGATGTTCCTGCCATGAACACCTTTAGTGCAAATGATACTGCTGCGGAGGCCCAGACTCAATGTGAGGGATGTAAGATCCATGATGGCTTCTCCAAGGCCTTTACTGAGACTTGGGGAGAGATTGGTGAGGATCTTCACAAACATCTCGATTCCAACCCGGATTATCAGCTTTTTGTGACTGGACATTCTCTAGGAGCAGCTATGGCTCTTCTGGGAGCTACCTCTATCAAACTGAAGGGTTATGATCCTATCTTGATCAACTATGGGCAGCCCAGAGTTGGAAACAAACCGTTCTCAGAGTTCATCAACAAGTTGTGGTTTGGAGACGACAACGGTCTGGAGATCAAGCCCGAACGAAGACTCTACAGAATGACTCATTGGAACGATATCTTTGTCGGTCTGCCCAACTGGGAAGGATACACTCATTCCAATGGAGAGGTTTACATCAACAACAGATTTATCAACCCTCCTCTTAAGGACGTCATTTCTTGTGCTGGAGGAGAGAACTCGCAGTGTTACCGATCCTCCTTCAATCTCCTGTCACAGATCAACCTGCTTCAGAACCATCTGGCTTACATTGATTACATTGGATACTGTGCCTTGAACATTGGCCGAAGAGAACTCGCCGATCAACCTCATTACAAGGGCAACTATTTCTACGCTCATCGAACCGAGGAGGATTTCAAAAAGTTGGGTCTTGAGCTGTCCACACGAACGAAGCAGTGAGTGCATCGGACACCTTCTAGTTAGCTGCTGGCAACACTTCACCGTTGTTAGCTGTTCTCTATAATTGTATAACATATTTAATCGTCTTGAGTCAGAATTTGTGTAGCAAATGTAACGAAAGCTATAGTATCGTACTCGCCTCGTCTCGCTGATTCGAATGATACCATAAAATCCACTTTTTGTTGCCCAAATCACAAGATAGACTCTCTGCTAATTGTTAGTCTTGTAAATGTTCACACGTCGCCAACATCAGAATCTTCTATAACAACCTATGATAAAAGCCATACCACTATGATCCCCTGTCTCTGCTGACTCGAATGGTACAATAATATCCACCCCTCGCAATACTAAATCTCCGAGATATACACACATGTCTAACCTGAAGCTTTACTATCAACAACCCTCCTGTAGATCTCCAAGAGTAAAATTACCACATGACCAAATTCATTTCCCGGCTATTGAAGATCTCCAAATTACTCACCGGGTAATTATTCACTCCCCTCGAGATATTATTCGCTCCAGATTGCCTCGGTTGAGATTATATTACGGAGTAGAGTGGGTTTAATATTGGTCAGAAAGGGGGTTATCAGTGTTCCCGGCGGGGTAGAGACAAGTGAGTGATATTACTGTCATCCTGAGATCCGGGGGATTCGAACAGTACCAAGAATGATGGTATTAGTTCCTTGATCGACGATTCTGACTCTATGTTCAGAATTCCACCGTATCACTTTCCATTCTACGTTAACCAAAACATAACACAGGTACGACTCGCCAGGAACCGGGTCACGTGGAAAAACGAGGCCATTTGGTACGTAATATAAGTCTTGTGATTCCATTGAGATCTATTGAATTTCTGTCAGATAACTGTAGCCCTGTTTGGAGCAATACCGTTGCTGGCCGAATCCCAACTAAATCTAAGTAAAATGAAGCCTGCCGAAAATTACAATAACAACATCAACCAGCGATATAGTGACTCAATATTTACAATAGCCATACCACTAGACTCAACAAGATCGTGGCTCCACAATGGTACTACTCTAAACCTCACGTGACATCTGTAAACCCACTTTTGTACCCCCAAATGACTTCCCGGTTTAAGTAAATGTCAACTAATTGCCACGAGTTTGAGGCTGACATTTTGATACAGCACTAAGGAGGAAAGCTATAGATCACGTGACAGAAGAGTACGTATATTCAGCTGCTCTTATGGTCACGTGACAAGGTAACCACATCTGTTGTTGTCCACTCCTGACCTTCGGCCAGTCGTTTCCATGGTTACCCCGGTTACCGCCCTAACCCATACTCCGCATGACTCCCAACAAAGACAATCTTGTTTTCGAGGCAGGTAATATCCACGTGACCAGAGTGGGCTACAGAGGTGCTAGCGATGTTATGAGCAGTTCCAGAGGACCACGAAGCCCTCATCTTCTTCCAGTTTCAATCCCCGTCACTTTTGGACACTTTTGAGCACTTTTAGCCCCCCCACGTGATTACCAAATTAACCTCCAAGCACAGTTTCTTTTACGAGAGGATTACGGTTAGCGACCTCTTTCTTAACCTCTATGGGTAAAGAGCAGTTTAGAATGTAGCAAGGAACAGGAGGTGTTAAGGAGGTGTGTTTGTGTTAGCTGTGGCTGTTGGAGGGCTGTCATATTTAGGTCTTTATCGTTCTGTGTATCTCAACCACCACTATATATAGCTCAGCCGCCACCTCCTCTCAGACTCTCCATCCGGCTTTTGTTAGCGTGGTTGTTGCAACCCAAATCTCTCCTGATTTCTCCTGAAAGCTTGTAACGCCAAAACGCGTGAGACTGCTGCACCACCTATTCAAACATCACCACAACTACAACAACAGTACTTTACAACGACTTGAGAGCACTAGGATGTGAGTATGATGTTCTGTGAGGGACAAGCGAGGGGAGGGGAGGAGAATGGGACAAGAATTGGGCGAAACGGACGAAAATTGAGCGAGTTGAGAAGAGGTCATTTCAGAACCAACTGTATGCTGTTATTACATGGTATATGGGGTGTCTAGAGGAGTGGCAGTGGGCAGTGAGGGTTGAGGGGTGTGCTACAGTTGGCATTGCTCACTAACTGGCTTTGAACGGCTCTGAATTGGTCATGTGGCGACTTCCTCTGGCCTCCCAGAATGGTTTCGATCGTGTCAATCTCATCACAGGGGCTTAGTCGTGACTTGAGAGTATGGCATTGATGACGTGGCAGCTCAAAGGGGGTGTTACAGCTATCGGTAGCACGATTGTCAGGCTGTGGTACGCACACAGCACACGATTGTCAGGTTATTGGTCCGCTGTCAAGTTATATGGCTCGCACACGACTGCAAATCATATGGTCCGTTTCTCGCACACGACTACCAAATCATATGGTCCGTTTCACTCGCACTACGTGCTCGTTTCACTACCGTGCTAACCCAGGGACGACCCTACATCCTACGTGGAATCAATTCTGAATGAAGGAAGCAGGAAACTGCGGAGCTTCTATTCAGACGGCCAGTCCTTGTCGGCCACTCTGGAGTCCATGAAACAGATGCGTTCGGAGCTCCAGGAAAGTGGCAACAAGGTGACCCCCGAGCAGGAGGAGCGATTACATCATCTTGCCAAGCTCGTGGAGGAGACTGGCCAGGCCCAAGTGGTGGCCAGTAGCGTTCCGGTGAGTACTAACGAACTACAACGAGCTACATCCTAGATGTAGTGAGTAGGAGGAGGGCAACAGAGATACATGAGTAAGGAGGACAACAGAGATACAGACTACAACACAGACCGGGGACTGCAACAAGGGCTGAATGTGGTGTTCTCGGTACATTCAGCTACTCTGTTGTGGTGTTCTGTCATGTAGTCAGATCAGGGCAACTGTTACACATTAACGATTACATGGCAGCAATTGACGACATTGGCAGTGTCACAGGCGACATTGGCAGAGACAGCGGTACAGTCACTGGCAGCCACTGGCGACGTCAATTGAATGACTCCAGTCTGAGATGTTCTTTCGGTGAAACATTCGGATCAGTCAATTGATGTTCTGGCACTGTCAATGTCAGGATTACTGTGACTATCAGTGACACGACTGATGCCCGTGACACAACTGATGCACGTGACACGACTGTTACTGTGGTTACAATCGTTACCAGGGGTACCACTGTCAGATCGGTTACTTCGGTTGTGGCAATGCCGTTGAGTCGATTGCTGATGTGGTTAGTGCTTCCAATGATACTATCTCAATGGCTCCACCTGTCACGGTTACAACTGTCATGAACGGTATTGCTGCTGTCACTGTTACAACTGTTACTGTTGATACAAGTGCTACAACTGTTACTGCTGTTGTCACTTTACTGCTGCTGATATTACTGTTATTGTTACCAGTACTATTGCTGTGGTCATTGTTGATGTCACAGGTATTACTGTTACTGTTACTGCCGCCACAGGTGTTACTGCTGCTGTTGTCGCTGCCACAGGCGTTACTGCTGTTGTCACTGCTGCTGTTGTTACATCTGCTACTACTGCTGCTGTTGCTGCTGTTACTATGGTAACTACTGCTGCTGTTGCTGTCACAGCGTTACAACTGTTGCTGTCCACTCCAGACCTTTGGCCTGTCGTTGCCGTTATTACGCCTGTTGCTGTCCGCTCAGACCTTCGGTCTTCGCTTCCGTTACTAATGCAGAAAAAAACCATCAAATCCGAACACATGCAGTTCGCTACCGGTCTCGGCGAGCATCTTCTCGTCGAGTGCCGAAAACTGCAAGGCAAGCTGAACGAAAAGGAGGAGGCCCTTAACACCCAGTCCGAAGAGCTGGACCGCGCCAAAACGCAACAAAAGGCCATCGAGGCCAAACTCGCCAAACTGTCGCAGTCCGAAGACAGATTCAAGGAGGAAAACTGGAACCTGGAGCTCAAGGTGACCGAGCTCAAGTCGCAGCTGTCCAACACGACCGAGCGGGTCAAGAAGCAGGCTGTGGAGTCTGGACGGGTGGCCGACGCCCGAGCCACCGATACAGACACCATTGAGGAGCTGCAGTACCGGGAGCAGGAGCTCAAGAGCGAGCTGGAGCAGTCCAAGGCTCGTTTTGACTCCGAGCGGTCCGACTGGGAGCGTCAGAGCGAGTCTCTTCATGAGGATCTCCAACAGTACCAGCGACGGGTAGCTGAGTTTGAGGAGGCCGAAAAGACCCGAGGCCGTGGAGAATCCCATGTTACTGTGCCTCTGACCCCCAGCGGTGAAGATGAGCTTTCCAGCGACTCTGATCGGTCTCCTTCGGCGTCTCCTACGCGAGGAATGACCCGCAGCACGTCCCGAAACGCTGCTCTGGAGGCTGAGACGCTTCGAGTGTCTTTCACTCATCTCATGAAGCAGCTGCAGACCGCCAAAAACAACATTTTCAAGGAGAAACATGTTTCTGCGGGCCTGAAGCGGGATCTGGCCGAGGCTCTGAAAAGCGCCGAAAAGGTGGAGAAGCTGACTTCCAGCAACAAACGGCCTGCCTTTGGCGCTGGAAGACGCCCCACGTCACGTGTTCTGGAGGAGAACGACGAGTGGGAAGATCTGGACGCAGGTATCACGTCCGAGTACGTGTCTGCTCTGGATACGGCCCAGTCGACCGAAGACGACTACATGACGGGTGTAGAGACTCTGGACGGCGACAGTGGAGCCGAGGACACTGAGACAGAGGACGTGGTTCAAGATCTGAACCCTCGAATGTTGTCCATGGAGGCTGCTGAGCGAGGAGAAGACGAGTCCGATTCCGATTTCGACGACGACGATGCTGGAAACTCGACTTTTCTGCGAAAGACGCGATCCACGGCGTCGGTGGGCACCATTGTGGGTGCCAACACGGTCAGACGAGCTCCCTCTTCGTCTCTGGCCCAGGAATTCATGTCCGAGGAGGACGTGGAGAAGTACGCGGAGATGTACGGACTGGTTGTGGTTCCTCAGGAGGAGTATGATAGTTTGAAGGAGAGTACTGAGAGTGCTACTGTCACAGAGGACTCCATTGCTGCCAGTGCCGCTGCTTTTGGTCTGGCAGTTATCTCTGCTGAGGAGTTGAAGGCTCTACAGGCAGCTCCTACTCTGGAGTCTCTTCAACAACAAGCCAAGGACGTTCAGTGCACTGTTTTGCCTACTGATGAGTATGCTCATTTGACCGAGTGTGTCAATGCTCCTGGAATCGAGTACATTAAGGAGAAGGTGCCGGTTAGTCACGTGCTACTGACTAAGGATGAGCATGACGAGCTTACTAATCCCGATGAAAAGTACGTCCAGACCAAGTTCCCTGGTCACGTGCTGCTGACTAAGGACGTTCACGACGAGCTTACTAATCCCACCGAGAAGTACGTCCAGACCAAGTTCCCTGGTCACGTGCTACTTCCCAAGGATGAGCACAACAACCTGACTAATCCCTCAGTCTCTGCTCTCGAGAAACAGATTCCCGATTCTCACATTCTGCTCACCAAATCCGACCACGATACCCTTACTAAGCCTGGTTTGGAGGACGTCAAGAGACACGTGCCGGAGACACATGTTCTGCTGACCAAGGAGGAACATGAGGAGCTGGACAAGCCCAGTGTTGTATCTGTGGCGAAGAAGTTCCCCGGTCACGTGATTCTGTCCAAAGAAGAGCACACCGAGCTGGACAAACCCAGTGTTGATTCTGTGGCTGCCAAATTCCCTGATCACGTGATCTTGTCCAAGGACGAGCATTCTGCTCTTGCCAACCCCTCCGTGGAATCTGTGGCTTCCAAGTTTCCCAATCACGTGATTTTATCCCAGGAAGATCACCGTTCTCTCGTGACTCCCTCTCTGGACACCATCAAGGAGCATGCAGGAAACTACAAGTACCATGCCATTCCTGCTGCCGACTACGAGTCGCTGGTTGCGTCTGCAGAGTCGCCTTCTCTGGACCATCTCAAGGAGAAGGCCGTGTCCCATGGTCACGTGATTGTCGATGAGGGGGAGTATTCTACGCTCTGCAAGCCTTCAGTGGATGCCCTGAAGTCACGTGCTGCCGAACACGATCACGTGATTGTCCCCCAGTCCGAATACGCCATTCTCACCCAGTCTGCCGAGTCTCCCACTTTGGAGCTCATCAAGCAGCAGATTGGTAAGCATGATCACGTGGTGCTACATCAGGAGGAGTTTGCCAAGCTCTCTTCCCCCACTCTTTCTTTGTTGAAGGAAAAGGTTGGATCTCACGGTCACGTGGTTGTGCAGCAGGAGGAGTATGAGGGGTTGACCAAGACGGTGGCTGAGCCTTCTCTGGATCATCTCAAGGAGAAGGTTGTGTCTCACGGTCACGTGATTTTGGATGAACAGGAGTTTGCCAAGCTGACCAAGCCGTCTGTGGAGGATGTCAAGTCACGTGCTGCTGAACATGGTCACGTGGTTGTGCAGCAGGAGGAGTACGAGCGGTTGAGTAAACCCTCTGTGGACGACATCAAATCACGTGCTGCCGAGTTTGATCACGTGATTATCCCCAAGGAGGCGTTTTCCAAGCTCACCAGTACCGCCACCTCGCCCTCTCTCGACCACATCAAGGAGAAAATCGGGTCTCATGGTCACGTGGTCGTTTCTGAGGCCGATTACGCCGCTCTCAAAACCCCCACTCTCGAGCAGCTGAGTCAGCATGTCGAGACTCACGATTCCAAGATTGTCAGCTCTTTGGAACTGGCCGAGCTGCATCGAAAGAGCGCCAAGCCCACTTCTGAGGAGCTTTCTGCCCGTGCCAAGACTCTGGGACTCGTTGCCGTTCCTTTCACCGAGTTTGAGGCTCTCAAGCGATCTGCTGAGCCTCCTACTTATGAACAGCTTGGAGATTATGCCAAGGAACATGGTCACGTGGTTGTTGACAAGCAGGAGTACGATTCTCTGTCTTCTACAGTGACTTCTCCTTCTGAAGAGTACCTAAAGAAGCAAGCGGCGGCTTCTGGACTCGCTCTAGTGGCTCAGGACGAGTATGAGTCTCTCAAGGAGACTGCTAGCGAGCCCTCACGTGACTTTATCGCCTCCCACGCCAAAACCCACAATCTCGTGGTTCTGGACGCCAAGACTCACTCTGAGCTGGTCAGAAAGAGCCACAAGCCCTCCGAGGAGGAGCTGCATTCGCATGCCAAGACTTTGGGCTTCTCGGCGATCGGAGCCGCCGCCTTGGCGTCTCTGACGGCTCTGGCGAACAACCCCGGGCGTGATCACGTGACCTCCAAGGCCCGGGATCTCGGGCTCGTGGCTATTGATCGAGATGATCATGCCGAGCTGGTTCGGCAGACCACCAAGCCCACAGCTGCGGAGATTGCGGCTTTGGCGGCCGGTGCGGGGCTCGTGACGGTCGACAAACAGGAATACAAGAACCTGGAGGACGCCGATCACGTGACGGAGCTGGCCTCGGGGCTGGGGCTTGCTGCTGTGCCGTTTGAGGAGCACAAGGAGCTGCTTCGAAAGAGCTCCAAGCCGTCGCAGGAGGAGGTGGCGGCGTTTGCACGTGCCAAGGGCCTGGAGGTGGTTAGTAAGCAGGAAAAGACGATGCTGGAGGATCCCGTCAAGTACGCTTCTGCCAAGGGAGGGGTGTTTGTGGCTGCTGAGGAGCACAAGAAGCTGGTGGAGCCGTCAGTGGAGGATTTGAAGAGGTTGGCCGGAGGTTATGGTCACGTGGTGGTGGAGCAAGACAAGTTTAACAAATTGGCCTCTCCCTCAGTGGAAGATATTGAGACCCGGGCCAAGTCTCTGGGTCACGTGATCCTCCCCGAGGACGCCCACAAAGCTCTGCTTGCGGCTGAAGTCGAGTCCAAGCGAGATCTCACTGCAGACGAGCTTCATAGCCATGCCAAGAAGCTCGATCTCATGGCAGTGACTCCTATGGAGTACGAGCTGTTGACTGCTCCTACTTTGGACTCTGTGAAGCAGCACGCGACTCGTCTTGGTCACGTGACGGTACCTTCTGACGAGTACCATAGTATGTCTGCTGAGGCCAACAAGCCGATTAATCGTGAGTTTGTCGAGTCTGTTGCGGGTGGTCTTGGTTTGAGCGTGATGACTGTTGAGGAGGCTGAAAAGCTCCAAAAACCCAATTTAGTCACCATTGCCAAGAATGCCAAGGCTCTGGATTCGGTGGTAGTGTCTAAATCCGAGTTTGAGACGCTTCAACATCCCTCTCTGGAGGTTCTCAAGAGTGAGGCCGCCTCAAAGGGTCTTTCTCTAGTGGATTCAGCCGAGTACGAGTCTCTCCAGACTCCCTCGGAGCAGCAGCTTCTGACTCAGGCTGCTAGACTCGGTCTGGTGGCTGTTTCCGAGCAGGAGTACGAGCAGCTCAAGTCTCCGTCCAAGCAGGAGCTGTCCAGACTTGCTGAGAAGCAGGAGCTGGTTCTGGTGCCTCGGTCCGAGCATCAGGAGCTTCTGGCTCGTCCCACAGAGTACACACCGTCTCTGGACGAGCTCCACAGCCATTCCAAGGCCGCCAATATGGTTCTTTTGTCTTCTGACGAACATGAGGCTCTGGCCCGGCCTGTGGAGAAGGATGTGCGACGCCATGCCGTGTCGCACGGTCTTGGAGTGCTAGCGCTGGCCGATCTGGCTGCTCTCAACTCCAAGGCCAACTCGCCCAGCAAGGAGCACGTGATTGAACATGCTGCCAAGCACGGGCTGGTGGCCTCGGACCAGAAGGACTACAATGTTCTGGTTCGAAAGGCGTCGGAGCCCAGCAGGGACGAGGTCGTGGACGCTGCTTCCAACCTCGGCTTGTCTGTGATTGCTTCCGACGAGCTGGAGGCTCTGGAGAGACGAGTTAGTCAGCCGTCGGTTGCCGAGGTGACTGCGGCGGCAGCGGCTCTGTCTCTGGCTGTTTTGCCCGAGTCCGAGCTCGGCCAACTCAAGCAGTCAGCTGAGGAGCCCTCCAGAGAGGTTCTGGACAAGACTGCCAAGAGTCTGGGTCTGGTTGTGGTTGAGAAGAAGCTGCACAAGGATCTGACTCGTCGGGTGGCCGAACCTACTTTGGCTGAGCTCAAGGAGCACGCTACAGGTCAGGATCACGTGATTGTGGGTTCCAAGGAGTTTGAGAAGCTTTCTGCGCCTCTCACAGCCGAAGACGTCGAGTCACGTGCCCGAAAACTCGGTCTGGTGGCTGTGGTTCAGTCCGACTACGACGAGCTCAAGCGCCAAGCCCAGTGTCCCAGCGAATCCGAGCTGGAGACGCGTGCCAAGACTCTTGGCGCGGTTCTGGTGGGCGAGGACGACTTGGCTCAGCTCAAACAGGGCCAGTACGACGTGTACGCCAAGACCCATCACATGACTCTTGTTCCCGATTCGGAGCTCTCTGAGCTCAAGGAGAACCATCACGTGACCTACGCCAAGAGCCATCACATGACTCTTGTTTCTGATTCCGAACTGGCCGAGCTCAAGGACAATCATCACGAGACCTACACTTCTAATAAGGGTCTAGTGATGATCCCCTCTGAGCAACTCCAGGAGCTCAAGGACAATCATCATGAGCAGTACATCAAGAGCAAGGATCTGGTCATGGTCCCCTCAAAGGAGTTGTCTTCTCTGAGAAGCTACGAAAATGTCCCCTTTGACACTCTGGAGAGCCATGCCAAGAGCCATGGTCACGTGATGGTCCCTGTCAAGACTCTGGATGATCTCAAGGCCAACTCGGTTGAGGAGTACACCAAGGCGAATGGACTGTCTCTTGTCAAGGCAGATGAGCTTGCAGAACTGCAGTCACGTGCAGATAACCCATCACGTGAGGTTTTGCAGAATCACGTGGACAATGCTGGTCTGGTTGCTCTGACGTCAGATGAGCATCAGAAGCTGTTGGCTCCTTCCGTTGAACATGTGACTCAGCAGGCTTCTAGACACGGTCATCACGTGATTTCCGCGGACGAACTGAACTCCCTGAAATCGTCCCAGATCAACAAGGACACGGTTGCCGCCTTTGCCGCTGCTTCTGGCCAGTCTCTGATTGCTGTTGGCGAGCTTGAGCAGCTCAGACGAAAGGTGTACCATCCCACAGTTGCCGAGGTCCAGACTTCTGCCAAGAGTGTGGGTCTTGTTCCTCTGACAAAGGACGAGTACAACCAGATTTTGTCCGAACAGGACGTTTTGGGCGAGTCTGGCGACGTTGGAAACACCTCTGTGTCGTCCATCTCTTCCTCCAAGCGTCTCTCGTCTGTTCTTGAAAAGAGAAACCACTTTGAAGATCTCATCAAGGAGGAAAAGTCGCAGAAACAGCGGGAAAAGATTATGGACTCGGTCAAGACGCTGGGTTTCATTCCCGTGTCTTCTGAGGAGTACAAGAGACTGATGGACAATCAGAAGGAGTACGCTCCCACCAAGGGCGATGTTTTCAAGTCTGCCAAGGAGTTTGGGCTGGTGGCAATCCCTCAAGAGGAGTACAAGGTCATTCTCAAGAAGGCTGCTCCTTTGACCAAGGAGAGGGTTGTTGCGGATGCTGCTTCCTTGGGTTTGGTTGTGAGTGACGATCAGAAGAAGGACGTTACAAAACGATCTAGCCGCTCGTCTGTCTCCCTTGAGAACGTCCCTCACGTGGCTACAAAGGAAGAAGTGGCTGCTCAGGCGGCTGGACTTGGTCTGGAGGCTGTTCCCGTGACCTATCTTACCCAGCTCAAGCGAATAGCCGAGGCTCCCGAGGAGGACGACGTTCGAGACCTGGCTACAAAGTGTGGTCTTGTGGTGGTGTCTGAAGAAGACGTCAAGCAGGCCAACAGTGTCAAGAAGGAGCTAGTTGGAGTCCAGTCCGAGTTGTCTGCGGCTCAGCAGGCGTTTTTCGAGTCTCAAAACGAGCTCTCCTCGTCTCAGGCTCTTGCCCAGAGCCATGAAAAGTCGCTTGCTCTGGCCAGATCGCCTGATTTGCCGCAGGTGGCTGTTTTGGCCGCTGCTCATGGCTGTGTGACGGTCAACAAGTCCGAGTTTGAGCAAATGTCGGCGTTTGTTCAGTCCAAGCAGGCTGAGGAGGAGAAGGCCAGGGAGAAACCCGAGGAGAAGCACTCGCTAGAGTCTCTGGGAGTCATTGCTGCTGGTCTGGGACTTATGGTGGTGTCTAAGGATCACGTGAAGGAGAAGGAGGTGGTTAAGGAGGTGATTAAGGAGGTGGAGGTGGTGAAGGAGGTACCTGTTGAGGTCATTAAGGAGATCCAGGTGCCTGTGGAGGTCATTAAGGAGGTGCCTGTCGAAGTGATCAAGGAGGTGGAAGTTGTGAGAGAGGTGATCAAGGAGGTGCCTGTGGAGGTCGAAGTCGTTCGAGAAATCCCCGTCGAAGTCGAGGTCAGTCGAGACATGCCTGCTGGATTCCAGGAGGCTACCACCGACTTCCACCAACAAGCCAAACAGCTGGGATTCACTCCGGTACCTCATGCCGAGTACCATTCTCTGGCCAACCCCTCGGACGAGGAGATTCGAGAACGGGCCAAGGCCCGTGGTTTTGTGGCGGTTCCGTTTGGACAGTACTCGGAGCTGCAGATCAAGGCTCATAGACAGTCAGTGAATGAGCCGGAGGTGGTCGAATCACGTGATCACAATTCGGCACGTGACATTCGCGACTCCAGCATCCCTCTAACACCCGAGGAACTCGAAAACAAGGCCCAAAGTCTCGGTCTCGTGACTCTCTCAGTGGACAAGTACAAGGAACTCGAGAGACAGGCGGCGTACCGACCTGAACCGGTGGTGGTGACTCCAGATCTGTCCAAATCGGACATTGAGAGCCATGCCAAGACTCATGGACTGGTTACCCTGCCCTCAGCCACTTATACCAAGCTTGTGGCTGGCCAGAACCCTTCCGCCAACCAGGTGAAGGATTTGGCGGCCAGATTCGGGCTTGTGGTGATGAGTAGTTCCGAGGTGGCCAAGTTGAAGCAGCAAAACGAGAATTCCAGCGCTCAGCCGGGTAACTCTCAATCTGTGGCTTACTCAGCACATACTCCATCACCCCGGCAACTGCACGAAAGCTCGTCCACTCGCTCTTCTCTGTACTCGTCTCTGCCCATTGCTGCAGCCAAGGAGGCGATTGAGATGCATTCTCCACGAGGCAGTATGTCACGTGAGTCGTCGGTGGCCTCCCAGCTCTCGCGGTACTCGGACGCTCAATCTCACTACTCCCAGAACACTCACAACACTCACGTGATTGTTCCTGCGTCTCAGATTGCCGCCCACAACCCGTCTGCGGGTCTGATGGGTCCTCCGGCAATCACCACGTCGAGTTTCACCCGTCAGTCTGTTCCGGCGTCTTCTTCGTTCAGAAGAGCTGTTTACGAGTCTCCTCAGACTCACCATTCGGCCTCTGTACAGCAGCCTCAGACGCCCCAGAGAGGTCTCACGGAGTCTCCTTCGTCTCTGCTCATGTCTAACGCGACTATAGCGTCCAACGCGTCGTTCAACGACAAGAACATGATTGCCGTGGTCACCCAGACCATGATTGGCGAGTATCTGTTCAAGTACACTCGTCGGTTTGGTTCTGTTTCTGGAATCTCCGAAAACAGACACCAACGGTACTTTTGGGTCCATCCTTACACCCTGACTCTCTATTGGTCAGTGGAGAACCCCTCGGCCGATGTCAAGGCCGGCAAGGTCAAGTCTGTGCCCATCACATCGGTGGTGTCTGAGGAAGACGACAATCCTCTGCCTCCAGGCCTGTTCCACAAGAGTCTGCTGATTGGTACGCCCGATCGAGTCATCAAGGTCACGTGTCCCACCCGTCAACGGCACAATATCTGGTACTCGTCGCTGCGGTACCTGTTGACCCGGTCTCCCGATTTCCTTTTGGACGATGGAGGGGAGGCGGGATCGACTTCTGGAGAGGAGTTGACTGCAGATGCGAGATTGGACATGGAGAGACACAAAACGGTCACGGCGGCGTATCCTCGACGCGATTCGTCATTGAGAGCAATGCCCCAGGTCAAGACGTTGAGAAGGAGTTCCTTCAGGAGGAATTAGGACATTGGAGGAAGGGGGAGGAGGGGAGGAAGATTTGTAGGAAGGGAAGGAGGATTATTGTTAATGTTAATTGATTATTATGTATTGGTTGTAGTAGTATCACGTGATTGAAGGGGTATATCGCAATAATGAGATCACGTGAGTATACAGGCAAGTGCCTACTACAGTTGTGAGAGGTTGATTTCACAAATGCTTCTCCGAGACGCTCATTTCGAACGCTTCAGTATAAGCCAAGTAAAGCCAAGTACAAATACTTGACTGAAGTATAACACACCGGACATATCTCAGGATTTAAGGAGATAACGTATACATATCATAGCAGATTTGTTAAACACTTATACACGTTCTATCACATGGTACCTCTCACGTGACTCTAGCTTTCTAGGAACGATGTTTTATCACCCCCAAGTGAATATTTCTTTAACTAAACTCTAAGTAAATGAATGGAAAGGCTGGTCCAGGTATAGTTGTCAAACAAGCCCATTATTGGGACCATTCAAGAGCTGACAATTCGGGGAGTCTATTGGTACTGTACCACGTTTGTGAAGATATCACTACTGTGTGGTTAATTGGAGAGACCCTCCTTCTCCACTTGTAGTACACTAAACTGGGAGTATAGTCTACCAAGTCTCATATTTGAACTGGAGAAGGTGGATTTTACGACACCTATTTACTCACCTCACTCAGCTGATTCCAATGATACTAATACAGGGGTTTATTGAGGTCGTCTCACAGTGTCTGCAAAATCTTGTCTATGTCAAATGCAAAATGAAGGAGATGTGGAAAAACGCCGACTTCTCGAGCTACAGCGCTTAGAAATCGATGACAGAGGTATTGGAATAATCGCGAGAGTCGGCTCGTTCGAACGCTAGTATGCACCAATACATTACTAGGATGGACTTCGGAACAACTAGCTATTACTCTTTCATATTCGTATGGGTCACTTTCACTGATTTTAAGCTTATGAGCCCCATCCCATTACTACTGTGCCCCGAATGAGATCGTCACTAGTCACTTGGTCAGGCGAAAAAACGTCCAGATATTGAAGTCCTAACCTCAGACATATGGAGGAGATCGAGAGGATTCTAATGAGACCAAACACATTGTATGTTGTAATGCGGATAACACTGCTAGAGCAGTTTAAGCAACTATTCCTGTCGTTGTATGGAGTTTGGGAGACATCACAACTCTTGAAAAGATGCAACCTCTACAGGTATATGTAGAGACCTCTGGACGAGTAAATACTACAGCTATGATAATGAGAAGTTTATTGTTAGAATACCCAGTTCTTTCTGAGTCGGACAGTACCAATATATACTCTGTTTACTGCTTCCTTGACATTTGACGATGGAATTCTCGAGCTGAGGTAAACGCGAGTGGATAGCCTGCTGATGATGGTATATTATCTCATCACGTGAGCTCGCTATGGCAATAAAAATAGTACCATTGGATTTGCCGTCTGTCGCTGATTCTAACGGTACTTGTACCACTTAACACTCTCTTGTGAACACAGATCTGGAGATAGATACATCTTCTTGACTTCACCCTTATGCTTTACAGGAGTGAACACTAGTCCATTCAATCAGGGACAAATCCGTGTAAGTCAACAACAGACCGGACCATTAGATTTACCTCCCTCTTCAAATTCCAGCAGTGTAAGAATATCCACACCCTTTCTTATTAGTTCTCAAAGATAACTGCATCTCTACATCAAGTGCACACTACACCACACCGAAAGATGTGGCGGTCTCTAAAATTGGATCTGTCAGCCCAAAAACACTTTAAAGTATACCATTAGAATCGCCTTCTCCAGCTCGCTCCAACGGTACCACAAAACTGTCTCTTTTCCATGCCAAACTACGAATATCCAACCTTTCCACACAGCCAGTACTTCCACCTCAACATACCCACCATTGCCCTGAACGCAATGGATAAAACGCCCACCCCATCCAAACTGACAACTATCCCCATCGACCACTCAAAAAAAATCACCACTGTTCAATGGCAAAAAACAAATCCTCCGATACCGGGAATCGAACCCGGGTTCTCCGCGTGAAAGGCGGAAGTGATAACCCCTACACTATATCGGAAAGTTGACCGCTCGACTAATCGGGCAGCGTTCCCGAAAAAAGCAGACTTTTGCTATTGTCTGGGGTGCAAGTCACGTGATCGAGAGATAAGGTTTGGTATTGAAAGCACTGTAGAATGCCTCAAATCGATCGTAGAGAAGTGAAACCTGAAGGATACGACTCTATATCACGTGATCTACGTCCCCAAACGATCTATATGTGATTATACTCCCATCCTGGCGATATTTTGACCCTCCCCCCATCCATCAGGGTTAGGGCAAGACATGCATAAGTTTGCATTTGATCTGACGATGTTCCAAGAGTGAAATTCACACACATCTAGAACTTGACCAACACACACTCCAACGACATGCTACGAGCACTTGGGTTACGGCCTGTTTTGGCGGCTTGTCGACCAGAGTTGCGCTTGAACTTTAGCCGCCCTAGCCGCGGCTTTTGTGGGTCTACGGCGGCTTTTGGAATGCGCGGCCGAGGCGGGTATACTTACAAGACTGCAACTGGTAAGAGGGACGACAGTGAGGGGAAGGTGAAGGGCAAGGGCAAGGGGAAGGGTCACGTGAAGAAGGGTAAGGGCAAGGGCAAGAGTCACGTGAAAGAAGAACACCTCGAATCAAAATCACGTGACGGAGACGAGTTTCTGTTTGCTTCTGATGAGACTGAAAAAGCCGTATCTGAAATTCGTCAGCAGCGAAAAGAAGGAGCTGACAAGGGCAAAAACCAGCTGATGAAACGAGCCAAGTTACGAAGCGCCGTGCCGGACGACAAAGGAGCGATTTTCAAAGACCGATTTTCACATTTCACTCCAGAGCAAAAACTGACTGAACAGGTCTATCTTCCGTTTGGAGGAGGCAAGGCTCTGGAGGAACATCCTAGGAGGTGTACAAACTCTTTGTGTAACAAGGAGGAGGTGACACGGTTACATCTTGAGGCGGAGCATTGTGCTGACGTCTCTGTATCTTTTCTTAGAGACCTGGTTGCCCAATCTACAGTGGCTAAACATTATGCAGATGATGGACAAACGTTTGCTTTTTTCAACACCATCAAAATGCTCAAGGACGAATTGACGAGCTTGGGCTTTGTGGTTCGAACACCGGAGTTTAAGAATCCGTTGCTTTCACGTCATTCGAAACAGCCCCCGTTTCTTTTGGCTCAGCCCAAAATTTTAGATCCCAGAAAACCCACAGTTTTGGTGCATGTTCATTATGACTCTGTGAGCGTCGCAGAGCAAGGCTGGAAACACGATCCTCTTCACATGGGTCGTAAGGATGGATATCTGACAGGTCGAGGAGTTTCGTCGAAATCTGCCGTTGCTGCGTGGATTTGTGCTCTTGCTGCCATGAAACATACGAAAATCCCCAGTTCGGTGAATATCAAGTTCTGCATTGACCCGTTTGGAGAATTGGGCAATGCCGCGCTAGATGAGTGTCTGACGAGAGAAAATACCGGGTTTTTCACCAACATATCTGCTGTGGTCGTCTGTCAGGGCCAATGGATGACTAATACTCAACCCAACATTGTTTATGGACAAAGAGGAGTCCATAACTATTATCTGAACATCAAGGGAGGTGAAAAGAGACTGGATGCTGGCAAATATGGAGGATTAGTCAGAGAGCCGCTAATTGAGCTGACTCAGCTAATTTCTCACCTGACAAACATTGAACAGACCCAATGGTTTCCCAGACAGGTTAAGACTAAAAATATCAACAAGGATCTACAGGTGGCAGATGTTTGTGAGGAGGAAAAAAAGATGATAGACGAGCTGCATCTGTGTATCACGGATCTCCAAAACATGACTGGAGTGGAAAAATTGAAAACTGACGATTGTACCTCGGCAATTCAAAAAACCTGGAGAGAACCAGCTGTTTCCATCAACTCCATCAAACATGGCTTTGAACCAGAAGAAGAGTACCAAACAACAATCCCCAAACACGCAACGGCCCGGTTTTCCATCAGAACCGTTCCTAACCAGAAAATGGACGCCGTGGACATTTTGGTGAAGAAATATTTCACACATTTGCATCGATCCATGAACTCCACTAATGAAATGGCCATCAGAAGATTGTCCCAGTACCCCTGGTGGTTGTCGTCACGTGACCATTGGAATTACGACACCGCCCAAAAGGCCATCAAGTCCGTTTGGAAGGTCAAGCCCGAGTTTACACGTGATGGAGGCATTTCTCCCGCGGCTGTTTTGTTTGAAAAACATCTCCGAACAAATGTGCTTGTTTTACCGATTGGAAAACCCAGTGATGAGCCCCGGACAGTCCACGAGAACTTTGACGAGGTCCATTATATCAACGCCATCAAGACCTTTT
Source organism: Yarrowia galli (assembly GCA_900519055.1). Lineage (NCBI taxonomy): Eukaryota > Fungi > Ascomycota > Dipodascomycetes > Dipodascales > Yarrowia > Yarrowia galli. The sequence goes on along the minus strand of ULGS01000006.1, from coordinate 3,040,645 downwards.
GCTCCTACATGTGTTACGCCGGAGAAATGGCCAGATCTTCGGATAAATTCATTTCCTCGGATAATGTGAAAGAAACAAAACCCAAGAAGAAGGAGAAGATGAAAAAGAGTCAATTGGCAGCGCTGATTCCAAGAAAAACTGAACTGGTTGACTCGACTGCCAAAGACTCGACAGCTGATGACTCGACAGCCGAAGACTCGACAGCCGAAGACTCTGAATCTGTCACTAGGGTGAAAAATCCTCAAATGGAATCGACAGTTTTCAGACATGTGTCGATGAAAAAAGAGGATGGAGTTTGTAGATGTCAAACTGGACGTCAACAATGAAACTAAAGAGAAGGGCGACAAAACTAAAGAGAAGGACAACTCTTAACCTGTACATACATAGTCTAATCACGTGACCAAGTCCTACGTCCTACTGAACGATAAAGAACAGATAGAGACAATCAAAGCATACCATTCAACTCTCCAAATCCCGGGGATCACACCGGTACCACTTTTATTATAGTCGCTCGTGATTCTGGCGAGATATCATTGTAATTGTACAGTACTTGTAGCCCTATTGTTGAGGTACAAGTGGCTGCCTCACCAACCCCTCCAACTCCTCCAGAATCAACGGGATCGTCATTTGGAAGCCACCTTAGTAGTGTAATGTGGCCATGGGGAGTCCAATGGTGGTCTTAAAATTTTGATAGGCCGTCGGGAAGGTCGAGTTTTGAGGTGTCCTGGAAATGACAGATTTAAAAACATTCACTAACCAAGACCTGGTGAGGCAAAGAGACACGGGAAAGTACGGACGCTGGTGAAGCGGGTCTCCGTGGATCAGGTGACAGTCTAATTGAACTATACACGTGACATCTCACGTGACTGGAGCATTTTGTGCAGTTTTAACTTCTTCAAAAGACGTCTTTAAGTAATAGACCAAAGGGAAGGTGAAGAAGGTCAAGTAAATAGTTTTGTCTATATTTTATTCGTTGAGATTTACTCAGGAAGAGATCAGGGACTCTGAAAGGCACCCTTCATAGCTGTAAAAATTGCAGATCGGCAGAGACGAGGTTTGTGGGTCTTACTAGCTGCAAAAGTAGTACCATTGTGATGAGGAGACGTTTCTCTTTCGAATAGTACCATCGTCAGCCCGTTCGGGTGACACCGTTTGAGGAACACCCACTACTCTCGATACAGTCACGTGACAGAGATATAAATCACAGCATTGAAATCAGCACAACTCGGTGATCACAATGGTACCTCTTTTGTGACCCACTAGTGCTGTACTCGCACTGTAGCTACTGAATGCTCATTACATCTCGGTACGAATAAATAAGAATAAATAAATCAACCTCTCCAAGCAAACAACTCCAGAGTCTCCTTGGTCCAGGGACCGTTGGAGGAGATGGTCAGTTTGGAGGTGGAGGCTGAGGTAGACGTAGACGTGTGTCTGTTAGCCTTCCTGGGGACTACTACTGCTGTCTCTTGGCCACGTTTGGCAAAAGGAACAGAAAATGGCTTGTCCAGGAAACTGGAGGTTTTGGATGCTGGTTGGGGTGTTGGTGGTGATGCTAGCTGGGGGGATGCGGGTGTGGGTGCCTCAACTGTAGATGTGTAGTTGACACCGTCGCGGCTGTCCGGACCCTTTCTGGGACTCTTCTTGGAACTCTTTTCAAGGCCTGTGGGGCTCTTTAGGCGATCCAGGCCTTCCTCATGAGTCTTTCCAGGGCTCCGAGGACTCGTGTGGCTCTCGGGACTCTCCTGTCTCATTGGGCTCTTTCCTGAGCTCTCTGCAGGACTCGTGGGACTCTTCTGGTTCTTCCTAGAACCCTCTCCAGAACTCTCTAGATCGCTCATATCACTGTCATCATCGATGATGACGTGTGTGTTTTCTGTCTCCCCCACAAGCTTGACTCCATTCTCTTTATCACTATCAAGCTCACCAAGATCACTAAAGTCGCTGTAGTGGTCGATATCTACCATTTTGTCGCCCGTAGATTCCACACGAGTAGTATCGTTCTGAGAGTTGACAGAAGATGGAGTGGGTGAAGCGATTGGTGATTCAGCAGAGGATACAGCTGGACTACTCATATCAACATCACGTGACGTTTTGAAAGGAGACATGAGTCCAGAATCGGATGTAGGGTTGGAGTGGGACACGTGACCAGAGTCTGACACGTGACCACTGTCTGACACGTGACCACTGTCTGACACGTGACCAGAATCTGACACGTGACCACTGTCTGACACGTGACCACTGTCTGACACGTGACCACCACCATCCTCCTCCTCCTCGGAAACCAAATCAACAACCTCCGTCGTTCTGGCAAATGAATCCATACCTTCATCTCCATCAGAATCGTCAATGGTCACGTGCAACTGGGATAAAATGTCGATATCCGCGTCAAACATGCGACGGTGGGGAGCATTGAACAGAGGAGACAAGGGTTCTTCTTTGACCTGGAATGTAGGAGGAGATAATGGTTCGGCTTTAACTGGAGGGTTGGGGTTGTCAGAAATAGCGGTATCAGTTGGATCGGGGATTTGGTGGTCAGGAATGTCGTCGAAGCCACCGTTCAAGTCCTCAAAGCTATCAAAGTCGTTGTCTGGACTCCTCATGTGGGTATCAATGGCGGAACAAGTAAGAGCTTCTCTCATAGTCAACTCCTGTTCATTCGGTGGAGGAACAGTCATACCTGCTCGTCTAGCCCTAACCATGACTGATTCGATTGGAGGAGCCGGTTCTGTGTTCTGTAGAGTCTCCCTGGCAGACTTCTGGTACGGCCGTTTGAACGGAGCCAGAGGGTTAGGAGCTGCCGAAACAAGAAGAGGGAGGGTTGTTGTCGGGGTTACAGAGGCACGTGATCTCACTGGAGAGGTGGTTGGAGAACGCACTGGAGTTGTTTCCACCACTGCTCCGTCATCTTCAAAAGTGTAACATCGAGTAGGTGTTGAGGGAGAGTGACCAGAGTTTTGAAATTGTGAAATGGGTGTTCTGAAAGGTGGACGTGAGGTTGTGGCGTTTGTGGTCTCAATTGATTGATCACGTGATGGAGTGGTCGTTTGAACTGGTGGACTCATACTTGACCTGTTTGTTGAGCCTCTGTTTGTTGAGCCTCTGTTGGTGGGCGCCCTGAAAGGAACTTCATGAACCTGCTCCAGAACAAGCCTAGTAGGTCCTAAGGTCCCCGTACCTCTCGTAGTGGTTTTCACAGGTGTAGCGAGACTCAGTTTCAGTCGCTTGGAAACATTGGACAACTGTTTGGTCGGTTCAGGTACCACTGGTGGCAATGGGGTCGTCTCATGTAACACTCTTGGTGTTGGGGGTACATTACTACCCAACCCTGTGTTGTTATGTTCCCTAGTATAAATACCGGAAATGTCCCTCGTTGTCGTTTTCGTGAGATCCTCCAAGCTGACCAAGTGATTGTCAATTTGCAACTCTTCTCCAACCTCTAGAACCCGCCCCCGGCCCAGAAACGTGCTGTCGATCTTGTGGTTCGAGTCGTCATACAACACCAGCAGATTGTTGAAGTGGTGGAACTTGGCGGTTCCGTCGTGCCATTTCTTTTGTTTCTGCCGCACCTGGGGCGTGAACAGAACCACGTACTCGTCCACTTTGCCCTCCAGGGTATTGCGGGACATGTTGGGGTGGTTTGGTACGAGTGCTCGTAATTAGTCTTGTGCTCTAGGTTCACCAAAGTGTCGCGTAACACCTTTATTACGCGTGCAGGTGTGGAGGGGGGGGGGGTCCAATCAGAACGGTAGTTGAGGGGAGGTGTTGATTAGGTGACTAGTGGTTCTGTACAAACTGGCTACGCTCAGAAGAACTACAATTTCTCCGAAAATATTCCGAGTATATTTGATTTTCTGGAGAGTTTCCTACCCCGTTAACTTCACCAATCTGAGTTACATGATCCGCTCCAAACTCACCCAATGTTAAACGCCTTAGCTGTGATCTGGAGGATAATATAGGCCTTGGAGCTCTCAAATGTTTGATGGCCTCTAGAGTCAGATATTAGTACTAGAGCATGCTGCAAAAACTACACCATTCGAATCACCGCTCTCTGCTGGTTCTAACGGTACTATAACATGCTACCCTTTCAGTACAAATATTCAGAGATAGATCGACCATTCTTTTTCACCGAGCAACTGTCTAAACACTGAATGCAAACGCCTTAGTAAAAAGTGTCAGCTGTAAACTATTGTACAAGTAGCTGTACCAGAACATCAGAAGCAATTTAGACAGTACATTCAACCCCTATCATTGACCTCCGCCACTTCTCCATTGGTCACGTGACCTCACAATACCCACAATACCCACAGTGGCAAACCTTTCCCTTCCACCTTCACTCACTTGCTCTAGCCACCTTCTAGAACATGCATGATCTGACTCTGTTTCAGTGGCGGTGGCAAAGTGGCAAATTTGGAGTTGCAGAAAGGCGACAATATGGCAAGGCTGAAGTGGGCCCTTCTTGGTGTACGTCATTACCATTTGTGTCTACTTCTTTGGCCGCTTACTAATCGCCATTCATGTCCCTCCAATCATTGTAAAAGTGCTCTATGTTGCTTGTTACCCAACGCATGTGTTGAGTGCATGCCCCTACCAGAAGAGTCAAGAGTGTGGTGTGTATATATAGGACATGGATCCCCGTTGTATGAGTACTCTTAGCTTCAGACACCGTCCTTATATCTTCAGTCGAATAAGGTCCTCTTCACTTCTAGGATTGCCTTCTGTGATTTCCCGCCACACCACTCTCTTGTCACCACACCTCAGCCTACCAATAAAGTTCATCCATACATAACTTGCAACTATCAGCTCTCACAGGACACAGAACAGACAGCACACAGCACAGCACACAACACATCACTCAGCCTACACAGAAGCAGCTCGTCTCATTACCCCCACAATGCTCTCCAACACGTCGAATCGAGCGGTGCGACATAGCGTGCGAGTCGCACACAACGCCCTGCGACACTCCTCACGACTGTCCTTCTTCCAGCAAAAGCAGCTGCCCATGAACACAATTGTGCGGTTTGTGCCCCAGCAACAGGCGTGGATCGTCGAGCGGATGGGCAAGTTCAACCGGATTCTGGACCCGGGTCTGGCCATTCTCATCCCCTTCCTGGACAAGATCCAGTACGTGCAGAGCCTGAAGGAAACGGCCGTGGAGGTGGGATCGCAGAGCGCCATCACCAGTGATAACGTGACTCTGGAGATGGACGGCATTCTGTACATCCGAGTGTACGACGCTTACAAGGCGTCGTATGGCGTGGAGGACGCCGAGTACGCCATCACCCAGCTGGCCCAGACCACGATGCGATCCGAAATCGGCCAAATGACCCTGGATCACGTGCTGCGAGAACGACAGGCCCTCAACACCAACATCACCACCGCCATCAACGAGGCCGCCAAGGAGTGGGGAGTCACGTGTCTGCGATACGAGATCCGAGACATCCACCCTCCCAGAACCGTGCTCGACGCCATGCACAAACAGGTGTCTGCCGAGCGAACCAAGCGGGCCGAGATTCTCGAGTCCGAAGGAAAGCGACAGGAGCAGATCAACCGGGCCGAGGGAGAGTCCGAGGCCATCCGAATGCGGGCCCAGGCCACCGCCGATGGAATCCGGTTTGTTGCCGAGGCCATCAACAACACCAAGGGAGGCACCGACGCCGTATCTCTGTCTGTGGCCGAAAAGTACGTGGACGCCTTTGGCAAGCTGGCCAAGGAAAGCAACACCGTGGTGGTCCCCGCCCAGCTGTCCGATATGGGCGGCTTCATTGCCTCCGGCATGGGCATCTACAACCAGGTGACCAAGCAGGGTCTCAAGGGCAAGGCCGAGAAGGACGCCGCCGACAAGCTGGCCGCTGAGAAGGAGGCTGCCGACAACGTCAACGCCTAATGTATATACTTGAACAACTGAACAAATGAGCAGATCCAAAGGAGGGAGGTGAATTTGGCAGGTGTAGTTGGGGTAGAGAGAGCGTGAGCACCTCAGAGCTTGCATTTGGAGCTTGCCAGATGATCTCAGCTAGAGCTGGTGAGAAGTTGACAACTTTTGTAATGATTGTGTAATAATTCTGTAATAATCCTTGAACTAAGAATGGCAGGTGAAATTTCAGCTATAATATTGTAACGATGATTGGATCAGATGGATCTTGAACGAGTAGGAATCAGAACAGGTCACTAAAATGGCCCAGTAGCAATTGTTCAAGCCCATATGACTGGATTTGATCACGTGACACTGGTGAGCCGAAACTTGTGGGAGCTCGTTGTCTCTAGGAACCGCGTCATATCAGTGTACATCCAATACATTCGGTTGAGAGGATTGTCTATCAAGTCTCAGAAAGAACGGAACGGTGTATTACTCGATATATTTGTACTGAGAGAGGTCGATCTTAATGTACCATTGTACTCCCCTTGCTCCGCTGATTCGAATGGTATAATAATATTGACCACCAATAGTACAAATATATTGAGATAAAGCCCAATCTGCTGTATAGTGTCGCTTGACCGAACTACTGACATTACATCACCCATCAAAACCTAACTAGAGTATAGTTGATTGCCTGCTCTGAGAGCCCCGACATTTCTGTATATTATGAGACATGTAATAATTTGGCTGAGTAACAGTTGGCAAATAGAAAGCTCTTTATCTTATGGTACTTTCAGTATTCTCATCAGAGCCGGAACACCGATTTGCACCCTAAAGGACTTTTTATCTTAAGTATTCCAAGTAATTACTTAACTATGAGTCCGAATAGTATGAAACTGAGACGAAGGGAAAGGCATATATGGACCAGTTGTGTATATGTAGTCATGAGTGTGGATACGATGTAAGAATCTACAAATTTGCAGGTTCTATTGGCCGCTTGTAGGTCGTAAAGTACAGAGGTTTCGATGACCATCTTTCGGACAGGAAAATGATCTAGAGCATTGTAATACGAGTACTAATATAAGGTCCTCGTTAGATATCTGTCAACGGTTGGTACAGGTACAGTAGAGTCCGATTCTCGTCTACACAGCTTCTCCAATTTCAATAAGTATCCTACAATGTCGTATGGCCCTGGATGAGCCACTCTCAGCTATCACAGTATCTGGATGAAAACCGATTGAAAACATATCTCCAGCTAGGTCGTGACTACGATTCTTCCGTCTGACAAAAACTGGACCAATGGGTACCAAACGAATGCTCTAGACGAGACGGTTCGGGTGATAGTCCCCGTTTGTTTGTAGGAGCTCTGTAGCGTCTGTCCATGGCTACTAAGGTGAGAACACTCTTACTATAAAGACCTTCATCGTTGTCATCAGCAGCTACTTATCCATCCGTGGCATTTCTGTAGTACGATTCAGAGAGTGTATTTGGAGTGTCCAAGTATCAAATCATCTCACTGGCACCAATAGGCTCCTAGAGACCACATTACAATACAACAGCATTCCCTGGTTTACAATAGAGCCACAAATGCCAGAGTTGAGACGTGGAGTTATTCGGATTCCCCAGTCATGTCTCCCTAAGTCTGACTACCAAACTATCGCTACAGGCTCACAATCAATCCATCCAAGTTAGTCTATTTTTTCCTCCTTTCCTTATTCAAACGTCCCCTTTTAGTTTTCTCGCCATTGTACTTCTTCTGAATGGCTCCTTTGCTCGTCCTCCGTCGTCCTCCGTCGTCCCCTTACTCCTACTCCCCCCTCGCTTGCTTCCACTTGTAATACTCGGACAACCGCTTTTCGGCGTACTCGGCATAATCAAAGTCGATATCGGAAATGGTGGCTTGGATAATGGCCCAAATGCCCCAGTAAAAGCCAGGCATGCCCCACCAGGTGGCAATCTCGGTGATGAGCGAATCCACAGCCTGCTCGGTTACCTTGCTGGGCTCGGACTTGCCCTCAAAGTACGCCAGAGACTCCAGGTACTGTGCGGCCCAGGCTCGCATGACGGGGTTGGCCGTGGTCGGCTCGGGAATGAGCTCAACCACACAATCAAAACCCTGCCACTCCATGAAATGGTTGGCGAGATCGAATGCTCGAGGAGTGGGGATGGAATACTCGTAATCGATGAAAGAGGTGAGAGTGGAAGGAGCAAAGCCGTCTGCGGCGGGCTTTTTGGGGTCCGTCGACTTTTTCTCCTTCTCTCCACTACTCTTGACGTGACCAGTGTTTTCCTCGGTAAAGGCCGCCTGAGAGCCAGTGAGAGGCTTGTGGTGGCTTCTTCCGGAACTCTTGAGATCTGGAGTCCAGTTTTCGGGCACAATGATGTTTCCACTGAGAAGATCACAATGACCAACGACAATGGGTCCTCCCTGGTCCGCAATTGTCTTTTTGATCCATTTCAGCTCGGTGGTCACATCCTCCACCCGTTTCTTCTGGGCGTCTGTTTCTCTGGGCAGAACGTTAATCCACTCCTCCAGCAGCTCGTAAATGTCTCTTGACGAGGTGCTCACGTTGCTGGGTTTCTCCAGCGCCTTTAGTCGGGTCATTTCGCTCTCGATGGCGTTTTTGTCGAGTTTGTGGTGCCATTCCGCCAGACGGCTGGCCACTCCTTTCATAATCTCGGGACGGCTGAGATCTGTGTACTCCACGGCCTTTCCGGGGATGTACTCGTAGATGAGAGCGTTGGAAAGCCGTGCGTAAAGAGTGGGGGCCAGACCATGGGAATGGAGATGGAGATGAGTGGCCAGTTCTCGATCTCTGTCAATAATAGTACTGGTTCCGTTTCCGTAGGCTCTCACCAGCACGTGATCTCGTTCGCCGCCCTTGCCAGGGTTGGGGTAGCTCACCAACAGGAGCATGTTTGTGATTCCGCCCTTGAGCTGAGCGATTTCAACACGAGGGTCGTTGGCTGAAGACACGCACTGAGGGAAGATCTTGTGGATGATTCGGCGCACGTCCACAAAGTCACGTGGGTTGACCGTGTCTTCGGGCATGACGTGGTGTGTGAGTTGTTGGTGTAGTTTGCCCTCGTCTTCGACCTCCAGCGATGTTGCTGAGGACGGCACGTTGGACGAGGTGGACAGGTCTTCTTCTCCGTCCGAGTCCGATCGGATTTCCAGCGACTCGTCCGGCAGGAACATTGGGTATGTTGGTTGCGACATGTTGGTTGTGGGGGTGGTGGTGGTGGTGGTTCTGCGTCGGTGCTTCTGTGTCGTTATGCTTGATGGGATGGGATGTCGATTGACTGCGTCGTCTGAAAGTGACTATGTTTGTGTTTGCGTTGCTTTGCTTGTCTGTGTCACTGTCGTCTGTGTCACTGTGGTACTTCTGTCTGTGTCACTTCGTCCTATCACTTTTCCTACGCCCGAGAAAACTCAGGGATGATGCTGATGAAGATATGCTCGTGTCCAACTGCAAGTGTTGTCTGTCTGTGTGTGTCTTCGTCAAGCGTGCGCAAGTTTCACTTTCACGTCAGAGTTTGGGAGGGGTGTGGGACCGAGGTGACGTGGAGAGGATGAGGGGTGTTAACAGGTGCTGTAGAGGAGACAGGGAGGATTAAACGGTGGTATATATATTCAAAGACCACCACATTACCACTGTAACTGTCACATTGCCAATTCCAACGTCAAAAGACCCACTTTGATACCCCGTCATTTCAGACCCACCAGTTATAGTTTAGTTAGTTACCTTTAGTTGTGAGATATGATATGATATGGACCGAAGACATGACAGCTTATGAGGTGGTGAGGATGTACTCAGGGCGACTGTCCGAGTACGATACGATACTTCTACTGTGCTTCTTCAAGTACGGTGATTGCTTCCAAACAACCCCTTCTGTGTACAACTACGATACCACACCCCCTACTTACACCACACACTCTGACCAACCAAATGGCTCTGCATATGATAACGATTGGCGAAGTTTACCGAGCCATAACATAGCCCAGGGGAAGAGGTGGTGCAGACAACCACAGTGTACAAGTACCAATACAAGTGCTTCAGATGGGTATACCCGCCTCCGAATCACTCGCGTGGCTCACGTGACAACCCCAACAATAATATCCATGGCTCCTACAAACTACCCCAACAAATATTCTCCCCGCACTTTTTTTACTTGTACCATCAAACGGTCTGGTCCACATCTGATTGTCTCACTAACGTACGCCACGCGACCACCCCCGATCGGGACGGTAGGGTAACTTACACAGCCTGATTATGTCATCCGTGGATGGGAAGACAGACGAACAGACTGCTTGGTTACCCGGCCTAGCTTCGGGGTCTGAATTTAGTTACCCGGCTTTGGTGGCTCCCTCTTTGGGGTTACCCTACTGGCCATAAAGTTATCTGTTATCAGTAACAAGAGGTTACCCGGCCGCCACTTTCAGCCTTGTCCTTAAACCTCAGGACATGAAACCCAAAGTCGAGTGGTGGAGTGCCGTATGATAATGAGTTTAAAGGCTGAGTTAGGAGGTGACATTGGATAGAGCACGTGTTAGGCTGTATGGGAGTGGTACAAATGTGTAGTCACGTGTAGTCACGTGACCGGCTCATTTATGAGTAGTTAATACCACCTCCCCACCAATCCACAAATGTAACATCGTTATACGTCATTATTAATTCTCGACTAAAACCACATGACCAAGCGTCAAATATGTACAATCGCTTCTGCAGCACTGGACGCTATAGTTGACGTACAAATTATAGTGTTATACTTTTGTTAGGGTGTTTGGAACCTGTGAGTTTTGGGGGAACTCAGAGAACTAGTACAATAATCGTGGACGTTGATTGGTGGCTGTAGGATGTCACGTGACAAGTCTTCAACTCGCTCTCCGTCTATAACCGCTGTTCCTTTGTCACGTGACCCTAATACAACAGTTGTTCTTCTATTCCACCCTGGAATGTAGCCCCAGACATGTTCTTTACCTCGGCAGATAGTCGGCAAAGATCGACAGTGTAGGTTAGACTAACGCAGTGTCAAAGGAACCTTGTCTAGGCCGTCGACTACCGTTTGTTAGTGTTACTGTAAGTATGTACTCAGTTAGTTAGCGGATGTGACGTCATAGGTTGGTTCGGTTAGCCAGCTATAGCGTCAGCATCTATTATAGCTACAGAGTCTACTGTAGTATCGGCTTTAAGAAGGTGAGTCTGAAAAGCGCTTATACACTTAAGCATATGTTCCTCGGTGGATGATAGTGAGGAAGTGAAGTTTACGAAGTACGACACGAGTACACGGGGAGAGTTGTTTTGTGGTTTCAGGCACTTTGATGACCTTCTCCCGTCCTTCTAGAATCTTATCTGGGTTCTAATCCTTCTTCTATAGATTTTGTTATAGGTTCTAGAATCTCTTCGAACCTCTACACTTCCTCAAGTCCAACAATAAATAAATAACTTATAGAATGAGGCGTTGATGTCAACGCTCTCGGTGTTTTTGTGTTCTCCAATGTTTTCCTAAGCAATCCAGAACCAGACCTTTTCAAGCCAGTTTCTGGGAAGACGTTCGGGGAACATGGCTTCCACTTCATCGGCCTCCTTGAGTCCGGTGGTGATGTCAATATCCTCGATGGCTCGAGCAAAGGGAGTCTTGAAGCCGGCTCGCTTGTAGATGTATCTGTGGCCGACGTAGATGGCGGCAAACAGAGGCAGAGTGATGTAGGCAGCGACAAAGTCTGCTCCGGTGAAAGAGCCGCCGACAAAGACGGTGAAGCCGTTGGTGATGCACATGAGAGCCACGAGACAGAGCACAAACCAGGTGGACCAGGGCTGGAAGGGGGTCTTGAACGGCAAGACGTCAAAGGTGCCGTGGTTGAACCAGATGGCCTTTCGGAACCGCAGCATGGCAGTGAGAACACACAGCCAGGCCAGGAAGCCGGAGATGGTGGAGATGTTAGACAGCCAGGTGAAGGCCTCGGAAGAACCGGAAGAGACGTTCAGGTAGGCCAGACAACCGACAGCAGCAGTGGCAGCCACACAGAGGTAGGGGACTCCATTGGGGGTGCATCGCTTGAAAATGGCAGGAGCCTCTCCATGGCACGCCAGAGAGTACATTGTTCTTGAACCGGCGTAAAGGAAGGAGTTTCCAGCCGACCAGGCCGAGGTGAGAATGACGGCGTTGATGATATGGTTGAGAACGGGGATTCCAGCGTTCTGAATACCAATGACAAAGGGCGAGGCGGCAGCGTCTTCTCCTCCGTTGTTGACGGCTCCCAAAAGTCGAGGATCGTTTCCAGAAACAATCACTCCAATAACAAGAGATCCGAGAACGTAGAAGGCAATCAGACGGTAGGCAAATCGTTTTGTGGCCTTGGGAATGTTTCGTCGAGGAGCCTCGGTTTCTCCAGCAGAGATTGTGACCAGTTCAGGCGACAGAATGAAGGAGAAACCTGATCGGATCAGAGCGTTCCAAAAACCACAGAATCGGCCAGAATCGCCCTTGACAATGTATTCCTTGAAGGCATTGTGTTTCCAGTATCGGAATCCCAGTCTGTCGTGGGTGGGAGCTCCTCCGAAGAAAATGACGATTCCTACAATGATGAGACCGATGATTCCAATGATTTTGATACTGGCGAACCAGAACTCGCATTCTCCGAAAACAGACACGGCGATAATGTTCAGAATGACGATGGAAACCAGGAAAATGGTGATCCACGCCGCCACAGGCACCTTGTCGGTCCAGTACTCGACCACAATGGCCGCAGCAGTCACTTCGGAGGCCACCAGAATCGCATAGGCGTACCAGTAGTTCCAGCCACAGGCAAACGCCAGAGAGTCGTCGACAAATCGGTTCACGTACATGGGAGGAGCCGCTCCAGCCAGAGGCAGGTAGGTGGTCATTTCTCCAAGGGCGTTCATGACCACGTAGATGACAAAGGACATGATGATGTAAGCGATAAAGATGGAGGCCGGGCCAGAGTTACTGAGCATCTGACCCGAGCCCACAAACAGACCCGTACCAATACATCCTCCCAGGGCAATGAGCTGCACGTGACGCGACTTGAGAGCTCGTTTGGTGCCGTGTCCTCCAGCTTCTTTCTGGGCCTCGTGATCTTCAAACGACGCGCTCTGAGTAGAGGAGAGCGACTCGTTTGGCAGATCGACGATTGAGCCGTGGTATTCTGTTTTTTCAATGGTGGTGGACTTGTCCATGTTGTGAGATGGGTGAACGAGTGTCTGGAAACCGACCGACCGCCTACCTCTTATATAAAGACCGACTTGATTATCTCCACATGCAGCTTGAGCTGCGACAAGAGTAAAAAAGTAGCGTGAAAAAGGTTTGACTTTGTGGAGAAGGAAAATGAATCAGAAGTGTAAATATCGAAAAGTGGTTTGTGGACACAAAGCGCAAGCGAGTGGGCAAAGATTTGGAGAGCTGCAAAAAAACACAAAAAAAACACCATCAAGCTACATATCTTCAAATCCCGCGGTATGTCATGTGTTTGAGGTGCATACAGAGACACGGACACCACAGACTGAGTAGAGTACGTCATTCAGAGTACGAACCGGCTTCTTGTCATCCACCACCCTGATAAACTCACCATGACTAAGTCTGGCTATCTACGTTCCATATCTCCAAAACCAAAAGTCTGATAGCTGGCCTCTGGAGACATTCATTGGTTCCAGTAACCGTTGGCGATGAGGAGAACAAATAGGCAATCAGGTAGAACACGGTCACCAAGACTCGAATAGATCGGAGTTATCAGAATCGGCTTATCAGAATCGGCTTGACCGCCAACAACCGACTCTTGGCAAGGCTTGTTGTTTTGGCCTTGTCGCACGCCTCATTGCCCGCCACATTGCCCGCCATGCTCACCTGTTCGCGCCCCTGCCCAGACGACATCGGTGGGTCTCGAAAAGTTTTCGGCATGGCGGTGTTCCGTAACGTCAGGATGCATGAGCCGTGTGAAACGTGGTGGAGGGGGTTTTTTTTAGTGGGGAGAAATGGGATCAACAAAAGACGGGCGGGGAAATCGATTAAACCACTCGGCTTGTCGCTGGCACGTCTCCAACCGGGTCATTATCTCGTCTCAAATTGGAGATTTGTTTGCAACCAACCACCTCGAACCACACAAGCTCAAGGTTTCCCATGCACCCTATATTCGCTTCTCCAAAATGGAAAGTGAAAGAGAGCTAAAGAGATGTCTCTACAAGAAGAAGAAGCCACCAAAGAGACACAAATGGGCTCATTCCAAAAGTCTGATAAACGCGGAAAGATAGAGCAGCAGATTGCAAGTCGGTACAAGCCAGTCTTTCAGGCACAAACACAAACAAGCTGCTTATCATGTAGTTTGACAAGGTGAGACTGTGGTTGTCTCTACTGGCACTATCTAGACTCTCGCTGTGGCATGCCTCGGACAAGGAGTTAGTCGGAAAAAAGTCATGCACGCTAAGACTCCCCGATGCACTCTCGTAACGGCGGTAGGAGGTGGCGATGGGGAGGGAGGGTTGAGAGAAGGACCGTGTGTGTGTGTGGTACAGACAGCCAAGGAAGGAGTACAGTATGTACCATGGTACGGCTTCCAAGCGGCTGAAGTGAAATGTTGAGTCGGGAGAGACGGAAGAGATCGGACGAGACTTGGTGATCAGGTTCGTACTCGCACCCCGCCAAGCATGCTAGTGAGTAATACTGCGGTAGTCCAGAATCGACCTCGTGTGACTTGCACCGTGACACCTGTCAATGTAACCTTGGGGATGTGCCGTTACAAGTAGACTGAGCGATATTGTGATATTGTGATAGCTACAAGTTTCCCAGAGGAGACAGTTTCTGGACAGCCAAAGTCATTTCTCGAGCTGACAAATATTTACGACGAACTGTAGATTGCGTAGACTGCCCAGTCAACGTAGATTACGTAGATTGCCCAGTCGAGATTGGCAACGTTTCAAACCCCCCCGTCCAAGTTGCTTTTCTCGCTGAACGCACCCCAATCTGGAGACGGAGGGCCACTCTGAGTTTCAGGAGGGAAAAAGTGGACACCTCTGCAGGCCTTTGAAACGGTGCAAGAGCACGCGATGGGCAGGGCAACCGGTGACAAAAAAAAAAAATGTGGGGTTTCGTATGGAGACCCCAGGGGGAGCTATAGATTGGATTATTGTGGGGATCGAGACATGTGGAGAGTGTGGGGTATCAGAGCTTCCTGTCTTTATCTTTTCACTGCTTCTACTGGTGGTTGTACTCGAACTCGTTGTATCTCTGTCGTCTGTTTCACAAGCCCTTCTAGAAGCCACAGTTTATCCGGCGGAGGAGGTCTACGGTAATACACACAGCACAAGCGATACACCATGACATAGGAATCCCGCACGATAATAAAGCGGCTGAGGACTGAACACCAACAGAAGCCAGCCTTCGCCTATCAATCCCCCAATCCGAACATCCTCCGACCCTGCAACTTGAATCGCTGCTGCACTCTACCTGGTACGGAGTACAGAAACGTACAGTAGCTCCCGAGAAGTCTGAGCTTGGAGTCCGTCCCAGTCTGGAGTCTGTCGTGACCTTAACCGCCTGCACCACGCCATCTTCCGAAGCAGTAGGCGTTGCCGAGGGTTGGCCCCACGTCGGGCTCAAAAAAAAAAAGTCCCTAGATTCAAAAAGAAATGAGTCTGTACGAGAACTACCACAGAAGAGGTGGAACTACAAACAGTCATTCTAGACGAGGATATACAAGTAGCTCACGACAGTCTCTTATTCCACTGCCTGATCAACACTGTCAAAACTACTGTTTGTTGTTCCTTTCTCCTCCAGATCAACACCCTTAACGTTGTCTTCCTCGGCCGGGAGAACTCTTTGGTAACGGAAAAAGCACACCCTCTGTTTGTGCACACCCTGTTTGTGTACGAGTACACCTCCCCAACCCTCGCTGTGAGCTGCTCTGTGTCCGCCTGCGTGTACCCCTTCTGGGCACGGCTCTGGGGTAATGACGTAAGAGAATGCTAAAGGCAAGCAAAGTACACAAACCGTAACCCTCGACACAGACAGACTCAAAGGCACGCGTGTCCAATGCACCCCCCTTATAAACAAAACATGGGGTAATTAGACAGAGTAAAAGAGAGAGACAGAGACACTGACTTTTCTCCAGGCTTTCTTCTTTCATTCAAGCGGGGACTGAGACAGACACATGGAGGAACAACGGACAGGAACAACGGACAGGAACAACGGAAGCTAAGTAGGCTTTCAAGACAAGCTACGAGCTACAGTACGAGCTACAGTTCTCGTATCTTCAATGTATGAGCCTCGAGTTAAGACAACTTGCCACTTTCTACGATGTTCAAAATGTAACTCAGAGAAAGTCACCCTCATAAGGCCATAAATAACCACCCTAGACAACCATCCAAAAATTCCTTTTTATGCCACTAGTCGATGAGACACAGTACATGGTGCACACTGCCCCAGTTTCAAAACGGGTGCCAAGCAAGTTGAACAGGACAAAAGGCAAGGGTCTGTGGGGTAGCTCTCCTGGTATCTTAGTATAGTAAGTTGTTAGACAGAAGGAAGGGGTGGTTGAGACCTTGGCGGTGATCATGGAGAGACGGCTTGTATGTACTTGATCAGTTGTCTATCCAGTTTCTGACGTCACAGATATCCTTGTGGCACTGACAATATCCAGGCCTACAAAAGATTACATAATCCACAAGACAACAATAGCAACTCAGCTATGACTCTATGACGGCTAATTCTAGCTTAATTAGAGTGAAACGAGTCTCTTGTCCTAGCCCTTGCTAAATGTGGAATGGTATGATGTTTTGACTACAAGTAGACTATTATAGAATGACGTCATAAGAGTCTAGCATCCAAGATAGTCCACCCAACTCAACAAGGAGAACAGCTATGGCGGAAAAATGTATGACAAAGTTGGACATCTGACTGTTCTGAATCGAACCACGTTTTCAGATTTGCGATAGCTGTTATACCGGAAAAGATGGAGAGATATTAGAGAGTAGACGGCGGCTATACCTACTTACAAGCCACCCTCTGCACCACCAGCTTCTGAGGTCACGTGACCAGTGTACTGACTAAGTCTTCAGCTGTCATTGGTACAGTCATGATCTACACAGCTTCTGCTCTCCACACTCGTATCTGTCTTCTCCAGTTCTTGATCTATAGTCTAATTCTGGAAAACACCGTGTGGCGTGGAATACCGTAAAACTCAGAGAAGATGGGCTCGGAGAGAGAATCCAATGATACAGCCGTTCTCAGCGCAGTCGAGTTACTCGCGGCACAAAATTTGGGACCGATAGGAAATTGTTTGACGAGTTTGACGAGTGTGGGTGTGGTCCAGTTCCTGTGATACGGTATGTTCTGGCCCTAGTGTTCCCATCATACTGGTATCAGCCTAGATTTCACACCTTCGTCAATTCTAGAACAAGACCTCCTTTCTTTACTCAGTGACTGGCTATTTCATTCTCTAGCTTGCTTGGTGCTGTTGTAGTTATAGCTATAATCAGTCCAGACCAATATGATGTAGACGGCAACTGCCAAGAACGGCTACTACGGTACAATGATAGACAGTTCATTTATTGACCATCTCCATCAGAGGGTACCCCTTCATTCCCCGCATCAAAAGGTACCGGTACGGGTAGCCAGAACCCGGTTCAGACCAATGATGAGTGCGTGTATCAATCTATTGTACTTGAGAGTGTGATTATCACATCATTTTAGTACTGTCGGGGATCAATTTTAGTATATGGCTAGAATCAGCAAAGAACGGGAAATCGAACAGTATTACTTTTGCTATATGTTGCCATACAAAAATGGGGCCCTAGAGATTGACAAACCACCCTCCATACAAACTCAGCTCGACAGTGATTATCTCAACATTTTGGTACTCTCAGAGAGTGATTTTATTGTACCATTCGAATCAGCAGAGAACGATGAGAACAATGGTATAACTTTTGTCATATGTTGTCACACAACAATGTGGATCTAAATGCCCCTTTTGCTTTTACTTAGGTTGGACGTTCGTAAAGTTCTTCAAAACCATTCCTCTAAAAGGGCCTGTTTATCTCAACATATTAGTACTGTCAGAGATTGATTTTATTGTACCGTTAGAACCGTCAGGTCACGCTGAATCCAATGGTGCTACTCTTTCCAAGAGTTGTCATAGTAAATTGTAGCTTTAGGGGCCGATGAAGTTTGTAAAAGTGATACGGTCAAAAGTGCCATATACTTGGGTCAAGTGGATCCTCAGAGACTCTACTTGTAGAGAGTCCATCAATGTACAGTACAGTGTCAAGAACAGCTATCACAGTGATGACAGTTCATCTATCGCGTACCCCTTCATTCCCCGCATCTAATTAAGATCCCGTTTCACACTAATGACTACAGTAGTCTCACCTCTGAAGGGCACTCCACAGCGATATTCAAATGCCGGTAGACCTCTCTTGGTGGTATGGAACATTACTTCTGTAGCATGGAGCGGCTCCTACTCTGGAGATACTACACCCCTCAAACTAATGGATATCTTCAGAGATTGTCTAGACCCTCCTCTGAACTCCTCCATCGCTCTAGACCACTCTTTATCACCATAGAACCCGCTCTCATCCGATTATCATCAATTCACATATTTACAAACCCATACATCCATATACACATATAATACACTATCCAGCCCATGTCCCATTCCACCTCCTGTCTATCTATCTCCCACTGCCTCTCTTACAAATGAACAGTAAGTAAATCATTCTGAGAAAAGGGCTTGTTGCAATTGGGACACTTTCTCAACCGTGCGTCCAATCGATCCTGGGCACACTGATGACAAAACACGTGACCACAGACCTTGAGAGCAGTATCTTTCCAGTTCTTAGAACATAGAGAACACATGGCAATGGATCTCAACTCGTCAATTTCGTCAGAAGAGCCTCCAAAAGACGACAACTCCACCTGTTTGGTCAGCTTGGCGTTGTCAAGAGCCAGTTTTCGAGCTCGATGCTCTCCTACCGACAATTTGGTGCCCTGCTGCTTCATTTCCTCCTTGAGTGTTGCCAGGTACTTTTGTGCACCATTCAACATGTGAGTCTTTTCGGAAACCTGACTGGTCAACCGCTTGGCAGCCTCCTGCTGCTTGGCATGCACGGCCACGTACTCGCTCAACGTCTTTTCCAACACGTCCATCTTGGCACGAGTCTTGGCGTCCACCTCCTGCAGCTGATTCACCAGCTCGGACGACTTGACCATCTGGGCCTTGAGCTTGGCGTTCTCGGCGCCCAGCGCGTCCTTGTGTCGCATTGCCGCAAAGTACTTTTCATCGGCCTTGGCCTTTTCCGCCAAGAGCTTGGCAAGCTTGCCCTCTCGATCAGAAACGTCCAAAGCCTTGTTTTCGGCCATCTTTTGCGCAGACACAAACGCGGCCTCCATGCCGGGGATTTCGGCCATCAGACTCTGATTAGTCAGCGTCAAAACCGTCACCTCCTTTTTCAACTCCTCCAAAGACTTTGTTTCCACATTGCTGGACTTGTCCACTCCCTCATTTCCCTCTTTTCTCCACCGTTGGACCTCGGATTCCAACGTTCCAATTCTCTGTTTGTACACCTCGCCCAGCTCCTTGAGAGACTCGATGGTTTTCAGTTTATCGGCTTCGGTGGCCTTTTTCTGGCTCAAATCGGCCAAAATCTCGTCTCGGGCCGTTCTGATTCGAACCAGATCGGTTTCGGCACGTGACAGTTGAGATCGGAGCTCAGATTCCCGTTTTTCAAACTCCCGCTTCACAGTAGACCGATACTGTTGTCTGTTTTCGTCCAGAGCGGTTTTTTCGGCAGAAATCGCGTCACGTGACTTTTCAAGCACGGCAATCTGACTATTCTTATCGCTCAGTTGTTCCTTGACGGCCTTGAAAGCTCCAGAATGTTCCAGAAGATCGGATTCGGCCAAATCTGCCATTTTCGCGTTGAACAGACTCGCCTCGTGTTCCAGAGCCGCAATCTTGGTATCTAGCTCCTTCATTTGTTTCTCCTGCAACTCCACGGTTTCCCTGAGCGCCTCTGTGTCGCCTCCGCCGGTATCTTTAGTTTTTTCTGGGGAATCTTTTTCAGTGCTGTCGTTTGTTTTGAGTTCGTCCTTTTTGTGTCCATCGCTTTCGGCTCCATTAGTAACCTCCTCTGCTGGCTTCTCATCCTCCCCCTCAATAAGCTTGACTGTTGGCGATTTGAACCGGTCGAGTTTCTTGGCAGCGGCCAAATACTGGTTTTTCATCGTTTGGGCTTCTTGTTCGAGATCCTGGATTTTCTGGACCAGCAAATGTCGTTGCTCGGCCATATCCGTGTATCCTGCGCTCAGACGCGACACCTCCGTCTTATCCTGCTTGTTGATCTTGTCTGCAATGAGATCTAGGAGTGTGGAAAAGTGCGTGGAGATGGAAGAGCTTTTTTCCTCCAGTTCAAGATCAGTCGCCAAGCCGGTGGGCCCAAGTTGCAACACTGATTCCTCTTCGTCATCCTTGTCGTCCTCCAGCTCCCCCCTTGTCTCTTCCTCCTTTTTAACGTCCTTTGTCTCTTTTTTCACCACCT
The DNA here is from genome assembly GCA_900519055.1 of Yarrowia galli. Lineage (NCBI taxonomy): Eukaryota > Fungi > Ascomycota > Dipodascomycetes > Dipodascales > Yarrowia > Yarrowia galli. Next base: position 3,020,236 of record ULGS01000006.1, on the reverse strand, counting down.
TATCAAACTCATATTTTCCCACCACTAAAGCCACCCGATCCGCAAGCTTGTCCCACCAAGTACCCAGACGAACCACCCGGTCCTCCAGCTCGCGCTCCTTGTCGACCTGGCTCTCTAGCTGTTTTTCCAACACTTCTTTTTCACGACGATACGATTCCATGGCCCGGAAAATGGCCTCCTTTTGGAACTCAGCCACGTCTTCCAGAGACACGGGACGAGCCGCCACTCGGGCGCGCTTGGTGTCTCCGCCGGAAGAAGCGCCCAAACTCGCGCTTTCGGCGTTGCGTTTGTCCTCCATTGTAGTTTGTGATGGTGAATGGTGTGTTTCTAGTGTGATGTGATGGTAGGAGCTGGGTGGTGACAAGAAGAGAAGGTTTGAGAGGTAGGGTTAGGGGAGGGAAGACGTGTGATAACGGGTGGCTGGTGGACGGATATTTATAATGTCTGTTGTGTTTCATTGCTTTTGTGGTTGGTGGCGGTGGTGGTGTTGTTACTGTCTCTTGTAGTACTTGTAGTATCACAGTATTAACATGCTCCTTGTTTAAGGTGTTGTGCTGTGTTGTAGTAACACAGTAATACGGTGTAAGGTGTTCGTACTGAGAGACATCCTTAAAGATATGACTAAGAGTGGAAAAGGTGGCGTAAGGACTGAACATCGTTGTCCTTGAGAGATATCAACCTGGTGACGTTCCTCGGTGACCTGAGGGGGTTATATCTTGCAGAGTATGTCCATCCTGGAGTTGCTTACGTAAGCCCAAAACCGTAGACAACTCTGATAACGCCCTCATAACCCCAAATACCATCTAAACCAACTAAATAATAGCATATTCAACATCCTGAGACCCAGACAAATCGAGCCGACCCAGTTTCAACTCATTTCGGGCCACTTTATTTTTCACCAGTCTGGGTCACCTACTGAGATTTGGTCACCACTTTGAATTCTGAGAAAATCTCAAATTTCTCAAAACTCAGAGGGTGACCCATGGCATCAGAACTTTACAGAAGATAAAACGACATTAGAGGAGATATATCGAGAAACTAATGGCACCACCGGAATCGCCTCACTCTGAGGTTTCATTTGGTACCACTTTTATAGCGCTAAGACCACTTTCAAAAATTCAAGTGATTAGTCAGCAGGTATAACCGGACCAAAATCTCTGTATGGGTGCCAGGCAAAATGGCCGAATTTGAGCATTTCGTGAAAAGACGGTATTTCGTCGCAAAAAGCAGATCACGTGATAGTATAGTACCGGTGTAGTGTCTGATGAGTGAAGGGGACTGTTTATATCTCAGTAACTCGTCTATCGATTGCTTGGCAGACTTTTACAGTAATGTCTTCACGGTATATCAAGTCCCAGAGCGGAAAAGCAAGTACTCATCCAACAGCGAATATTTGTATTGCAAAAGGTGGATTTTAGTATACCATTCTACTCCCCTTGATCTTCTGATTCGAGTAGTATAATAATATTGACCTCTGTTCGTACAAATTTGTTGAGAAAAACACACTCGTTCTTAGTAGAACTCCACAGCTCTGGAGATCTTTAAAGATGGTACTGTGGAGAATGGCCTCGGGAAAATCAAAAATCATCCACATCTCATTGTTTGTAACAAATTCCATCCTACTCTAACCCCAATTTGCTTACTAATCACTCTCACCACATCTGTTCTGCCACTTGATCTACATCTCCGAATCGGCCTCGTCGGCCTCGTCGGCCACCTCCTCCACTCGCCCAGTTTTGCTTTTTCTCCAATATCCACCTCCCCTAACCCTATACACAACCCTAACCCACCTCGCCCGGCGTTCCCCTCGCAACCATTTTATCCCTCGCTCTGTGCCCTAACCCTGACACATTAGGGCATAACCCGGCCCAACGTAATATTCCCAACCGAGATTGGCGGCACCGACCTTTTCTTCAGCAGAGAAGTAGTACAAGTACGGTCACGTGATATGTATCCGAGTCACGTGACCCCTCATATATTCTCGATCACGTGACCTCGAGCCCCCCCCACAGTTTCTGTACACACGACTACGCCCCAAAGTGCCTCACGCGACAGGGCTGGTGGGGGGCTAGGGTGCCGGGACGCCATTTAGGGTTAGGGTAGTTTTTCACACGCCAAAACCAAAACCGCCATTTGGGGCTAGGGTAGCGCCCAGGAAGTGTGGGTGCGGATGGCGTTTTTGCGCCAGGGTTAGGGTTGGTGGCTGATTGTTTTGGGCTGGCTGGGTGGCTGGAAGGAATAGTGTTGCATGGAATGAATTGGTTGTTTGGGGTTTGAAGTGTTGTGAATAAATGCGGATAAATTCGGGGAAAAAAATCGGAAAGTGCCACAAATTCTTATGATTCAGGATCTCCCCATAATCACGTCTCTTTTCGCCATAACGCCTTTTCTTGCGGTTCTACATCGTACTCTATGTTTCCATCCACTGCATGACAAGCACCAGTTGAACCTTTTCGGCGTTTCCCTTTGTGGATTTTTTCACCTCTGGCAAAAGTATAACGCGAAACTAATATATATCCCTGTCTTCCTCGATGGGGGAGTGGTCAAGAAACCAAATCGGTTCTGCAACACCACCACCACCTCCGATGTACTCTATGAACCATGGCTCGATGCACAATTCGCGAAAGCGACGAAGTGAGGAGGATCACTATTACGACCACGACTCCAAGAGTGTGACTGTGTCCACTCCTCCATTGAACCATGCCACTTCCAATGCTTCGTTGCATTCCAATTTTGGAGATCAGATGGATGTGGACACAAACACGAACGGTGGTTACACAAACGCAATGGACATGGAACTTACTTCTCCGGCCCATTCTCCTGCACACTCTCCTGCACCTGAGTCGAGTGGTCATGTGAGTGGTTGTCACGTGAACCGCAACAAACGGTTTCAACAACAACCGGTTGATGGTTACGCTCATGCTGTGACAATGCAGCATCTTCGGAATGCGGCTGAAAGAGGTGCCCCCCGTCAGGAACCGTGTGCTGCTAATGGATTTACTCCTTCTCCTGCTGGATTGGTGGAGGGTCTCAATTGTCAACAGTGTGATAAAGATCTGGCCCAGGATGAGATTTATTACTATGACAATTACACGTGCATTTCGTGTTCTAGTGTGGTTTGTCGACGATGTTCGATCTCCAGCATTTATAGAACGGATTTGTATTGTTTGGGGTGTTATTCTCACGGTTGTTAAGCGAACCGAGCACTGCAAACAATATGAGGAGCGCAGCGACGAATATTGTGAAGCAGTCGCGAGGGAGCGTTAAGCGGGTTAACAGCGATTTGTGGAGTTCTACCAGTACAGACAGGCTAGTTCATCAAGTTGACAACTGGTTGTTTGTGAAGGTGAACAGCCTGTGGAGTTCATGACAAACAGGTCCTGCCTTTTGCAAGTGCTCTGGGACGCGTGTGGCTGCTGTTGGATTGGCCGCTGTCGGATTTGCTGCTGTTGAATCGGCTGTGGTCTACTCTCACTACTGGCTAGACATCAGTAGAACGAAAGAGGTGGAACGGGGGAAGTCGCTGGAGGATGTGTACAACATGTATATTAATTTATTTATTACTAATGATAACTGGAGTGTAGGTGGTGGTGGTGTACCGTGTTGAACAGGCTGCTCTGTAAATAAGGATCATCGTCTATCAGTCAATCAAGCCTCAGAATGTTCTCTCAACATGGAAAGACGTCTATCTCGAAATATTTGTACTGGAGAGGGTCAATATTTTTGTACCATTCAACTCCCCTTGCTCCGCTGATTCCAGCAGTATAATAATATCGACCTCTCTTAGTACAAACTTGTTGAGATAATCACGTTTTCCAATGTCAATGGTGCCCTTGACTACAGACGGTACATTCAGTTGTCACCACCTTTACACAGTCTGTAAGCCTCAGATCACCATAGAAACACACAAAAGCTACACCATTCAACTCAGCGTCTTCTGGTGATTCGAATGGTATCAAAATATCAACCTCTTTTAGTACAAATAATCGCAGTTGTATTCGCTTTTCCGTTCTAGAATATGGTAGACGGTGGTGCAGTCATGAAATCATGGTGAGTTGTGTATGTGAGTGATTGAATGATAAGCGTGTTCGAAACAGCAGGGGACTCGTTCAGGAGTGTTAAAACGACTTCTCGTACATTACCAGCTGTCTCCGGGCCCTTTTAGCATAGACTCTGTCTGTCCATAACTTCGTATGAGCGATATTAGGATGATGGTTTGTAGCGTCTCTCTACTTGTACTTAGTAAGAAGCTGTGAGCTGAAGGGTTGTCCATCGAGACACATTCAACAGCCCTTGAGCTCGACCTTGTCTGTTCTCGTGCAAGTAGGACTAGTCCATCGTCTGATACGACTCCATCACTCCTCCATAAACTAATGAAGCTGTTCTTACCAATGTCATTTCTGTCCACCAGCGCCAGTACGAGTACAAGTAGCTAAAGTAGGGCTAATAGAAGGTGATAGTAATCCTGGAGCAACGCTGATTTGTAACAACGCCTCAACAGCTCGATGGACATAGTATGTACTGTGTAGTGTAGTACTACTTCTCTCATACCCAGACACCTCAGCCAACTACAAGAACTGTCACTTTTCAGCTGCCCATATTTGGTGTGTTCATCCAGCTCACTTCTGAAAGGTCACACTTGAAAGTGACGCTTTGTGGCTATCAACACAGTCCGTATCTTACTCCTTCTATTGTCTTTGTGGTCCACCAAAGCCCATGTCTCCACTATGTGATGAACGAGACCAAAAGCCAGCCTCAAATTTACAGCTCTTTCGTCAACACAAACAGACTCAAACAAACTGTGCGACAATTTCAATCTCCCGAATGGGACATTCTGAAACATTCTCTGCGTAGATTATGTCATGGCTGCACCAATGAGGTAGACTGAGCTGAGCAGCACGGGACGAGACTGATGGGTATTTGAAGAGGGTGAACGAGGTGGTGGGTATTTGGTTGCTGTTAACGATTATGTGGTGACTGCTCTGCAAGATTCTGCTGTGATACGGGCGTCGCTGAGCTACTTAGGTAATATCTCGCTCAGAAGTTGAGATATCAGCTAGCTAGGTGTTCCACCAGAATTCTGACATTCAGGGGATCATTTTAATACTAAACATGATGCATTCAGGAATCGTATTTCTCTTCTGAGACGACATTTTGCCCAACCCCAGTAACGCCAAACCTCAACCTGCATAACGTTGGCTTCTTGGGCAATTAACGTCTTCCAAAATTGTCTTCTCTGAGTGAACCTTATGAATACTCTTGAATTGATTGGAATTAATGGTGATTAATGTGAGATAAATCGGAGAAAATCACAGTAAATCGAAAACGTGCAGAATTTGCATGTGGACCATTTGTAGACTTGCGTTAGTACATAAAGAATTGTCATTCTCTGCCACGAATGGAAATATCTCAAGCACCCCATTTATCGCTACCTCTTGCAAACTGTCTGAAACAAACCGTTTCCGGATCATGCAGGACTGTGAGAGCTCTGATAGACAGCAAGTGACCCAGGGAGCAGTTCTGATTGCCACCCTCCTCTCCTCAATACATTCCAATCTATCGTTAGTCGATTTCTCTCTCGCTAATCACTATAACAACAGCTATAACTACTGCACTCTTAGTCTCCATTGTTTCCGCCGTATGGTATGGACCCACCCATAGGCCATAGGATGAGACAGCTGTATAGTGGTTGTGGGTGAGAGGTGCAACTAAGTGTTGCTGTTGTAAATGAGTACGAACGAGTACGTCTTCGGTACTTCAATATCCACCCCACTAACATCTAATTAACCACTCTCCTAACCCACTGTTATTATCACCACCATTAATCATGCTATTAATAATGCACGTTGGCCACCACCCAGTTTGCACCATCTCCACCTATGACGTCGTTCTGCACCCCACACTGCTGCGCATTGTAACACAGAGGCTGAGCAGGGTGGCAGTTGCGATGTAGTAAGTGGTATTGGTGGCGAATCAAGTACATACGGTGACCAACCAACAACACCGGACCAACTCATAAATGTCCATGCCCTGTCACATGACCGGATCTCCATTAAATACTCTGTCGTCGTAACTCCGCACGATCGTCGTTCCGAGCCGATAAAGGTGGCTGGATTAGATTTGGTTTGTTAGTCAGAATAAGAGGGGGTTGAAGGAGGTTGAGAATGTGCCATTGTAGAGTATAGACATGGGCACTGTCGCTTTCCTATTGTATTTGCCCCTCTCATAACTCCAGTCACATTGCCCATCTATGACTGTGTCTTTCTATCTCCTCTAGTATGTCCTCTGTCTGTGTGTCACTTGCTGCTTGCTGTATACACCAGCGGCGGCAGTAAACACAGCCAGTGTGTCTGTACATGCTGTTGGGAGGTGATGAGGTGGAGGTGATGGAAGTGGTTTTGTGTAACCAACGGAGGTGGATATATATACACACCCCTTCGTAGTCCTTGGCCCACTACCTCCTCCCCATTCTCAACCACCACCTCCTTCTCCTATTCTCTGGTTAGCCCTCTTAGTGCGGGATTTAAGGTGTGTTGTTCCGCAGCGCAGAGGGTTATTTTATTCTAGCTCACATGCTGGTGCGTGCGTATTTTGAATTGTCTTCAGCGGAGATAGCAGGTGGACCAGTGACGAAATCGACCAGAGGCCCGAGTTGACACAAGTGGCACAGCGGTACAGGCGACAGACACGGATAACCATCGACACAAACGGATAACCATCGACACAAACGTATAACCACCGACAACCACCAACAACCAACAACCAACACACACAAACACAGACACAAACCCGACATGTCGAGAAACTACGAAAAGCTCGTCAAGGTGAGTTACACAGATGGGGGCGGTATGGGCTCAAGAGGACCGACGATTACCGCAAGGACCACGGGCTTGATGTTTTTGTACTGCCACAAATGACTTGGCCTCGGTGATGAGGTTCAGATGACACCGTTCGACGGAGTCGTTGACCAGAATGAAACGTCACGACAGAAGTGACGACAGAAGTGACGACATGGCAGCCGTTATCCAAGTATAAAGGCAAGCTCTTTCGGCGACTGGGTGCTTCAAGAGATTGCCTCGTCCGCTTCTATGAGCTCTTGCTTCATCTTCTACAACCAATACTAACTCAGGGAGCGACGAAACTAAAGGTGAGTGAAAGAGATGACAGAGGAGGAGTGGTGGAGAGATTGGTGGGGTGGGTGGACTGTACGATACCCGCTGTGGGTGTCTGAATGAGATGAGGGCAACAGAAGAGCTCTATGCTGAATTCCGGTGATGGTTGTGATTCTGGCGGTTTCTGTGGCTGAGCAGTGTCGATATGGCTCCAACAGGTTTTGTAGCACTCGGCCAGTGCACTGACAGCCCGAACAGCTGGCAGATTCAGCCAGGTTCAGCCAGGTTCAGCCAGGTGACGTCACAGGCCACGACATTCAGCAGGAACTACTCCAGCCAACAGGGATTTGACAGACACACCAACGAGACCTTTGACCGACTCAACGACAACGCCCCTACCAGGGCCGTGCAAATCGCTACAGAATGATACCATAGACGTCCCTCAGGCAATCTCTGGACCACCCCAGTGACAAGACAACAGTGGTGAGACTGTCTCAAACTGGGCTGTGCAACCCCTGAGTCCGAAGTGGTGCCACAGAATCGACCCTTTTCGATTGAACGCTGAATGAGGGTATTTCTGAGCATGCCGGAGTGTTTATGAGGACTGTCTGGCCGTCGAATTTAGCGTGGTCGTTTCAGAACCCGCTTTCAAAAGCCGCCGTTCTACCCCCCAACCAACAGGATGTTGTCCGTAGCTCGCAGCGAGCTGCTCTCTACTCCCCGTCCTTACTAACCCAGCTGGCGCCCCCTAAAGCCAAGTATGTGGAACCCCTCTTGGCCGGGCTCCGACACACGGACGACCTGCGGGCCATCATGAGCTGCATTTCGCGCCGACTGGACGACTCCGCCTACTCGGTGGTGTTCAAGTCGCACATTCTGCTGCACATTATGGTCCGAGAAGGTCCCCCCAACTCGGTACTCAAGTACCTCAAACGACACCCCAACATGCTCGACTGCCAGGGTATTCGTCGGCAACGAGGTGGAGGACTCGATGGAGGCTCCGAGGCGTCCGTCGAGGGTCTGCTCCGATACAACAACTACCTCCAGGTGCGAGCGTTGCGATTCGACGAACAAAAGGGTGATTACGTGAGACCCAAGTACCTCCACAGAGACGACGATCTCAAATTTCTGTCGGTTGAAAAGGGTCTGCTCAAGGAGTGCCAGTCGATTCTCGACCAGCTTCTGGCTCTGCTCAAGTGCAGATACTACGAGGAGGAGCTCAATGAAGACACTCTTCTGACGGCGTTCCGACTTTTGGTCGAGGACGTTCTCGTGCTCTATGAGACCCTCAACCAGGGCGTCATCAACGTGCTGGAGCATTACTTTGAAATGTCTCGATACGACGCCGAAAAGGCTCTCAAAATCTACCAAAAGTTTGTCAAAATCACGTCGCAGGTCGTTTCCTACCTCAAGACCGCCAAGCAGATGGAGTATGCCACCAAGATCCACGTGCCCAACATCAAGCATGCGCCCACCTCTCTGGCAGACTCGTTGGAGGACTATCTGAATGATCCCGACTTTGATCTCATTCGACGACAGTATCTGGCTGAAAAGGAGGCCCGGGAGACTGAGAAGCGAGGCAATGGCTACCGAAAGTCTTCTGATGGCACTGTTCGAGCCGGAGTCGACCGAACCGTTTCTCAGCGACGATCCGTGTCCCAGCCCTCTCCTGCCGATGCTGCCGCCGCTCAGCAGATTCAACAGCAGGCTCTACAGCAGCAGCAACAGCAGTTCCAGCAGCAGCAGTTCCAGCAGCCTACTCAGATGCAGCAGCCCCTGGTGGATCTGTTTGGACCCTCCGGTATCCAGATGCAGGAGACCAGCATACAGATGGACACCCAGCAGGCCATTCTACAGCAGCAGCAGCAGCAGGCTCTTGCCCAGCAGCAGGCTCAGCAGCAGGCTCAACAACAGGCCCAGCAGCAGGCTCTTCAACAACAGCAGGCCCAGCAAGCTCTGCGACACGCAACCGTACGGCCGTCCCAAAGGGCCCCAAGGGTTACCTAACGGGGACCCCCCTTTTAGGGCCCCGAAGGAACCTAAACCGGGAACCGTACCCCGGTAAAACCGTAAACCGTCCGGGGAAACCCGTTCCGTAAAACGGGTCCCAAGGTCCCAAACGGCCCCCTAAAGGCCCTAAGGCCTAAAAACGGGCCCCCCGTAAAGTACCCGGACGGTCCCAAAGGTCCAAGGCCCAGGCCGAAGTTCCAAAGGTTTTACGGCCCGTAAAACCCGTTTACCCCGTCGGGGGGAAAAAACCCCTTTAACCCGTAACCGGGGTAACCGTTCCCCCGAAAACGGCCCCCCGTTTAACACGTACGTACGTACCGTACGTACGACGACCGACCGACGTACGTCGTACCGTACGACCGTACCGTACCGACCGACCGACCGACGACCGACGTACGACGACGTACGACGACACTCTCGTCGTACGTCCGTACGTACGTACGTACGACCGACGACGACGACGTACGCGACGACGTACGTACGTACCGTACCGTACGTACGACCGACCGAACGACGACGACGACGACCGTACCGTACCGTACGTAACGTACGTACGTACGTACGTACGTACGTACGTACGTACGTACGTACGTACGTACGTACGTACGTACGACCGTACGTACGTACGTACGTACCGTACCGTACCGTACCGTACCGTACCGTACCGTACCGTACCGTACCGTACCGTACCGTACCTAGGCCCGTAGCCGCTCNCGTAGCGTCACNCGACTCGCNGTACGCAGCCAGTCACGCGAGCCTAGTCCTAGCCTAAGCACGCACCGCGACTCGACTTGGCCGAGACCTGGACCNCGGTCACGTCAGCCTACGACGCACGCACGCGACGTGACCCGACGACTGTCCAGCAACAGCCCAGCCAGCAGCAGCAGAACACCATCATGCCTGTCAGCAGCAGCAGCAGCAGCAGCAGCCCTTGTTGCAACAGCAGACGACCGGCTCCAACCCCTTCAGAAAGTCCATGCTTCAGCAGCAGCCCATGCAGCAGCACACCATGCAGCAGCAGCAGCAACAACAGCAGCCGCAGATGCAACAGCAGCACACTGGCGGCCACAACCCGTTCGGCTCGCTGTCTAGAGCGCCCTCCACCTCGTCCACTCTTTACTCCATTTCCGAGCCCACCACCACGCCTACTTCTCCGGCCATGACTGCTCCCAACGCGTCTGTCGCAGCTTCTCCTGCCTCGGTGGCCTCTTCCTCGGCCTCCATGCCTGCCGGCCATCTCATCCAGCAGACCACCGGCACCAACCCGTTTGCATCTGGCGGCATGGCCGTGTCTCAGGCCCCCATGATGCAGCAGACAACGGTTTGCCTAGCAGCAGCAGCAGCAGCCTCTGGTTCAGCAGCTCACCCAGCAGACAACTGGGTACACCCTTCCGAAAGTCCATGGCCCAGCAGCAGCTCCAGACGCCCATGTACAACCCCACTTTTGGAGGCCTGGAACAGCTGCAGACCAACCCGTTTTCCCCCAGACGCAGCATACCCAGCAACAGCAGCAGCAGCAGCAACAGTTTGGGTTCTAGATGGTAGAGCGGTGACTTCTTCAGGAGGGTTTTAATGATGGTTTATGATAGTATACAAGCAAGCCAGCATCCTGGTTTAATGACAGACGATGAGTCAACATGAGTGAACATGAGCGAACGACATGAGTGAAGCGAATGTTGGCGAATGTTGGCGAATGTAGAGCGAGTGTAGAAGCGAGTGCACTGTAGACAGAGAACGTCTAGAGACTTGGAGATGTATCTTCATCTATGAATGACGGGGAACTCGAAGTTGTAGTACGAGATTGACGAGTTTCATAATTGCGGTGCGAGGAGTGGTTTAAATGCAAATTTGAGTCCACCACTAGACTCTACTGCTTTTTCTCTACACTTTGGTGTAGGTCTTATCTCTCCACCTATTTTACTCGATCTGATATGGATTAAATTGGTCACAACCGTTGAGACCATTTCGACCATTCCTGCCGTTGCGCCAATTCCTTGTTTGGGTCATTAAGGTTTTGTCGGCTATAAGCTTCTTATCGGTCACATGATGACTGAACCTTATCATGCATTTATCCGGCTCCGGAAAACTACCACATAATTACACGATATTAACCCCGCGGACATCAGATGACGATCTGCATATGTGGGCCATGTGGCAGGGCTGGTTGTGGGGTGGTTATGGGCTCATAAGGTGGGTGAGCTCACGTGGCTTATTCTTTGTTCGGATTTGTGGCTGGTGAGAAATGATTGAGGTGTCTCGATAAGGCACAATTGGCCACAAGTGACGTGAAGGATGAGACAGACAGTTGGTGGTCTACTTACCTGTACCTACGTGGAGAAACGTCTGCGGCTGTTTCAGATCGAACCACTTGTGTCAAGTTTGAGTGTACTCGTAGGCTGGTTAGTATGGGCTAACTAAGACATGGTTCAACGTTCATAGTCCTAAACGGAAGTTGATAGCGTGTGTAAGGATGGACTCTAGAGCGGCTTAGGTATTTGTTCAGTGGAGAATATCAACCGTTGAGTCCATAAGAAGACGCTGTATTGAATAGTATAGCTTTCACTACCTGTCATAGCAAGTGCTGGCTTTAGAGGCCGCTCAACATCTTTATATATACGCACTCTTACTTGTAGCTGATGATCTAGCTAAACAGAGAATGGGCCAACAAAGTCTAAGTAAACTGGATCTGTATAGATCAAATAAGATGATCATATCTCCAGACTTATTCAGAAATCCCGCAATATTACTACATAGCCACAGCTATCTAACGACACCACTCTTAGATCTCTGGCATCACTGGAACCCCGTTTTTGCACCCCCAGGTGACTTTTTTCTTAACTAAACTCCAAGTAAATGAGATGTTGGGCTGGACCAGACATAGTCGTCAAAAAAAGCCCATTATTAGTATCATTAGAGAGCTGACAGTCAGAGGAGTTCATTGGTACCACGTTTTTCAGCGCGATCACCACTTAGTGGTGAATTAGAAGCGCCATTACATTATACTCTCAGTCAATCGGGACTGTCAGGTCTGGAAAAGCGACTACTCGTATAAGTGCAGATAGTTGTACGTACTGAGAAGAGTGGATATTATTGTACCATTCTACTCCCCTTGATCCGCTGATTCTGCTGAGCACTTTCCAGGAGTGAAAAACGTGTAATTCCGTCCACTGACTCAAGAAAAGGTCCACTTTATGACATGTTGCGAGTTTTCAGAATTTTGAGATAAAAAATAAAAAAACGAGTCCCTTGACATCAACTGTTATTCTACTACTTGTACTACTTTACTTGTGTTATTACCTATCAATCTACTGTACACCAACAATCTCGTTATCATTCTAATTTCATTAATGCTAATGCTAATAAATAAGTCGCGGACGCGTCCACGATTCCTCCTCTCTCATATACAGTTCCAAGTACCTGTGGGGTAGTCATTTACTTGACCAATCGCTTGGCAAGCTCGGTGGCACACTGGAAAGCAACAGTCATGCCGCCGTCGGAAAGGGTGTCTCCGTTCTCCTCCATTCGTCGCACCAGGTAGTCCTTGGTCTCGTTGACGGGGCCCCAGGGCACGTACTTGAGCACCTTGTAGCCTCGCTCGGCCAGCTCCTCGCCCAGATCCTCGGCCATGCCCATGAGCTGGGCAAACACAACCTTGTCCTGAGACTCGAGCTGCTCGGGAGTGAGGTCGGCAGACAGTCGGTGGGCAGCCAGAGCCATGGAGCACTCGTTGTGGGAAGCGACAATGAGCTTGCCAACGGCAGAGTGGTGGGTTCCGGCCTGAATGTCGGGGATGATGCCATCGAGACACAGAGCAACTCCTCGGTTGTAAGAAATGTCAGAGTCCTCCTTGGTTCGGTGGATGGTGGTCCATCGGTCGGGCTCGGAGTGGATGTAGGCTCCTCGCACCAGCTTCATTCCAATCTGGTAGCCGTTGGCAGCAGCGTGGGAAATGTCGTCCTGCAGCTGGATCATGGAGTCCTGCAGGTACATCTGGATGGTTCCAATCACGGGGACGGCGCCGTTGACGTTGAACTCCTGCATCATGGCTCGCTGGGCGGCGTAAACTCCGGGCTGGAGCACCTTCTTCTCGGCGTCAAACACAATGCCGACCTTGCCCTCGCCGTTCTCAGCGGCGTGCTTGCAGATCTTTCGGCAGACAGTGAGGTACTGCTTCCACTGCTCGGCGTACTCGGGCTTGTCGTGGTTTCGCAGAATGGCAGTGGCGTTCTTCATCAGACCGGTGGGCTTGAGAGCGACAAATCCGGTGATGGCCTTGCCGGTCTTCTTCTCGGACTCGTGGGCGTACTTGACGAGAACGTTGTCGATGGACTCGATGATGGAATCCACGGCAGAGTCCATGAGAGCGTTGGAAGAGGCTCCTCCCTCGGCGTCCTCCACCGAGTAGGACAGCATCATGTTTCCAAAGCCTCGATCCAGCAGCTTCTTGCCGGTCTCGACCACCTCGGCGTGGTTGGCGCCTCCGCAGTACAGCGAGTAGACAATGGCCTTGATGAGGGCGTTGGGGGTGTAGGGCATGAGCTTGGTGCACAGCTTGATGAGGGTGGGGTGGGAGGTTGCTGCCGAAGTGAGCATGAGAGCAACCACGTCCGAGGTCTTCATGGATGACAGGTACATGGGGGGGTGGTTCTCGGGCAGCAGTCGTGCTTCATGGGAGTCCGAGGATCGGTCTTCAGCAGATGCAATATCTCCTCCAAAGGGGGTAGGGGAAAGAGTGGACAGGTTGTGGACACCAGGTCCAGTCACGGGAGCTCCTCCGGGCAGGTTGCCCAGCTGCTGCATAGTCTGGGGCACATCAGCCTTGGACAGAGGGGCAGGAGGGTTGTTGGTAGCCAGGGGCTGGTTGGACTGCAGCGAGGTGGAGATGAGCCGTGTGGTGGTGTTGGTGAGCCGGGTGGTGGAGGCCTTTAGGGTTGGCAATCGGCGCAAGTATGCAGGTCGGAACATGTCAATAGAGTTTGTGTAACGAGATAACGACGGTGTTGCAGTGATGATAAGACAAAAGGGGGACTGACGTGTGTTTGTGTAAGTGTCTGTCTCCGTTTCTAGTCTCGAGATATCTCAGGCCTGTGTAGCTAGAGATGTGGTGAGTAGTTGTAGTAGTGGTAGCTGAGGGATGTATCTGTGTAACTAGTGAGACAGGCCAAAGGCACTATTATCTCTCTGTGGTTGTGTGTTGTGTTGTTGTTGTGTGTTTGTGTGACAAGAGATGTGACATACGGAGGAAGACGCTCCTATATATAATCTCTGCTTTGGTCCCACGCGGCTTTGGCTATCTTCTCAGACGTCGGAATCCGCAGGTCAGTAGGCCGCAGTTGTATTCCCATATTTGGGTAAAGTCAAAGGCTGCTCCTGCTATCTTGAGTTATCTCAGCGAGGAAACTCACTGCGGAAACCTTGATCGGGATTACGGTTGAGCGCCTAATGCATGGGTCATGAGGGTCCACTTTGCGTTTAAAGGTTGATACTGGCAAAGGCGGACTGGAAGAGAGAGAAGAAACGGAGAAAGTGAACACAACGGAGATGCTGTCTTCGTGGGGGGTCTAGCAAGGTGATCGAGAGGTAGCAAGAGTGTGTAAAAGGGCAGTCAAAGGTGAAATAACTCGATTTGGATGAGTCCGTGACAATGTGGCACTTGATGAAACAACCCCAATCTACAGGCTGCTGCGGAATATCCCCCACATGACCAACTGTGGTGCCGCGTGCTATAGATACGGCGGGTGGGTTTTTCCTTTCTTAACAAAACTTCAAGTAGTTAAATTATTACTCACCCAACTACTTAACATGCACCGAGTTGGGAGATGGAAACTTTGGATTCTTGGCCGTTGGGCTGCACGGCACCTGACCTCTCCCCCCAAAGGCATGAAATGGCGATGTATACAATACGGTGTGTACAGTAGCCGGTGGTGCCGTACCAACAATAGCGTACAAGTTACGAGCCTTGGTACAGTAGCACAAAACACTCAGGTACGTCTGGAGCTATCGTACAACTTTTTCAAGCTACTTTTACGACGACCACTGTTCTAATTAGTACACCCTCCAAGGTGATTCAAATCTCTCAGCTTTGTTCAAAAGAAGCCTTTGACGGCTTTAATCAAACACGATGCGGCGCAAGGAAGGCTCGGATATCGGTTTGTGTCCAGGCACCACCTTCCAGTCATGTGTGTCTTTTATGCCGTTGTTTTTCACTGCTTGTTCGTTTGACTGCTTGTTTCGTTTGACAACGCAGATTTCTCACAGTCGATTTTTTTTTTTTTGTAATTTTCCGGGGTACACTAACTCTGCCTCCGTTCGCTCATTCCTTCCACAGATAGTCACCTGCTAGCCGCACTAGAGCCCGAACTTAGAAGGTTACAAGCCGTCTCGAAGACGTTATCGGAGGGCCGATGAAAAGGCAGACAGAGACAGACAAAGACGAAACGAGAAGGGAGAAATGTGGAACGAGGAGGTACGGAAACACGATAATGTGAAAACGCGACTCAGTGACAGGCCTGTCGTACCTGGTACTTGTAGATTAGCTGCTACAAGGGTGTACTCGATGCATGGGTATGCCTATGCTATGGTATCACCTACTGGTCCTAGACATGATGTAACATGGAAAGATGTAGCGTAGTACAAGTAGTGCCAAACGGACATAAAATGTGATAACCGTGGTACAAGTACGGAGTAGTGGATCGAGTAGCTGGAGACTTCTGACATGGACCTTTACTCGGTTCACTTCAGTCAGTTCGCTAATGACTCCCTTGCTATCTTCCAATAGAGACTTTTGTATTACCGTCTTACCAGAGCTCGTACTCCATAGACGTCTCTCCTGGTCTTGCTGTTTGAGGGACTTGGAAGCGAGCTGTGAAGAGAGGTTGCTGAGTGTACTATAGGAATCGTACAGTAGTTTGCAGGATGCCGGTGCTATAGCTACAGCTATGAGTACACATTCAGAAAGCTAAGACATTGATTCACCCGGTCCATGTCCATGTCTATAGATTGATGAAACAATTGTCGTGTAGCTACTCGTACATTGTTCTACTTGTAGTCCTCCGCGCCCCAGAACAAGATACACTTTGATGTGACACCCGGAGTGTCTCGGAATAACTTTGACCTGGTGAAGACCTCTGGGAAGAAGGGCAGCGACGTATGGAAAATGAGCTTGAGTCAGATCGAGTATAGAGCAAGGCCAGAGCAAGGAAGTGAAAAGGGAGGCTGGAGAGGTGTTGTAAGTGTTTGAGAAGTCTCTACAATCGCCCCACATCATTACCAAGTACCCCAGGATAGCGTGCAGAGCTAAAACCTTTGTGCAAGGCTTTCTGCAACGACTCCTGCACCGGATGTTAATCCACAGTCGGTTTGTATACATCGTCTGCTCTTGCTGGAGTGGATGCTCCTGATTCAAACCTTGATGGGGAATCGCCGTTGACTTCCGAACTTTGATCTCGGAGGTCCGCAACCTTATTGTCTTGGGAGGAAAGGAAGGGAAAGAGGACCCTCTCGCTAATGCATGCCGTTCTGAGGTCCGTGGTTCTGGGAGCAATGGAAAGGGAAGGTGACACCACCACAGTGCACCACCACACACCACCACGGCCTCAGCACTGCACTATCAAACTCAATTGACTCCACATCTGCATTGCGGAGAATCACCTTCTTAAGACACGCCTGTCCACAGAGTTGCACACTTCTTACACAAACACAAACACAACCACAAACACAACCCACAAGATGCTCAGATCCGTCGCAAAGTTCAGAGCTCCTCTCGCAGCCCGATCCTTCACCACCATTGGAGTGCCGGGAACTCCTGGCAACGGAACTTTTTCCATTCCCGAAATCAAAAACGAGCCCGTTCGAGATTTCGAGCCCGGATCTGCTGACCGACAGGGCGTTCTCAACTCTCTGAAGATGATCAAGGAGTCTGTCCATGAGATTCCTGTTGTTATCGCCGGCCGAAAATACTGGTCTGAAAAGACCGGAACCCAGTACAACCCTTACACCAAGAAGGAAATCGCAAAGGTGTCTCAGGCCACTCCTGAAGACGTGACTTTTGCCATCGAGACCGCCATGGGCGCCAAGAAGGAATGGGCCAACGCCTCCTTTGCCGACAGAGCCGCCGTCTTCCTCAAGGCCGCCGAACTCATCTCCGGAAAGTACAGATACGACATGCTGGCTGCCACCATGATTGGACAGGGTAAAAACGTCTACCAGGCCGAGATTGACGCCACCTGTGAGCTGGCTGATTTCCTGCGATTCAACGTCAAGTACGCCCAGGAGCTCTACCAGGTCCAGCCTGCCGAGAACTCTCCCGGTGTTTGGAACCGAGCTGAGTACAGAGCCCTCGATGGTTTCGTCTACGCTGTCACCCCCTTCAACTTCACCGCCATTGCTGCCAACCTGGTTGGAGCCCCCGCCCTCATGGGTAACACTGTGGTGTGGAAACCCTCTGCTGCCGCCGTGCTCTCCAACTACTACCTTTACCAGATTCTGATTGAGGCCGGTCTTCCTGAGGGAGTTGTCTCCTTTGTGCCCGGAGACGCTCAGCAGGTGACCAAGACCGTTCTGGGATCCGAGGACTTCGCTTCTCTGCATTTCACTGGCTCCACCGGAGTCTTCCAGACCCTGAACCAGGAGATTGCCGCCCATCTGCCCGAGTACACCTCTTACCCCCGAATCGTCGGAGAAACCGGAGGAAAGAACTACCATCTGATCCACCCCACTGCAGACCTCTCTCACGCCGTCAAGTCCACCGTTCGAGGTGCCTTTGAGTACCAGGGCCAGAAATGCTCCGCTTGCTCTCGAGCCTACGTTCCCGAGAACATGTGGGAGGATTTCAAGAAGGAGATCCAGGCCGAGGTCAAGAACGTGACCATTGGAGACGCCACCACCCCCGAGGGCTTTGCCTTCTTTGCTGGACCCGTCATCCACCAGCAGTCCTTTGACAAGCTCAAGGGAGTCATTGATGCCGCCAAGAAGGACGATTCTCTGGAACTGGTTGCTGGAGGCAAGTACGACGACTCCAAGGGTTTCTTCGTCGAGCCCACCATCTACGTGACTCGAGACCCCGACCACCCTAACCTCAAGACCGAGTTCTTTGGCCCCATTCTCACCGTTTGTCTTTACGATGAGGTCAAGTTCCTCGAGACTTGTGAGGTTGTCGACAAGACCACCAAGTACGGTCTTACTGGCGCCATCTTCGCCTCGGACCGATACGTCATCTCTCAGGCCGCCGAGCGACTCCGATACTCCGCCGGAAACTTTTACATCAACGACAAGTGCACTGGTGCCGTTGTTGGCCAGCAGTGGTTCGGAGGAGGCCGACAGTCCGGAACCAACGATAAGGCCGGCTCCGGCAACATTCTGTCTCGATTTGTTTCCATCCGAAACATCAAGGAAAACTTCCGAGAGACCGACAACATTCTCTACCCTTCCAACTACAACTAGATGGTTGTCAAGGAGTTATTTAAGACTGATTAGTCAGCGTTATTTAAACGTGCTGAGCACAAATGTGATTTGATATGTATAGATCGTGAGTGTGAGAGTAGGCTTATGTAATTAGTGGTGTCATTTTGTTAGTCTTGTTAGCCTTTTGTTAGCTTTTTGTTAGCGTCATTTCGAGGACTGATTCTGGAACTATAAGTGGATCAAGGCGTCGTGGGTTAGGGTGTGGATTTTTGTGGAAAAGGAGGAAAAGCTGATGGTTCAGCGGGTTAGGGTTGGATCGGGGCTAGGGTAGTCAGGGTACGGGTTCTCGGAAACCGGCATACTACTCATCTTTACTCCTCCACAACTTCGTCATATTGCAGCCGTCTCGTGTTTCTCCATTTTACGAGCCACTTTATTAAGGTTCAAATTGTGGGCAGTGTTGTGATCCCGGCTTTAAGGTGTGTGTAAACCTTATTTTCAGTTCTCGTCCTGGCGCGATAACGATAGAGTTTAGTTGCTCATCGATCAAACATGCGATACCGCAAACAAGGGACCTTGTGGAAGGGTAGGGAAGGTGGATTTGGGGTTTGAAAGAGAAAAACGGAGAGATAAAGACGGAAAAGTGACATTCGAAGCTGTGGAATGACGTTTGTTACGAGTTGGAAAGATGTGTGGAAGATGAGCTGTACTTGTAGAGGATGGTATATACTGTTGCTGTTTAGGGTGTGTAAGGGGGAGTGAGGGAGGTGGGGTGAAAATGGTCAAAAGTGGATATTTCGAGTCGGTGAAAAGTCACGTGATATGAGGCGGACATGAGCTATAGCCCAGATAACCTGAAATTCATCTAACACCCCTCCTACCGCCTATAGAGCTCATCTTCTCCTGCTTATCATCGTAACCCTATTGGCTGAGACATTTCTCATACAATTATGCAAGATGTAAGTGCGATGAGTCTAGGCGCAGATAGACAAAGCCAACGAGAGACAATGGCTCTGTTTCGCAAGGTACCTGGCCGTGTTTTTCGTTTGTGCTCGTCTTTTGTGATATCTACAATAACTCTATCGACTCTTGTCATAGGTCCGTTTTCTTATCTGTCTCGGAATGCATACATGCAATGCTGGCGATCGATGAGCTACCGGCATTGTAGCAAGAGCGGCGATAGTGAGGGTCATTACTTGTCGTCTCGCGCTACAGTCAAACACACATGTCTATAATCTATTATACATCAGCTGTGGTGTCTTGAAGACACATCAGTTGTCCAGTGGTCAGTGTAGGGGTCGGTGGATCACTGGAATTTGAGTAACGGCTAATACCGTACAAGCCCCCCACCACCGTCCCATAACCACCATTGTTTTGTCCCCTCAGCTCAGTACCAGTATCTTTGGATACCTCGCTGTGGGTTTCCTTTGGGGTGTAGTTTTTTGCGTTTTCGTGGATGTAGAGTTGGAGAAGGAACTCTGATATGGCCAGAAAAAAATGGTGGTCAAACCCAATAAGTCTCGTCGTCCCAACCCTGTGATTGTCAATTGAGATCAATCTCCTCGGCAGAGAGGTCTGCGTTGATCCGGAACGGCTTGTTTCGCCAGTACACCTGCTGACCAAGCATGGCCATGGTCCAGATGGGCAGGGCTAAGGATTCTCGAAGCAGCCACACGGAGATCCAATGCAGCGCGAAACGCGACTCAAACGGGCCATTGACATTCTTACCCTTACTAAGCAAGGAGGGAGTGTTGAGCTGGTGCTTGTTGGTGTAGAACCGCTTGGCAAAGTAAGGAATGGCCTGGTTGGGCTTGGCCCGGTCCAGATTGCTGAAACTGAGCAGATTGTGGAAATGAAAGTAGTCCGAGAAACACCACAGAATCATGTGGATGAGAAAAAAGTACCAGGAGAAGTAGTGGTTGTTGAAAATGAGCGAATAACCGACAGAACCAATGATTCCACAGAGAATGGACTCGGTGGTGGGTTCCAGCAGAGTGGCAGCCAGAACCATGAATTTTCGCACTCGCAACCATCGGACTCGTCGTTGAACGTAACCAGCAAGTGTGACCTTGGCTAACGGTTGAACCACCGAGTCACTGGTCATGGCCGTTCGTCCTCCTTCTCCCCATAGAGCCTCGGCGATCATATTGTCTTCAGCAATGTATCTGGCAAACTGCTGTAGACCCGTGTTCTCCTCTGAATCCTGGGTGGGCGAGTTTGAGCGCGAATGCGTGGTGGTGATGTGCACTGCTGAAGACGAGATTGTCTGAGACTCGGCAGTAGGAGGCGATATGGCCAATGATTCAGACACGACGCCTCCCACTTCAGGCTGCTGGACAACCTTAGCCGCGCTCATAGCCGCCCATTGAGTGAAGGGGTTGAACGTGCTGGGGTTGAAGCTCTTGGCGGCCTTGTTGAGCGAGCTTCGACGGTACATGTTGGACTTGCCCATGACACAGGGAGCCAGAGCGGCCCAATTGATGGCCGTGTAGAACTTTGAGTGGGCCGTGAGCATGAACATTTCGTCCAGTTCGGCTCCAACACCGTCGTCAATGGCCACACAGACAGGCAAGTGATGCACGAGTTCCACGGTTCGATTCTCGATGAATTTATCGACCGATCTGGCCATAGCAGAACGAGTGACCCAGACGTTGGCGTCCAGGACCCACACGATATCGTATTTGGCACGTTGGTACGCCTTGACCAGGTTGTTGACTTTGGGATTGGGTCCGTAATGAGCCGATCCGACCAGTAGACGGGCATCAACATTGGGGTATCGAGCAATGAGTCGTTCGACAATAGGAATAGCCGGATCATCGGCCATTTCCACGGCAAAGATGATTTCGAACAATGGGTAATCCTGTTCGAACGCGGCCATCAAACACGTTTCCATTTCGGGATCAATTCCCTTGAGAGGTCGTAGAATGGAGACTCCTGGAGGATTGGCCATTGTTGGAGATCGAGGAGTATCGGCGACGGTGTTTCTCTTGTACACCAATGTAATTCCCACGGTGCTCAGAAAGATGATCAGACAGTACCACACCAGACAGATCCATCCTGCGATCGCTCCTGCCGTCGAAGTTGTTGTTGCTGTTGAAGAAGAGCCCGGTAAATGTGTTGGTAGTGTATATGTGTCACTTGAGAGTAGTTGCGAAGTTGCTGTCGGAGATGCTGCTGACGCCGATGCCGACGCCGTTGCGGACGACACAGACGCCGTCGCCCTAGCTATTGCCGTAGCTGTAGACACGACTATCGATTTGACGTCCATCAATGTGTGTGTGTGTATGTGATGTGATGTGATGTGAAGAGAGTGACTGTGTTGTTGTAACCAGCAAGACTCTGGAAAGAGCGAAAGTGATGAAGAAACGACGGGGGAGAAAGAAGGGCTCGAATCAAGAAGTACTCGTACCAGCTCCGCACCGGCCAGTCGTGTTTGCGTCCTGTTCTTGCAGTCTCTGAAAAAAATAACTTACTAAACACGTTGAGTTACAGTTCACATGCAAAGTGGTGTCTAATGAATTCCGGGAAAGTGTAGCGTAGTCTTGAGAGGGAGGAGGAGGAGGGCCTTCAACACGTATTAGAGGGGGTCGAGCGGTGGGGAAAGTCACGTGACGAAATAAACGCGCCGTAATAAATCGATTCCCGCGTTTCCCCCGTCGAAAAATACTCTCAATCTCGTTTTGGAAGCAAACACGGAACTCCCGTTACCTCCGTGTTTCCCTTCCCTGCACTACACAACACTAATAATCACAAGTGGGACACCAACCTGTGGGTTGGAGCTTGTGCTTCCGTGTATATGTATGTATGTGCTATAAAGACGTGGGGTGGTGGTGGTACAAGGCAAGTGACCTATTTGTATCTTCCCTTTGGTGTCATGTCTTGTGTCGTGAGGTGAGACTATATATAGGTGTGTCCTCGGCCACCTTTGTACCTTCTAGTCCTTTTCTTGTAGAGGGTACTTGTACAACATCCAGCCATACCTTTCCCGGAAATAACACTGCCCAGACGTATACCGTTGGTACCGTTCTCAGGCACGTTAATCGCGCAGGGAGAAGGGTCGATATTATGACAGGGAGGCTTGGTCTGGAGAAGGGGAAAAGGCTTGGTGGGATGAGATTGTGGTAAGCGAGCACGAGACAGGGACAGCTATACGGGAAGGGTGGATACGTGATTACGTAATCATGGTGGGGTGATGGCTGGTGGTGGGGAATATGTAGGCATGTAGAGAAGGAGGAAAGGGCGTGGGGTGTTGCATGTGATGATGGAGAGGGGGGTAAGGGTGGGTGGTGAAGGTGGTGGAGTCACGTGATCAGTGGGGGGTGTGGAATATTGAGCGATACTGTGTCAGACTTAGAGGTAGTTGGTGTACTACAGGACGTGGTATAAATGAAGAGTGTTCTCGGTGATTAAGGACAGAGAAAGATTAACGGAGAGCACCAACATGACCAGGAGATCAAGGGCTTTCGAATGGTACCATTTGTGTAAATGTTTTACGTACGGCTAACGATATTGTGTTGTGTTAGGGGTTTGGGTCGAGATACCGTTTACCGTTAAGGTGGATTGACATATGGATGTCTGTCTATCTAAAGAAGTATTGCTCGTATGAATATGAAACTTGCGAGAAATAATGATATGAGGATAATGATGCTACTTGTCAAATATCTAAGCCATAGACTCAATATTGACGACTCTGTAGACTCCCTTGTTTTACTGAGTATAGTCAACTGACAATGGGTGCAATCTAAAGAAAGAGGCAGACACTTAAAACGGGTCTCTTAAAGGACTTGAAAGAATGAGAGGATATTCAGACCAAGTCAATCACCTCCAACTATCACTAAACACACTTAAATAATTCCCACACCTCCATCTTCACTTTTTATCACCGTTCAATCACCCACTCTGATGACGTAATATCTCCACATGAAATATTCTCACATCCACTCACTACCCCACATCCCTACCTCTCACCTCGGTGGTTATCCGACCCCACGTTTTCAGCAGCCACTCTGTCTATACGGTTCTCTCTCTCTCTCTATAGCTACGGCTAACTCCTATTCCTTGGTTGATAGTGAGTATCATGGACCTATCAGGAGTTAGTGTGGAGAGAGAGAGTCTAGTGAGATCACGTGATCGATACGCGATACGAGTACTCGCAAGTGGCCAATACGAGCTCTCTTGAAATGTCTTAGAAAGCTGTCTTTGCCCTTGTGCTCGTTCTTTTAGCTGTTTGTGTTGTGTCTATAGACCTGTTACTTCTAGTTATGATCTAATCACTATCTACACAGCCACTTTAGTGACGTCCAAGAGAGTCTCCAGTTTGTCTCCTAGTGATCCGATCCTTGATGTTGAAATCGGAGGTTGTAGAACAGCTGCCACTCACCATTACCAAGCTCTCCTTTTGCAAATACCACCTCCAACCCCCAAGTTAACCACCCTTCTGTTCTCAGCACCGGCCATTTTTTGACTTTGCGGGCAAGTAGGAAATTCCGGCTGGGCCGTAGGACGCTATCTACAGTGCGTCCCAGCTGCACGTCACACCAGCCGCCGATGATAACGACAGCCGTGATCGTGACGGTAGGGGGTTGTCAGAGTGGTGAGTGAAGAAGCCAGAGGTTCAGCTGATATTCAAACGACACAGACGCGGCAGAACACGACAGCGGAAGACTGTGTTACGTAAGCCAGACACGATAGAGGGCGACCACTTCAACTACACAACGACTAATTATTGGTAGTCCGCTCGTCACCACTACAATGAAACGAAAACTCGAGGAGGATGTGCCGACGCCGATACCAGCGGAACCATCGACAAAACAGCCGCGACAGTCCATGGCTCGGTCAGTATCGGCTTGTGTCCGCTGCCGAAAACGGAAATCGAAATGTGACCAAAAGTTCCCGTCCTGTTCGCGATGTCTGGCCGCCGGAGTGGTGTGCATGGGTCTGGACGCGGCTACGAAACGGGAGATTCCGCGGAGTTACGTGTCGCATTTGGAATCGCGGATAGCTGCTCTGGAGGGGAAACTGGACGACGCTGGAATAGATTACTCTGATCTAGATGCTCCTCAGACAAGTGTTCCAAAACCCACAGTGACAACTCCAACAGCTTCTTCTTCGACAACGGTTACAACAGCAACAACTAAAACAACTACGAGTTCCAACGACGATCCAAAGAATACAGCTCCAGTGGCTGATCTCATGGATAATGTGGAAAAGGCGTCTCGTGCTAGCCATTCAAGTACAGGCCATGATCTGTCGTTTGCAAAACTGCTGTTGACAGCCGTGAAGCTCAGAGCAAAAACAAAAAGTGATAGAACCACCCCAACAACCACCCAGACCCAATACGAGGCCTGCAAAACTCTGCCGAGCAAAAAGGACGCTGAAAAACGACTATCTCAGTACTTTTGCCAGGCTAATTCTCAAATACCCATTTTCCACCGAGAATTATTCATCAAAAACTACTTTGTGCCCATCTACGGACCCTTCACTTCCGGATTGAGTCTTGCTTCGGATTATACGACTGTCGAAGTCGATGCTGAAGGTGCTCCCTCAGTAGAACAACCCGTCATCACTCCAGATACCCCTCAGATTCCACTCTACTTTCTCTTCATTGTGTTTGGATGTGCTACAAGTGTACATCAACAGCTGTACCCTGCTGGAGTGAGTGAATCATACCACCAGGCTGCCATGGAACACATCGACGTTGCTTTTGCCAGTGCCAACCGTCTGGAAGCTCTACAGGCCATGCTGGTGCTCTGTCTCTTCTCAATCATGCGTCCTACTGTTCCTGGAGTCTGGTATACTCTCAGTATGGCTCTGAGATTGTGTATAGACCTAGGATTACACATTGAGACTGCCACTAATCGGGTGACTGATGGATTCGACCTGGATATGCGCAGAAGATTGTTCTGGTGCACTTATATGCTTGATAGACAAATCTGTGTCTATCTAGGACGTCCATTTGGTATTCCCGAAGACTCCATTCGAGTTCCTTTCTTTTCTGAACTTGATGATTCACTTATTGTGCCCCAGAACAATGTCGATTACTCTCTCATGTCGTCTCCAGGAGGTATCAAGTCTTACAAGTACATTTCCCTGGCGTTTGCACGTGTCAGACAGATCCAGGCCGAGATTCAGCGCATGATGTTCGAGTTTACAGAGATTCCACGACGATTTGCGACTTTTGCAGACTGGTTTCAGGACGTGTGTTCTCGATTGGACGAATGGATGGACTCGTGTCCAAACACCAACCTACAGACCAACTGTGGCTTCACAACGACATTCTTTGCTCTCAATTACCACCAGTCACGTCTACTGTTGTATGGAGTGGGTCCCAAGAACCCTTCTCCTTCAGCATACTCTCTAGAGTGTGTTTTGGAGGCTAGTAAGGGTATCATGACCAAGTACCACAGCTTGCATCAGATCATGTCCATCAACTACACTTGGGTGGCTGTCCACAACTTGTTTATTGCTGGCACGTGCTTTCTATACGCTGTTTACAACTCCATGGTTTCTGGACAACAGCTGATTAGTCGAGAAGACTACGAGACGGTGTCCAAGCAATGTGTGGTTGTTCTGGACTCGCTCATTGGTCGATGTAATGCTGCCCAGGTGTGTCACGACACGTTTGAGCTGCTTTCTGCGGCAGTGTTCAAAATGTGTTTCAAGGGAGGCAGTGTTCATCGCAAGGTGAGCAAAGATGGACTGGTGGAGGTGATTCAGAACCACGACAAGCGTTTTAGTCATCTGGGAGCGCTGGTGGAGCAGGTGCCCGATAACTGGAATGATGATAGAAAAAAGCAACAGCAACAGCAACAGCAGCAGCAACAGCAACAGCAGCAACAAAGTCAGCAGCAACAAAATCAACAGCAGCAGCGGCAATCACCACATCAGCTCTCACCACACCAGCAATCACCACATCAGCAATCACCACAACATCACTCACCACAACATCACCACCACCAACAACAAAGGTTTTTGGCGGTGCCGGTTCCGGACCTTGAGGATTTCTTCAAAGAGGCCCAGAACCCGCCCAATATGGAAATGACGGCGTCTCTGGAAGAACCCATGCCGTACGCGTACTCGGGAGAAGTATCGCCGCAACAGGAGGATCTATACTCGCTGATGAGCGAGGTGCCTCTGGGAAGTATCTGGGACCAGTACTTTAAGGAGGGAGCCGGAGGAGGTCCTAGATAGTGTATAGTATATTTATAGCGGACGTGAGCGTAGACGTGAGCGTAGCGAATGTCTGCGAGAGTGTTCAACTGAAGTCTGAAGACCGGGAGTTGTAGACATTGTATCAGTAGTTGAGGAAATGATATGGATGATCTTCAAGTGGCCAAGTACTCTGACAACAGGTAGGTTTCGACGCTGGGCAGCTTGTTGATCAGCCCACCCAACTGGCAACAGGCGTAATGGGTGGATGACCTCGTCATCGTCCGTCGCAAGTGACAATAAATATATTCAATGCAAGTTAGTGGGTGGTGTAAGTGCTAGAGCAATATATGGTGTCCTAGAGATGATGAGGGCAACAACGGGGTGTTCTAATGTACCGAACTGATCAACTGAGACACTCAAGGAGATCATTCAGATGATTCTGGACACACCACAATAGCCGTGACAGGACAGTAGTGACATCAGTAGAGTCAGTTCAGCTGAGTCAGCAGATTCAGCAGAGCAATCAGTGGGATGAGACATCAATGGAGTCGCCCCTTGGCCGATACGCGTGCTCGTAGTACGACTGTGGACGTCCCAACTAGCTTACTCAGCTCTCATCCACCTCCTTCCTCTTATCCTGCCCCAACCTCAAAGCCTCCTGTCTCACGAGCTTCAACATGACATCAGCCTGTTGCGGCGAGATTCCCATCTGGTTCAAAACATTGACAGCAACAACATCAACGTTGACATACGATGGTGGCAATCCATAATCCTCCTCATTATCCACAATGAAATGTCTAGGAATCACAATGTACACCATGATCATGGTTCCTTCAATGAGATGTTCGTCAAACCCGCTTTTGGCCATAGATAACGCCACCGTGGCCTCTGGTCTGTTATCTTCAATTCCCTGACGCAGTTTTTGTGTCTTCATCAACGCGTGAAGTTCAGGCACTTCCTTCAGTCGTAAAGTGTTGTATTCATGCGATTGGACGATCCCGAAAACACGTACCGAGTCGCGGAAGATGTCGCGTTTGTCGCCAGTTGTTTTGCCAGCGATTAGACGCGCCAATCGCGTCACTGATGTTGTTTGTGACATGGGAAGGAGAGGAAGAGATGTGTGTGGAGATGTACATACAGTAGAGGAGATTAAGTTCAATGTTGGAAAAATGATGTGGGGTATAGACTGACGGGGAGGAGTGGTAGGGAGGTGGATTTTTGAGAGTATGATATTGATGGCTCACTAATCGTGCTTGTGTATCTTTCACTGTTTCTGGACCACAAATGAAGGAGATAGAAGGACCTCTAAAAGTTGAGGCCCTTGAACCCTAATTGAGCTTTTGTGGAGGGCCATAAACGAGAAGAGGGGGTGGGTTCACAAAACGGGGTTTGGGCTCTGAAGTCGTGGAGTGTTTGGTATCAAATGATAGCTTGCAATGAGGGGAGTGCTCCTATTTAGTTAATGAAAACCCAAAGTGCGTACAGGGATCTGTGCACGCAAGAATATATGGTAAGGGTGCACAACCGTTCCAGGGAGGTTAGACAGAGGGTGAGGGGGGGTTTAGAGACATGAGAACATGTAATTGCTGACTTTGAATAACTCTCCTAGGTCGCCGTCTGTTGTTACTGTTATCGCATCTCCGGCTACGGTAGTCATTCTGTCATAATCAACATTAGAGAGCACCTTAGTGGTTGTAGTCAGATTGAGTTGAGCTATAGCCAATATAGAAACCGTGTTTGTGTCAAACAGAGCGGTTGAAGCAAAGTTCAAAATAGATGTGCTTTTGATGGTTTGTTCAAGAATAGTATAGCCATCTCATTCTGATACTGGCTCCAATATTTTGTACCAGAGATGCTGTCAGCTATACAAATTATCCTGTCTCAAGACTTACAACCGAGAGCTTATAGCAGATGTACGATAGAGACCTTCGTCCGCTTTCTTTCCTAGTCTATACATCGCACTCTACCTGGTAGCTACTTACAAGAGAGGGCAAGATGATGTAGCTGCCCAGCTATTCTTGAATTCAAGTCAAGTTACCTGGGTAAGACTCAGCTGAGCCAGGGCCTTTCATATACTAACCATTGTATGAGTACAGTACTGGCCACCCTTTCTGATCTCACTGTAGGGTCGACCTGTGTACAGTAGACTGTTTAAGATGAGCTTCAAGTCTGCATTACTTGTACTCTAAGGGTCAAGGTCACAGTTAGTTGGTCTTGTCCATGTTTCTACTTTAAGTAACCAGTCTGTGCTTTTACTCTAAGATGCTTATCAACCACACTATGCAAGCCAGATCCTAACCAGAAGAGATGAACACCCCACTAACCAATCGCTAACCGACTGTACCAAAGGAGGTCACTACAAGTACCGTAGGCCTACAACCACCCCGTCCTCTCATCCTACAATCAACTGTGTAAAGCTCTCCAGCCCTACAATAATCCCTAGCTCACTCTACACTCGTTTCACAAGCCTTCACAGAGTGCTCTGCACCAATGGGTCCACCCACACCTCGTGGTTCACACCCCCTCCTTCTCCATATCAATAATCTATTAGTCATAATAACAAGACACATCGGCTTGCCAACATCCCCATGCAATAACTTAATATTCTGCTGTTGTAACATTTTTTCTTCAAGCTCGCATCGCCTTCTTGCCCTTGCTCTTGCTCTTGGACTTGAGCGCAATCTCCACCTTCTCCCGCTCCTCCTCGGACTCCTCCTCCTCCTCGGACACCTCCATGTCGGACATGTCTTCGTCGTCGTCGTCGTCGTCCTCGCCGGCCTCCTGCATTCGTCGCAGCTCCACCTCTCGTTCTCGAAGCAGCTCGGGATGGGCCTCGACCAGTTTTCGGTCCTCCTCCAGCTGAGCAGCCTTGTTGCCCCGCATTCGGTTCTTGTAGAAGGCCCGCTCTCGCTTGAGCCGAATCTCCTCCACCTTGTCCATGGCCTCCAGAGTCTTCTCCACCAGGTCTCGGTTGTATCGCACAGGCACGTCTCGTCGGGCAGAAAAGGCCAGGGTGGAATCGACCACCATCTCCTTGCCAGCGGCCTTTCGGAACGCCTTGGTCCATCGCAGCTTTCGGGGGTTTCGCTTCATCTTGAAGTTCTTGTGGCACTTGGATCGGCAGAACCGGAACTCCTTGCTGTCGTTTCGCACAAACATGATTCCCTTGCCGGGGTAGACCGGCGACGAGCAGAAATGACAGTTGTACACTCGCATTGTAGTTGTGGTTGTGTGGTGTTGTGTGGTTGTGAGGTACAAGTACAATGATGGTGGAAATCTTCCGCATGCACTCTATGTCAAAAATATTTATTTGAGTTTGAAAATTCTGCACGTCCAAAGTCTGTGGCGACAAGGTGGTGGTGGGGTGAGAGGGCTTGGAGAGGCGGTTTTCAAGAGGTGAACAGTCAGCTAGACAGATATGATTGTCCACCTCGGATAAATGGGCTTCTTTCAATTTTTTCCCCCTTTAATCCGATTTAATCCGATTATTCAAATCAATTCGAGTTAATTCAAAGTATATTGCTGCCCCACTACGAGCTCATGCGCTGACTAAGGATAGGGCGGATGGGAGATTGTGGTTGGAAATGTGTTGGCTGGTATATATATGAAGTGTGAGGCTATAGGACCATCTGATACACCGGTTAAAGTCCTCCTTTACCCTTTTTGAGCATTTCTGATAACTCTCTCCTGCTTCATAAAATCGATTCTACTTACTTACATACCGATACATGGTGAGTGTCATAATAGTGCAATAAAGCTTTCGAAAGACTGGAGGTGCTTTACACAGGCTACTGACTATGAGAAGAAAGACTCTAGTGAAGTCTCGGCTCACATACCTCCGTTTTTGAGCCGCTCAAGGACAGTTCTTATCAGTCGCAGAGTCTCAGCAGAACATGGGACCTAGGGTGACAACAAGCAATGACAACAGTACGGGATCTTATGAGTCCAATAAAGTAGTGTCCAAGTAGTCTATATTTATAGTCCGCTAGTCTTCACAGTCGCTAACAGACGCAATAACTTGAGTCGAGTGTTTCACCACAGTGAAACGAGTCTCTCAAACACTCAGGAACTGATTAGATCACTCAGAAAGTTGATTTTCCATCTCTAATAACCAGTAGAAACCCACCAATGTGTTTCATTACACCCCATATTTGTCCTGGACGCTCTAAGCGCAAATCTCTTAAATTCATGACTAATCATCAACATTTTCAAGGCCTCATAACTCAGCCAGAACTTACTCTGGAAGTCTGAAAAGTTGTATTCCTACTATTTAGCACAAGAAAAATCTTTTTATATTCTTGTCATCCCCATATCTCGCGTTTTTCTCAAAAAATCCATCTTCCGGAATATATTGTTTTGACGCTTTTTCAGCTCAATAATTTTCCGCAATAGTTTAGTGGCTAGAATTTCCGCCTGTCAGAACATCTGTTCAGCACGCGGGGGACCGGAGTTCAATTCTCCGTTGCGGAGTGCTCTCTTTTTTTTGCTCACACCTTCAAGACCAACCCTAACCCAGACACCAGTATGCACACTCCCTACACCATATTGAAATATCTGCCTGACAATCGAAAGCACACCACAACCATGCTACTCATCCTGAACACGGCAAGGCGAGGTCTTTTGGCCTCGTCTGGAAAGTCGCTGGTTCAACAACAACTACGACCGCTTTCGATGCTTGTCAATCGACCCATTACTCGAGCACCAACCGTTCCCGTTCTCATGGCCATTCGAGGTAAAAAGACGGACTCTGATCTGCCTCGAGATATCGATCCCATTGATCCTCGAAGCAACTCGTTGCGATCTCGAATCCCCACTTTTCCTCTGGGTAAGGAGGCTCAGCCGACAATCATTCCTAAACCCGATACTCCTGTGGTTGGACCTCGATTGTCATTTACTGAAATGATGCTGATCCTGAAGAACAAAAAGGAGCCCGAGCTTCTGTACGAAGCCGAGCCTCATCGACTCTACTTTGTCATTTGTTTCTGTGGTGCTTTTGTGCTTGCTCTGTATGGAATCATGTTTGGAGAGAATCTGCTGAGTGCAGCTTATATGGACTGGAAAACGAACCCTACCGATGAACCCTTTGTTCATCAAATGTTCAAGTTTGGTCTTCGATCCGCCGTGCCCATTGCCTTCACTTCCATCTTTCTGTTCATGTCTTATGTGCTTGCTCGATTCCCTGGCCGTCTGATTCGACGTCTCTATTATCTCCCCGGTACTTATATGAAGGGTGTTCCTGAGCACATGCAGGGAGTGGATCACATTCGGTTTGTCACCCATCCTTACATCCCCGGCCGACCTTCTCCTGTCTATACCGTTAACCTCAACGAATTGCGAGTTGGACAAAAGACCACCATTTTCACCAAGGACGGATTCTACGGCACAGCGTCCAAGTCTTCCTTCTTCTTCTTCATCTGGGAAGGCAAGAGCTGGGTTCCTTGGGTCGTGGACCGATCCGGCTGGTTCTGGGGAGACGGACGGGTCTGGGACGTGCTGTTTGGAAAGAAGAGCATCAAGGAGGCCGAAAAGGGTCTGTCTGAAGATGACAAGATCAAACAGCACTGGCGAATCCAGGACGCTGCCAAGGAGGAGCGGAAACTCAAGGAAGGAAAGGCCTTCTACATCAACGAGTACAAGCGAGGATTTGAGCGAGATTACAACACTCTCAAGGCCACTACTGTTGGACTGGTGGAAGACATCAAGGAGAAGCGAAAGGAGGACGCCAAGAAGGCTCTGGAGGAACCTCAGACTAAGTTGACGTGGCAACAGAAGCATAAGCAGAAGTTGAAGAACAAGAAGAAGCAGTAATCTTGTTGTGTATATAGTATTAAACTGAATTAACCGATCTGAGCGACTCATAGACCTACGCGTACAGCTACAACCCACCCCTCACCACCACAACCACCACAACCACCGCAGAACTTCACTGTTACCCTACCTATATATATCCTTCGTTATACTGTATCACACTGTATGTACTTCTACCGTACCGTGTATCATCTGTTATGCTCGTCGGTCCTCCTGGCTTACTCCTCCACAGTCAGGTGGTACTCCAGTCTGTTCAAAAACAGCTTGGCTCGCTTCTCAGCGCCGGCAACCTTGTCGTTGACGGTCACATCGACCTGGACGGTGTTGGAGGGCACCTGGACGGCGGCCTTTCGGGGCTTTCGGTCCGACAGGATGTCGTACAGATCGGCGCCGTTGGAAACAGCTCGCTTTGTGGACTTGGGGTAGATGACCTCAACGTCGTAGAACTTGGTGCCCTTGGCAGGGCCAATGATGGCCTCAAAGTCGGGGTCCACGGTGGCAGACCGTCGGGGCTTGGCAAGCTCGACGGCATCGAACTTGGCGAGCTTGATGGCCTGCTTCATGATTCGCTGCAGCTCGAGCTGGCTCTCAGGCTCAAAGTGAGCAACGTCCAGGAAGGAGGTCAGAATAACAGGCTCGGGAGCAGCCTTGGCAGCGGGAGCAGCGGCATCTCCAGTCTTGGCAGCAGCAGCATCTCCAGCCTTGGCAGCCTCACCAGCACCACCCTCGCTCTTCTTGGCAGGCTTAATGTTGGACAGATCCAGATGAGCTCGCTTGTTGATCTCGTCGGCAATGGCGCCAGGAGATCCCTCGGGGACCTTGCCCACGTAAGCGAGAATGTCGCCCTTGAGAAGACGGCCGTGGGGACCGGTGGCCTTGATCTTAGCAAAGGCGTCCTCCTTGGAAATTCCGTTGGCGACCAAAAGAGATGACACCGAGGGAAGAAGGGTCTGTGCGGGGTTAGCGGGGGCAGAGTAGCCCGAAGAAGAAGAAGAAGACGATGCGGGAGCAGCCTCAGTCTTGGCAGGGGCCTTGGTCTCCTCCTTGGCAGGAGCAGGAGCCTTCTTGGCCTCTTCCTTGGGGGCCTCCTTAGCCTCCTCCTTGGCCTCCTCGGGGGCAGCAGACTTGCCAGCAGACTCGACGGGAGCAGGGAGAGAAATGGTCTTGATA
Source organism: Yarrowia galli (assembly GCA_900519055.1). Taxonomy (NCBI): domain Eukaryota; kingdom Fungi; phylum Ascomycota; class Dipodascomycetes; order Dipodascales; genus Yarrowia; species Yarrowia galli. Next base: position 2,986,583 of record ULGS01000006.1, on the reverse strand, counting down.
TCATCTCCGGGCTCGGCAAGCACGGCAATGGTGTCTCCGACCTGAATGTCCTTGGCACCGTCCTGCTTGTAGATCTTGGCCATGATTCCGTCGTCGGCAGCCTCGACGTCAATCTGGGCCTTGTCGGTCTCAATCTCGAGAATCACGTCGCCGGCGGAAAACTCGTCGCCCTCCTTGACATGCCACGACACAATGCCTCCCTCGGTCATGGTGGGACTCATGGCGGGCATGGCAAAGTTGCTAGCCTGGTAGAGGCGGGAGGAGGTGTGGAGCACTGGGTTAGTTTGGAACGGAAGCGAGGGGCCGTAGGTCCCGAGCGGACAACATCAGGACTGTGTTGAGGGGGTGACTGTTGAAGGTAGTGACTGTTGAAGGTGGTGACTGTTGACAAAAGCGCAAACTGTTGATTAAGGCCAACAGAGGTCTTGTTGTGGTTCTGACTTGACCAGAGTGATTGATCTGAGCCATAACTGACATGTCTTTCGTACCACCGATGGGATCACAGTAGGGACCTCAGATTGATTGATTGACGCGAATGGCAACTTATCTCAATGGATGAGCCCTATGCTGACATAGACAATTGGGGTCAGACGACAGGGGTAGATCAAAGAAGCAATGAACGGTAGAACCAATTCAGGCAATGGGACAGCTGGAAACAACCAACGGTGAATGATGACACATTGCAACAGACACAGTCGTAACCCGCAAAATGCAAACATCTCAACCATCGAATCCATTGTGTTTGTGTCCACCCCTTGATTCAGAGACGATGTAACGTAGTCATAGACAGGTGGCAATGGTTGGAACTGTTCAATCAATCGACACAGAAGCATTGACACTCATTCCGTGATCACCAGCCCACCATCCACCTCTGTCGATCTCCAATATCAGATGTCCACCGACTTCTGCGTACAGTATGCAACATGGGGTCTAGCCATAGCAACACTGTCTGGACAGAGTCTGGAGATCATCAACGGACACGGACAGTGTCGCATTCACTTGTCACCTGATGAACCAATCATATGCTCAAGAATCTCATCGTCAACATCGTCGTAGGTGTCCCCAACCCCACAAATATCACACCTCTGTCGTAATGCACTCATTGCCGTTCAATTGCGACATCACAGTATCGTGTGTCTGTGTTCCTCCACCATTCACGTGACCAATCCAACCTCAGTAATACTCACATCGGGCCCGGGGAATAACTCTCAACAGTCGGTTCATTGTGTGTAGCCTCTAGAGGTGTCGTTATTACGTTCAGACAAACTGACGTTGGCGAGTCTCTACCAGTTATTCTGTTGGGTACGGAAAAACAACGCACCCTAACCCTCGACTAATTTTCCGGTCTAGTGCTCCTCTTGTTGGGAGTGTTTTGGATGCATGGCAGATGGGGGGCGGAATATTGTTGAAATTAAATTCAAATCAGCGGAAATTCATCCGACTCGGAGCCGGTGGAGATTTGCGAGAGCGGAGTGAAATTTCGGTGTTTGGTGGATAATGCCAGTGTTGTTGCCTCAAGGAGATGAAAACTGCATACTGAGAATGATTGTGCTTGGATTGATAGATATCCCAACAGGAAGAGAGCTCAATTACATCACTTGGGCAGAAGCTTCCAAACTTGGAGAAACTCACCAAATGGAGTGGCGAATGGGGTGTCTCAAAATTTGACACTCAGGAGCTGAAAAGGGAAGAACATAGTGAAGGTGAGGTTCTTCTTTGTGTGATACCAACTGCTGGACACTTCTTGACTCGTCCAGATGAATCATACTCTATTAACCCGATTACCTTATGCGTTGATGTGACCACAACATGACAACACCTATTTCTGACAACACCTATTTCTGACAATTCCAATTAGACAATCTGCAATAAAAAGCACGTCATTCGATGCAGTGATTCCAGCTCATTCCAATGGTACCAATATCTCTCAGGCACCACTGCTTCCGGGTATATTGTCTTGTGGTATGTACAGAATGTGCCCCAAAATAAAGAGGACTGTACAAACAGAACCAACACTCACAAAAGCACAAGAAGTTCAAAAGAGGCAACAGATTGCTGCCCAAAACAGTGTCATGCCCACTCTCGAGACCTACATTGGTTACCAGAAGCAGTAATGCTTTCTTTCTTCTCAAACATGTCTCAGTGGACCCTTGAACCCTTAGCGTTGATGTTTCACTCTTCCAGGCAAGATCAGTGCATCAAACAAGTCTTCACATGCTCCATCTGCACTCTGTGTACCAAATGTGACTTCCTCATGTAACATCAGGACTCCTACCTGGTACAGCCCCAATTAAGACGCACAAACATGAATCTACAACACGTGCTGGACCCTGATCTAAAAACCAGGTAGCATTCATCATTCCACTTCCTTGCGCGGCTAACTAACTCCCTCATCCTTTCCGCCATTCCAAAGGACTTCCGCAAGGCTGTTTGTGTCGCCATCATCTACCCCACACAACATCATGGAATGGATGTGTTTAGCGCCATTGAAAAAGTGATTTGAAAAAGGAGGGGGAGTCTAAGACCTTCTCGAATAGGTATGTCTTCTTCTCCACCTCTCAATAGTTATGAGCTTAGCAAGAGGGTTGAGGAGAGAGAGAGAGAGAGGTTGCAACCCTCGTGACCGAATATAACACAGCCCCAGGATGACGTAATGCGGTTGAAGTGGGTGGAAGGAATGTAACATGGCTAAAATAGTCATATCCAGGATGTTAGTTCATCCAACAGAGGTCGTTTTTCCACTTCCGGTTTTCCTTTAGTGTGTTCAAGTTATGAGTGCTACTTTGGGATGGTATATCCTGCTCCGTCTGAAGTGACGAAAAACTCCGTTGCTCCGTGGAAATTTTCAGGGGAGAGGTTTTAGCCATATAAAAGTCGATATAACGGTTTATTAGAGCCCGAACAGACCGATTTCGAAGTCATCGAGCCCCTATCGCCTTTACTGGGTGATTTTTCTCACCTCTTGATGACAACTCAGAATCTGTTCATGGAGTCCAGACCTGAGAAGCAGCCAATTATTCTGTAATAACCCGGAAATGGATCGATTAGGTAACTGGATTGACTAAAATGCAATATTCTAGACTTCACGAGCCTCGGATTCCTCTTTTGGAAGGTCCATAAGCTCTTATTGTCTTTTTTAAGGGTCCATGGGGTACGATCTAAGCATTCTTTCGGTAAGTGGGGTCTTCTTAATTCATAGACGTTCGTTATTTGAGCTGGTGACAGTAGCCGGATATGCCCTACGTACAGCTCCGAAAAGTCTTCGCTCACTCATCATGGGTACCTGCTGAACCTCCACCATGTCATTTGCTGCTAACTAAGCGTACAGTAGTCTCCGCCCAGTTTCCCCTACATCAGTAAAGCAGAGATAGTTTCGTCCTCAGGGGCAATATCAATGGTGCGAAAACACAATTGCAAACACATGGGCAAGTTAGAACATGTGTCACCCAAACACAGAGAGCTGCTGGTGTTTAAGGTCACAATACAAACACCACGCGGATACAGCATAACCCCCGCCCCCCTCCGTGTGTTCATAACTTGCAGACCTATATGGTGTGATGGTGACAGAGACAAAAGAAACAAAGACGTCAGCTTCGTCCGGTCCAGGTCACTTTTACAAACAAGGCATGCCGACCCTACCTGCAACATACATGTATGCTGTAGGAGGCATAAAATACGAGAGAGACGGCTCGGCAAGGGTCAAGTCCTTCCATGACAATAGCGCCATCTTCCCCATCATCGACCTAGTGGTTAGTCGTCACTTCGTCCCACCCATGTTTTTACTCACCTCTCTCCATCAAGTGTAGTCTACACTACTGTGTTCCTGGCTACTAGCTACTGTTGGACTCCTATTTCTACCCTAAGGGGGCTTTTTTCACAAGATAAAACGTATCATAATGCTTTTTCAACTCATGTAAACCCCCATGAAAATCCTGGGCAAGCGCCCTTTCAGCCCACTAGTCTGGGGTAGTACGTTAGGTGCATTCCTGCAGGGAGTTTGGTAGTGCCGATTATTGTCACGATAGCGGCGAAAAAAGGATGCTAAAAGACAAAGCTCGTATTATTAAATAAACCCATGGAGTTAAAGAAAGGGTCACATTGTCGGTGAGACAGCAGATGGGATGTCGGATATTATACCGGTTACACGAGAGAGTCAAATGGCGTTCAGTTCTCGATTTTCAAGATCAAGGAACGTGAATTTGCTCACCAAGAAGAGCCTCTAAAACATGTGGACTGGATCACGCGTTCCTGGGCTGAAACGCGCTTTTACATCCGATTTCAATACGCTAACCCCCCCTATTCTCTTGTTCTTTTAGCTCATAACTAGGCTCTTTGATTACAGTGTAAAATAAAGCTGGCAAATGATGCTTTACACGACTTTCGCATCTCGATGAAAGCATTCACAAAGTCTTCAAATTAATTAGTTTCAATGCAAGGGTAGAGATTATTACCGGAAACGGAGAAATGGCGGAAAAAGTGCTGCTCAAGCGGCTGTCGTATCCAGCATTCCACTCAAGTCCTGTAATTTCCCACCACATCTCCGATCCTGTTTACTGCTCAACTTTAGAGTCTCAGATCTCCTTGCATGAATGATCAACGGGATGTGAAAACGTGTCTCCCCGATCGTACCTGGTACGAGATCAGCCCAGAATTGATCGAGCTCTCTCCTAATACCAAAATGACCTGGCATCAAAGTCCGTTTCCAGATGAGTGCCCATATACCTGCCCGGGAACGTTGCCTCCTTGCCCTTCCCTTTGCTTTAACTCCATACTATACACGGCACTTGTTATTCCCGACCTCCCTAAGAGTGCTATTACAGCAACAACAGAATGCTGCAATTAGTCGGAGGCTCCTTCCTCATGAATTAGTGGCATACAAGCCCCACATTCCGTTTTTCGCCAACCTTGGTCGCTTTCAAGCAGGTGAGCGAGAAATCTACAGACATCACCGACTACCACAAGCGACCTAATACAACAGACCGAATAACGAGTTCCGTCGTAGTTGATTGTACAGCTCAATCAGCCACCCCTAGTATCCTTGATCAACACGGAAGCCCATGATGTGTGTTGCTCGTGTAGTTCGTGCCCAGAATAGTAACACACATAGGATTTATCGGTCCGAGAGAAAAGTAATAGGTATCTCTTTGTGTGGCCCCTGTTACAATGTCTTGACGAAAAGGATTCCAACATTTCTGCTTTTGGAATTTACCAAAGGACAACAATCATCCTATGTTCTTCCGTCAGGAGCGTCTCTCTGTCGCGATTCTATATAAGCAGCCCCTGGACTCCGTGAAAGACCTTCTTCTGCACTGACATCGACAACTACATCAACAGTGAGTAGCTACCAGCAGCCCCTACCTTAACACTACCGACATGACCCCTTCTAACACAGATGCAACTGTCCTTGCTGCTCGTTTTGGCGCCCCTAGTGGCTGCCTTGCCTCACCAACAGCCTATGGCCTGTGTGCCCTCGTCCAAACTCTCCCGTGATACCTGTTACGACACCTGCGAGGACTTTTTGTCCGTTGGAGGCACCTCCGAAGAAGTGAGTATTAATGTTGTGTTGTGTTCCTCACCATGCATACCAGTGCATATTTTAGGTGCATGCTCGTATCGCAGCTGATCGCGTGCAGCTTATTTGAATGCAGCTTGTTTGTGTGCACTCTATTTGTGTTTGTGACTTGCCCACTTACACACAACACTTGGAGACACTACTACGTGTCCTTCCCGCCCCAGTACACCGCTGGGGTACACACAGAGAGAATGCCACTCACGTCTACACACCAGTGATTCAGGCAAGAGCACGCCCCTGCTCAACATGAGTATTACACACAAACACTCTCTTGTGTCACAAACCACTAACACAGTGCTTGCAATGCCTTTCGGTGTTTGACCTCGACAACCGAAACGCCGTCTATGCCGCCCTCGAGCATCGACATATGCCCTTCTCACCCAACGTCCCCGTCTGTGGCGCAGCTGCCCCCACCATCACTGCTGCTCCCCGACACGCTGAACTTCACAAGCGTGTCATTGTTACTACCTCCGCTTACTGCACTGTTCCTACCACCGTCGACAAGGACGCCTGTGAGGACATCTGTAAGGACGTTATTCGTGATTTTGGATTGTGTCTTGACCTTGCTTCCTGTATTTGTGATCGAGTTCTGCGAATTCCCGAGCGAGTCAACCTGTGTCTGGGTTGCTCCGACGAGTTTGATATGAACTATCTCGACGTCTACAACAAGGTGAAGATTCCCCTGCAGAACTGCAACCAGGCCACTACCGCTTCTTCCGTCTGTGGTCAGACCACCATCGACAACGAAAGCTCTTGTGCTCCCCCCACGTCCACCCCCACCGCTTGCAGAATCCCCAACCCTCAGGACCAAGATGACGTCCAGTGTCAGCAGCCTTGTCTCAACGTTATTGCTGCACTTGACCTCTGCGCTTTTGGCGACTCCGGATGTGTGTGCAACGCTCTCAGCAGTAATGAGGTGAAGCTGAGAAACTGTCTGCTCTGTGACGCCTTGTTCAACTACAGCTCATCTGAAGTCGGTACACCAATCACTGAGATGCAGCGACGACTGTATGACCGAGTCGAGCTCTGTGGAAGAACTGTCGAAAGCCAGGAGCAATGTGAGTACGAAGAGGTCCCCGGAGAGTGTGTTCACGTGGAACCTTCGGCTTCATCCTCTTCTGATGACGGCGCTGACGCTTCGTCCTCTGCTGATGACGGTGCTGAGTCTTCGTCTTCTTCTGATGGTGGCGCTGAGCCTTCTTCCAGCGGGGACGCCTCTGAACCCAGCCCTTCTCCTGATAATGGAGGCGGTGACGGATCTGGTGGCGATGGCTCTGGCGGTGACGGTACTGATGACGGCTCTGGCGACGGATCTGGCGGTGACGGTACTGATGACGGATCTGGTGACGGATCTGGCGGAGGATCCGGTGGCGAAGAAGATGGAACTGGCGGCGATGGATCTGGCGACGGTTCTAACGGCGACGGTTCTGGAGATGGTTCTGGAGATGGTTCTGGCGACGGTTCCAACGGCGGATCTGATGGTAATGGTTCTGACGGTGACGGATCTGGCGGTGACGGATCTGGCGACGGAACTAACGATGGATCTGGCGACGGAACTAACGATGGATCTGGCGATGGTTCTGGCGGCGACGGAACTAATGATGGATCTGGTGACGGAACTGGCGGAGGGTCTGGCGGTGAAGAAGATGGAACTGGCGGCGATGGATCTGG
>ULGS01000006.1:2870139-2973519 GCA_900519055.1 Yarrowia galli | reverse complement strand
GATCCTCCAGGAACCTCCTGGATGATGGTTTTCCGTGGGTTTATGGCTAGCGCCGAAGCCAGCCTGAAGTCTTTCAGGGCTTTACCGGTATTGACGATGTCTTCTGGGGAGTTGAAGAAGATGGCGATGTCATCAGCGAAGGCGGCGAGTTTGAAGTGCTGAGGTGGGTCGTCGGGGAACTCGAGTTCTTCCTTGTCGAATCGGAGGTGTTTGTCGTGATGGCGTGTGATGGAAGTGTCGAGGAAGTTGTTGTGGTGTGAGCTGACTCGGGTCGGAAGGCGGGAGATGCCTTCAAGGACCGAGCGTAGGCGGATGAGGAGGGGCTCAGCTCCGAGGGCGAAGAGGGAGGGAGAGAGTGGGTCTCCTTGGCGGACACCGCACTCTAGATTGAAGCCGGGGGAGAGGCGGTCATTGATTAGTAGCTTGCTATTTGCATTTGTTTGGAGGGCGGCGATTCGATTCCGGGTGTTTGGGCCAATTCCGAAGGCTTCCAAGGTGTTTTGAATGTAAGAGTGGGAGATGGAGTCGAAAGCTTTGGCGAAGTCGATGAGGCCTATGGTCCATGGGGGTCCTGAGTAGTATAGCTGGTCAAGGGTATCAAGGTTGGTGGTGATGACTCGTTTGTGGACGAATCGGAGCTGTTTTGTAGAGGATTTCAATCGTAGCAGATCAGAATTCAGTTGAAAATTTTGGCGCGTGATTTGGACGGTTTTTAGAGGGTTTAGAGGGAGGCAAGAGGTGTAGCAGAATTTATGTGATCTTAAAGTGTATGCTGAAGCTTCGAAATGTCAAGATATGTGCCGTTTTGATAGAGTTGTGTCGTTCTGTTTTGACGAAGATGAGGGCAGAGTTGAGTTAGCGGATTGTGACTGCAGTAGTCACGTGATCTGAGAGAGAGAGGTACCAGAGGAAAAAGAAGATGTCAAAGATTATATCTGTTGTACTTTGAATCTCTACGGGGCTTTTATTAGTGTTACATCATAATGTTCTTGTTTTGGCTAATCAAGGTACAAACCAAATTGTTCGCCCACCACTATCGATACTCATACACACATTAAATTAATTACTGAATAGATAAATAGGGTCCTGTCTTACTGACTAGACTCGGTCAGTTACGACTAAAGAGCTTCTTCCATCGCTTCTGCGAGTACGTACTTCCTGCAGAAGTGGTGGTCTCGGGGTATCCAACAGCTAGACCCATGGAGGAGATGTTTGAAGCAGGTGGAGAAGAGGGAGCAGTAGAGGGAGTGAAGGTGAGGCTTACTTTCGACTCGTTTTCGAGCGGGGAGAAGATTTCAGACCAGTCTGATGAATCTGAGGACGCCGATTTCAAAAAGGCAATGCCCACGTTATCGTCATAGTCCATATCTTGCGACAGGTTGAGTTGGGGAGGTCTCATTTTACGAAGAGACATTTTGGGGGAGGGTTCGCATTCTGGATCGTTGAAGCACTCCAGAAGTTCATCAGAGTCTCTCAGGGACTTTGGAGGAGTTGAAGTGATGACAAAAGTTGGACTTCCGGCTGTAGTTGTTGAAGCACTAGTTGCACTGCTGGAGTCTTTGTCTGTTTCGTTGTTGTTGGTACTTTCATCGGAATCTCGACTCAAGAACCGGGTAATCGTGCTATCTGACAGCTTGGTTCTGCATATTGGGAACGTGGGAGTGGAGTGTTGTTCCTCTTCGTCGTCACTGTCTGGCTGCTCTATGAACCTCGACTTTTTCTGGGTCACAGCTGGTTCCGAGAAATCAAACGAGATGGCAGTATCGTTTTTTCTGTGAGATCGCAAAGAGCTGGTTCTGGCGGAATACTCGGATTTGGGCGGCGATAAAGAAACACTGGTGGGCTCCTGAAGACCTGCTGAGGCCGGGTTGCGTTGAAACTGTCTGTGGGAGATGGTGGAGATGATTTGTGCCGATTTTGTGGACTTGGGAGATCCAGAAACGGACTCTGCACGTGACTCTGGAGGAGAAACAGGTAAAGAGACGGTTCTGGAGACTTGTTCGGATCGTAGCCATGACTCCATAGTCTTTGTCAGTGACTCGTCAATCTGAGGAACACTCATGTTGAGATACTGTGACGTTTGTGACGTGACATTGAGAGCCACAAAGCTCTTGTAGATGAGAAGACCATGTGCAGCCTCAGAAAGATCGAGACTGGTGAAAACAGACAAAATCGAAATGAGACCGTCGTTGAGAAGCGAAAAGAGAACGGTCAGATCACGTGACAAGACTGGGTACAGCACGTCTGGACAAGGCGCGACTTTGAGAATCGTGTTGGTCATATCCAATAAAGAAGACACCACCTCGACGTATTTGGGCGGTAGAGAATCGGACGAGTTCTTCTTCATGAGCGTGTCAAGCGTAACACTCTGATTGTCGAGTTTGCGTCTCAGAAAATCGCTTCCGAACGTTTCTTGGAGAGTCAGGCGCATTCTCAAGTATGCAAAGTAAGGACCAAACAGTCGAGCTGAAGACTTGTCTGAAATGGCCAGTGCCTGGCTCTCAGCTGTAGATTTGGGGTCAAGAGGCGTCTGATCGAGTCCTCCAGTCTTTCTCTGAATCCCCACCTGTTTGATGAAGTCGATAGGCCCGTCATTGAGGAGCATGTGTAGGATGATGAAGCATTTGGCGTAATTGGCGGTTGTAAAGGTCAGAATGACGCCTCGAGTGCACAGGTCTCGAATGAAGTAGGCATTGTCGGGTCTGGAGAAGGTGGCTGCTCTCAGCTGTTTGTAATCCTCCTGAGGTATCGGGTCCAAGAGCTTACCTCGGGCCACTCGTCGTATGAGTCTTCCCATGGCGCGCGTGGAAAAAAAAGACGTTGGGGGTTTTCGGAACTTCAAACGAGATATCCACGTCTATATGTCTTATACGCGTGTCTACAGGCGGGGAGGCACGTCCCGAACCAGAGAGGAATATGTAGCCCATAATAGTTCGGTTTAGGTGCAAACCTCCGCGCCGTTAGATCTGAGACCGCATGAAGGACGCGGCTGCCACCAAGGGTAATAGGGGTAGAGATGAGAGACAAGCTCTAGGGGAATGCGGGAGGCACGACGGATTGATTTTCCGCTTCGCCGGAGTCGTTTTGATTCTCCTACCATTTTATCTCGACTTTCCCCCCGTCACACACCCTCCTCATTCTACACTCGGCTACAGCCGAATTGAGCGTCCAAACAAGACCAGCCCATAGTATCGCAATCAAACTGAAAACAGTAGTGTCCAATGCACTGAGACAAACGAGACAGGGTTTGGCACGCCGCTGGAGCTGGGGTACTTGTACGTACGATACGACTGCCAATGGGGGACAATGCACCGAACCCGAGCTGGCCATGCATGGAGTCTGAGGGTTTCAGTCTATATTGAGAGAGAGAGGGGACAGTTGTTAGCAATGGTAATAATAACGACCCATGGACTCTCTGCTCCAATTTTATGAGCTGATAACACGCGCCTTGCCCCTCCTCCACAGACAACAACAATGCCACTCTCGCTATCTCCGTTATTTTGCATATTTACATGCGAGCCCCTGAATGCTGAATGCTGAATGCTGAAAATGCTGAGGACTCAAAAAAAAAGTTGGGTCATCTCCCACTGTAAAATACCACCCTGAACTTTTCAGACTTTTTCAAAGCCCTCTGGATCGTTTCAGCCTTGTCGATCAGACAGCCCAGAAAAATGGGCGGAAGAGCTGGCTGCATGCCCCAATTCACGTCTACCTGATCCCTTCACGTAATTTTCCGTCAAATCTGTCAAAACGTACCGTACGTTTTGTACGTGTCGTGTCCGGAAGCAGGGCCTCTCTCCCCTTTCTTTAGCCTTTTACATATGCTCCCCGAGGATCATGCAGATCGACAGAGAGGCAATAGATGAGCCGTTTGAAATGTCGACGATGATGAGTAAGCGATAGGAAAGTGGACGGGACGGGGTCGTATTGGGCATGGCCAAATGAGGCTGGAGTTTTAACCGTAATCGGACAACTGGTAGTGTCGTTGTATCGCACGACGTAAGAATTATGGCCTAGACTGGTTTCGACACTTGCGCTAGTTTTCAGGGTGTCATTGAACAAATTGGATCTTTTGGGAGAGACATCCGATCCGGGTGGAGGAAAAAGGAATGGGTGGGTTGGAGTGTGGGGGATGAACTGGTTTACTTCCTTGGCCAAAAGAGGTTTCATTCGAATCGTTGGGAAGTGTTTCGAATTCACCCGATCTCTGTTCCTATCACTTCTGTTTCAGCACTGCATTCCCGTTTTCAATGCATCATTGGACTGGACCTGAAATATGCAACTATTTATAGACACAAAACAATGGGTCTAATAATGGCCATTAATTACTGACTATTGTGAGATATTGATAATATAGCAGAGATGATGTTCCGCACAGTATCGTAATTAGCCGAACAGTCTAGCGACCTCGGTTATTTGTGGTGTTCTGTGGTTGAAATGAGCGGTTCAGTATTATGTGACTGGAATGTGCGATTAATGAATTACTACGGAATAATCGAGATTAATTCGGATAAATTAGACAGGGGGCTTTTGAGCTCAGTTACCAGTCTCTAAGACTTGAGCTAGGCTTCGGTTATCCACACATACAACCAGACTTACTCCACAATTACGTGACTACTTTAGAAGTCGAGAATCCGAGACCCTTCTAGAATCTACACTCTACAATCATCCTTCTAGAACCTCCTCTTCTAGAACTTCGGATATGTACAGCCTTAGTGTGCTTTGTTATCACGCAGCAGAGATGACGTCTTGCTGTAGGCGGGAGATGAGCAGTGTATGGTGTATGATGGTGTATGATGAGGTCGCATAATTACGTCATTCGTATTGCTTGTGGGGTTCACCAAGCTGTAGAATACTACATGGAGTAATAACACAGTGTATGTACCAGAACACACTGGTGAGAACCCTTGGGGTCGTCCCCTCCGCTTGGTTAAGCCACTCAACAAACCCCTCATACTATCGCGTTGACACCATCGTTAGTCCAGTCGAACCAACTGGTTGTATTCGTGCTTCAACTCTCCACTGCAACGCTGAGTCATTACGTTGTGGATAAAGAGTGACCAACATGTGCGTAAGCAATGACACCATAGTGACGCAAGCAGGTCAGATTGAAAATGAAGAGTGATAATGGTGACTTTCAAATCATGCCAAGCCGCCCATTTCATTTGTGTTCAGTCTGTGTGTTCACAAATGTCATCTCATAGTGCTTCCCCATGAACCGCCCACAATACAAACATGGCCACCTCACACCCCTAAAGTTCACTATCGGTTGCTATCGGACCTCTGCAACAAACGGTGGCGCGGAATCGCTGCCCGATAGAGTGTATCCGATGAGTATTCGCCATCTCCTGGAGGATGACGAACTGTGGCGTTTTCAACGGCGCTGGTTAGGGTTGATGGGAGGAGGTTACTGGGAGCAGAGTTTAGTCACGTGCTGCGGCTTTGGTGGAGATGTCATGGGACAAGTGGGTGGTTTTTGTGAGTGATGATGTTTGGGAGCAATGAGTACAGAGGCGGAGTTATAAGAATCGGGCAATCCGCTTCTTCTTCGACTAACTCCAATATCCCCACAACTTAGGCATACTCTCTTGTCACCCACTTGCCCTGTATCTGTTTCTTCTGTCCGTCTGTGTCTGACTTCCGTTTGACGCAAAGCCAAACCTTGGAGGTCAAGTGGTCTATACTAATTGCACATACACACACAGTCACCAGCATTACTTTCAGTAAGACACAGCAACATCACTACAGTACCGGTGTACCCGTTCAACGCAGCTGTTTCTTGCAGTACATTCTTCGGTGGCGAATAAGTGACACAAACACAGTTCATAAACTACTTAAGACGAGGCCCACCCGCATTCTCAAAAGGCCTCTCTGAACCACACACACACCCTCCACAAACACAAACACAAAAGCAGCTCCATCTCTCAACTAGCCAAGCCACAGACCGATCCGATGAAGAGCGAAGCGCGTGGAGAGCCACACAACAACGGAGGTGGCGACGGAGGTGACCCCGCCAATGTCACGCCGCAAAAAACATCACAGCCCCCCTCCGCTCACCCTTCGTCGATTCTCACCCAGTACATGAAAAACTTCCAGGGCAACCTGTCTCCCGACATGAAGGACATGCGACGATACTGCTACCGGCATCATCCGGACCTCAGTTGCTCACGTGAGTCCGACGAGGAGTGCATGGCCCAGATCCAGCGGTCCATGGACGAGCTGCCCGTCAAGGACAGAGAGGGCATCAGCCACTGCTGGAGCATCTTCAGTGCGGCCAACCCACGACAGCGGTCTCTCATCCTCCAGGGCATTCTCACCCAATGCTGTTTCCCACAGCTGTCGCAGGTGAGCTCGATTCTCAAGGACCTTATCCGAATCGACTTCATCTCGGCGCTGCCCACAGAGGTGGCCTTCAAAATCCTGTGCTACCTCGATACAGCCTCTCTGTGTCGAGCCGCGCAGGTCAGCAAGCGATGGAAGATGCTGGCAGACGACGACGTGGTCTGGTACCGAATGTGCGAGCAACACATTGACAAAAAGTGCACAAAGTGCGGCTGGGGTCTGCCCTTGCTGGATAAGAAGCGTCTACAGCAGAGCAAAAAGTCCATTGAACTTCGAGCCAAGAACTTCAACCCCAAGGTGAACGCCCATGGCGCAAAGGTGGAGGATACCAAGGAAGACGAAAAGGCGGAGGAAAAGACCGAGGAAGCTGCCCAAGATAACGCAGCCTCCTCGTCCAACGATGTCCAGTGTGGACACAAGCGAAAAAGAGAAGACGACCATGTCATGGCTGCCCCCAAAGCTTCCAAGACACGGCCCTGGAAGGAGGTCTACGGAGAGCGATACATGGTGGAGCGAAACTGGCGTACAGGCAAGTACTCGGTGCGCAAGTTTGCTGGACACAAACTGGCCATCATGTGTCTGCAGTTCAACCACCAGTTTCTGATTACTGGCTCCTACGATACCACTGTCAAGGTGTGGTGTGTTGAGACTGGTCAGCTGATCCGAACTCTCGAGGGTCATCGGCTGGGAGTGCGAGCACTCATGTTTGACGAAACTAAGCTCATCACGGGCTCCCTGGACCACACCATTCGAATCTGGAACTACCGAACTGGCCAATGTGTGTGTACTTTCCGAGGTCACGAGAACAAGGTGCTGGCCGTCGATTTCAACGACTCTCTGATTGTGTCCGGTTCAGCTGACAAGACCGTCAAGGTGTGGAACTTTGAGACCAAGAGCTGTTTCACTCTGCGAGGCCACACTGATTATGTGAACGATGTCAAGATCCACAGTGCCTCGGGTCTGTTGTTTTCAGCCTCCGACGACAACACTGTTCGGGTGTGGGACTTGGAGACCAAGCGGTGTCTTCGGGTCTTTGGCCACCAGAACACTGGCGGACACGTGCATCACATTCAGTCCGTCATCCCCCTCACTCTGGACCATCTTGAGGACGTTGATCATCTGGATGCTGACGAGAGTGTCATTGACGATGCAGATGCCAGTGTAGTCGATGATGAGGCCAATGATGGCAACGAGAGTGCCATTGACGATTCCACTGACGGGCCGGATCTGGCCATTGCCGATGGAGAGATTGCTGTTCAGCGAAACTCCTTCTCCGTTGGCCAGGTGTCTCGGTGTGACATATTCCCCGAGCCCAAGACCCCGCTGGCTCGAAAGCACTACCCCACACACATGTTGACCGGCTCCCTGGACAACACCATCAAGCTGTGGGATATCAAGACCGGCAAGTGTGTGCGAACACTGTTTGGGCATGCTGAGGGCGTGTGGTCAATTGCCGCTGATCACTTCCGAGTGATTTCGGCGTCCCATGACAAGACTGTCAAGGCGTGGGAGCTTCACTCTGGTCGGTACATGCACACGTTTGGCGGGTACCGCGAGGCCGTCACGTGTGTGGCCATGAGTGACTGCAAGTTTGTCACTGGTTGTGAGGACGGTGTTGCCCGTCTGTACAACTTTGACATGCCTGCCCGGGAGTAACCAAAAGATAAGAGAACGAGAGAGCGAGGACGATGACTTATTTATTAATACCCATAGAGATAATCTGAAAAAGAACATTATTGATTGAGCGAATGTGGTGTGTAGGGGTGTGAAGTAGGGGGTGGTGGATACAGCAATGGCAGTGGACACTTGATCCAGTGTAATGATCTGGAGCCGATGCCACTTCTGTGAAAGAGCAAGTTATGATGCCAGAGGGCTGTGGCTGACGTCCAGATTTGAGAGAGAGGCTGCTAATGTCTCAGTGGGCTCTGGAGGGCTGTTAACTTACTACTGGAGATCTCTTCAGCAACATGTATCAATGAAACGAGTCAGACTAGTCTTCAGCTACTCCGTGGGACGTACTCGTATGTACAACTGACAGGTAGTTCTATGAGTGACCTTAGGTCTTGTTGAGAGTGATTAGGGGAGATATGGAAGGGTCTATATGTGTATGCGGATGTTCTGAAGCTATTACTGAAGTGTCAATTGTCTCTGGGTACCTGTTAAGTGTTGTGTCGGTGTTCTCTGCCGTGACATGAAAGGTGTACACTCTACAAGACCGCAAATGGTGATAATGAACCCACCCGAACTACTAGAGACAGCAGAAGTCGAAAGTTCCGGGCACGTGACACACACGTACCTGAAATTGATGCTTACCAAGCCCCCGATCAGTTGCGGCCATATCCTGGTGAAAATACGGCTTCCCGTCCGATCAGCCATAGTCAAGCACCAGAGAGCCCAGTTAGTATTGTAGTGGGAGACCATACGAGAATCCTGGGTGCTGCAATTGTTTTTTGGTCGAGTTGGTATTCTTTTTGATCACCTTTTGAATGCTCCATGTTCTGTCTCTAACCGTTAGAGTCTTGGTCATTTATCGTGAGGTCTATTGTAGTTGAGCTTATAAGGGAATCGGAGAGGGAAAGAGAGATATAGGAGTATCAGGGAGTTATCCAAGTGATTACTACAACTAAATGAAATCTCTCTTTCAAGTCTCCAGCTATATACCTGTCCTGTACCTATATATCAGGTGCGTGGAGTCATGTTCTAGCTAGGGCTCATGTCTGGGACCTGCTTACAGTTGTACCTGGTAGATGGGTGATTAGAGATAAGAGAGGGAGCTGTAATTTTGCACTCAGCCCTCTAATGACGTCATCTGAGATGTCCGAGAAGTGTACCAGCTGTTTTGTCGAGATTGAGAAGAGCAACCTACATGTCTTTGGTGCTTTACACCGACATCTAATCATAGAACTACTTCGTTGATATGTGCTCAATCATTATACAAAGAGGTCAGTGACGTAATTGCGGCGCTTTCTGAAATACTGCTTAATTTAGATCGCAACATATCTCTTCAAGTGCTGATCTTCAAACACAAATAGATAATCGTATCTCTGGCGTAACTGAGCGACACAACGGATGAATTAGGAGCAAAAAGAGCGAAGAGGGCATTCCAGCTTGACTACAAGTTGCTTCCGAGGTTGCTTAGACGTCTCCAAAGCCCGAGAAAACCCGCCATTGTTATCAGGTACTCAGAAGACGTTCCTGTCTGCTTTTTATAGACATCTGTTCCATAGTACAAGTATGTAGACCTCCGTAGAAGCATGCTGTCTCTCCTACAAGTAACTGTTTCAGCTGTTCCAAACTCCAGCCACGGCGGCTAAAGATACGTGATCGAGATGGATGATGAGCCTTAGCTAGAGTCCAAGCACTAGTTCCACCAGTGAAGCAGCACCCTGGCCAGCCGCTACTATAGCTCGATCTAGATTGGTGTAGGTTGCTACTAATTTAGTTGGTGTAAACAATACACCAGGAATGTGAGCTAACTGTTAGCTTTGACGGGATGGTGGCTTACATAATCCGATCTGGCACGGAACTTATCAATCTCCGTGTCTCATGTCTCATGACACTGTTCCTATGACCGGCGTTACAGCCCACTCACATGAAGATCGCCCAGGGGTGTCACACTTTAAATGAACGCGTCAATTTTGCACAAGGACACAAACTCAGACCGGAAAATCGATGACAGGGGATTAATGCATGGAACGGACGGAGGTGGGGAAAACGAGCGCGAAATTTTTCCATCGGATCTGACAGCTGCGGTGGGTTTATCGTGATTCTTGGGGATTTTCTCGACCTCCTTTATCAGCTTCTGGGGCTGGTACGATTTCAGGGTTGGTCGGGCTCTCTGCGCCATTTAACCACTGCGATGGAATGGCGTGTGCGGTTTATACTGTTATAGTGTGCGGCCGTTTTCGGTAAAGAGGTTAAGAAACGAGCCTCACGTTGGCGTTGGGTTCAACAAGTGAAACGTGATGTGAGATGGACAGACTTTGTGTCGGATGAATCGGTGTCGAAGCGGTTTTTTCACTTGTGTCGTTTATCACCGTTTTTCACGCATTTTTTCACCACCATCTTTTTTATCGCCAAGCTGACATGTCCATGTGATGTAATGCGACAGCAACCCATCGCTTCCTTAGAGCAAGGCAAATGGCGATTGACGAAAAAGAAAGGAGCACGAGCTCGTATTTAACACATTCCGGCGAGTGAAACTTTGCACAGAAGAGATTGGCACGAGCACGTCAGTGTCATTGTGGATATGGAGTAGTTAGTCGTTTGAATGCGATACCCAAGGTAACATCTACACTACTCATTCCCACTACGCTATAAACTAGCGGAAAGGCACGTGGATATCTCTGGAAGCAGCCATAATTCCCATCGACTCAACAGCTCATCAGACTACCCACCCCAAACCCGCTTTGACGTGACCCTAGAGTTTTTCCAGAGTTTGGGTTATCTGTGCAAAAGTGTCACAGAGACGTCAGAGAGAAAAACGTCAGTGTCACACGGATGTCACGATTAGTGCGACAAAAAAAGGTGGACGGCGAAGTAGCGCGAAAAATATCCTGGCGAAATACGAGCCAGCAGGTGGTGATTTGAGCAGTGTCACAGTGACAGTCAGTATTCGCAATTTCCGACCGTATAGCCAGCTAGCTAGAGGGTATAACAACAACCACCTCTCTCCACTATGATAAGTACAAAGTTGAACTACGGAGTACAGAAACTTCAAGCGGGAAAGATGGCCGCCGACATTTGCAGATGGAGAGCTGGCTCCTCACTCATGGTGGTTTCTTTTTGTGCGGGTCCAGCGCCGGTAGTGCGAGCGATTCTGCGCAGATGGATACCCTTCAGACTCAGACTCAGACTCAGACTCTGGCTCAGGCTCTTCTTGCCTCCGAGACTTTTCCAACCTGAGACTCGACTCATGTCTCACTCGGATCAAAGGCGCGCGGGAAATATGAAATGTTGTCTCGCGAGTTGAGAGTTGAGAGATGGAAAACTCACGCTGATTCTGTTGAGTGCTTTGTATACACTCCCCCTCAGACCCTGCCTGTATCCAGTACCACCAAGGAGGTGTCGCTAGCTCAGTTTTAGTCCGGCTTAGACTCAACTAATGCATGCTATGGTAAAAAGCACGGGCTATGGATCCCCCACAACCTCGTCTACAGCATCGACAACCGATGCAAAGCTCTGCAAAGGTCTGCAACCCGCTGCTGCCGTCTGCAATGCGCCCGGAACAATTCCCATGGGGATTATCAACAGCTTGAGAGACGTGTATCTCTGCAATGCTGGAGTCCACCTTTTTCCGTCGACTAACAAAACGTGCTGCAAACACTGTAAACACTGTCCCCACAAAAGAACCGCCTTGGATCTAGATCTAGAGCCCAACCCGTAATTCCCAACGTGTCCCCACTCTGAGAAAATATTTCTCCGCCTCGCTTCATCGACAACTTGTGGAGTTTTGGGGACCCTTGAAAAATTGCGACTCAGGTCCTCCGATTCCGGATTAAATTCGGATAAACAACCGGGGGGTGGAGCATGGACCATGCAGAGCGACAAACCTATTCGAGAAAAGGGTGCGTCCAGCTGCATGCTGTGGCATAATGTGGCAACATGCACGAGACGCACTGTAAGGTAACCACTATTTCCAGTTTCCAGCTCACACCCACAGAGCCACACAAAGAACTTCTGTGGTCTTGTTGCTAGCCTCATAATATTATTATTCAACCATCTGTATCCGACATAGACAAACTACTCGTAAACACTAGTATAGTAGGTAGGGGACACGGCAGAGAAAAAAAGGTACCAATGTCTCAAATGAGCACTTTTGCTGCGAAACTTGTAGTGTGTGGGAAAAACCTCTTTGAGCTGAAATGAAAGCCAAGCTCTTGGAGATGATGGCTTACAACTTCACTCGATATACTGGGCCATTGTTACGATACACGACTCATTGCACAATGTATTGTATTGTGAATAATTCCTGGTTCGTCAGTTATGGCCTATTCGAGACATGTGACCCTAACCCTGAAAGTCTAAAAATTGTCCGGAGGTCTATTGTGTGCACTTGGCGGGAGATAATATAATCCGGGTCAAGCGATCTTGGCGATCTTGGCGGGGTTGGGGGTGGAGACGAGCTTTTCTCTAGGGCATCTCTGGGGGTCCCCACTCTTGCTAAATATGCCCCATTCTCGTACTGCTCCCAAACTTGGCTCGATACGTCATTTGTATGGCGACCCGGACTTTAGAAGCAAATATGCATGGTTAGCGTGTTGAGACATGCAAATTAATGCACGGTGCAGTAGAGTTCAGATAGCAGAATAGGCTTGTGGATTTCCAAAGGTTAATAGTCTAAGGCGGCAGACATGAGCTGAAGCTTTTTACAGGAAGCCTCAAGAGACATACTTGTACAGATAGTTAAGCAGTACACTTATGACGTAGTTAACAAGTCTGGGGGAAGTGGTGGGGTGGGGTGGGATGTTACATAACTGGCAAACTCTGGCAATAAATGCTTCATAAACTGGTTCTCTAATCGAGCCAAGAAAACACACTGTATTGAACTAGACGTGTTTTGCTATTTTTTCCCTATGTACGATACTGCCTTATTCGGTGAGGGGAAGCCAGTGCAGCGGAACATGAGAGCTATCATGTCAGGGCCTTTTGGGGATGAAAAATTTGTCAGCGTTTCTAATTGGGGCACTTCCAGACCCAGGTGCAGGTGTACTTGAAAGTATGGGGCGTATGAGCGTATTTGTAGAGTGAATTGCCGCCCTCTTTTGCCCGTTTGGCTCTAAGCGGAAGGGTCCGACTTTTCCGACATTGTGTGCAGTGAAGTGTGATGGATTCATATCCGAGGATGGGTTTTCTTACTAAGGTGTATGATTAAGGTTTTGTCCGGTTTCAAACTGCTCGTATCCTGCACAAGGGACGTATGCGATGGCACCACCTTTTTTTCCACCCTTTTACACACTTGTGTGAAGTGCGACTCTTTTCGTCGCATCGTGTCAGCTTCTGGAGAAATCAATGTGCTCTCAAACGCCCAAATAGGCAGGTGCAGTTGGGCTCGGCAGGGTCCGACAAGTCCGACCTTGTGCAGTCTACGAGTGCCAATTCTTCGGTAATGCCCAACTCTTCGGTAAGGCGGCAGTACGAGAGATACAGTGTGCTCGTACCAGGAGATTCTGTAAGGGCACGTGATATAGAGATGGGATGGGCCAATTGTTTTGTTCGCCACGTTACTCGTACTTTACTTGGGTTTAGTATGTCTCGAATGGTCCGTATAGTTAAAGGTGGATTTAGACTAGCTATAATAGTGGGGCGATGTTTAGCCAGTGTATAGTGTGGTGGGTGGTGGTGTATGAGTTCCCCTTCTGGTGGTATATATCACCCCAGCCAACCTCGGTCTACTAATCGCTCACAACTACGCTTGCCTTCAACTACGTCACAAGTACGGGATATCGGACAGCCCACAGCAGGAGAAAGAAGGCATTGTGCGTTTATAAGTCCGGTTCCGAAACGGTTCTTTTGGGCAAAAGTCGAGACAGATATATACTCGTCACGGCACCAAGGTAATGGGGCAGTTGTAGAAGAAAGATATATACGAGTCGCCACCCACGAGAAGGAGACTGAACGACCAAACCACTAAACTACACAGTCACCAGAAACGACACAAACACCACAAACACAACACACCCCACAAACACCCCCACCAACCACCATCCTCCTGCTGACATGCCATACATCCCACCAGGAAGACAACGAGCTTCGTCCCTGCCATTCTTGCAGGCGATTCCAAGATGGCTATCCATGGACGAAGCTGAAGAACAACAACACCTCCAATCGGAGAATACCCGCGAGAACGCCCGCAGTTTTGCCGCCTCACTTTTCCGACGACACAAAAGCGAGTCCAGTGCAGATTCCGTCACCGCCGATTGCACGTCCTCTGCGTCCTCTGCTTCCTCTGCCGAAACCGCATCGTCCTCTACATCAGACCATACAGATAACCTACCTAGAGGTGCTAACCCCGACATGAGTGACGCGACCGAGTGCGCTCCCAGTGCAAGTGCAAGTGGTGGTGCGAGTGCGGCTTTGGGCCGCGGTATTGGTGGAGCCGAATCTGCTACCGAGGATTACCACAGTGATGGTGGTGGCGACAGTGACACAAATTACAAGAGTGACACAAACGACAACAGCGACAGTTCCTCTGTAACCACCACCAGAGGACGACTACGGAGTCTTTTCCGGAATAGAGTTGGTGAGTATAGGACCGGACAAATTTTGGGACTTTTCTTGAGGGAGCGATACGACGGGTCCATGTTGAGGAGAGCACATGAGGGGAAACCGAAGAGCCCAAAGATAACGCGTTTGAAACAGGGCAGGGTGTGTTGAGTGGAGACGACAAGAGGGATAGGAAGAGGGAGAGGCGATAGATGAAGAGAGAGATGGAGAGAGTGAGACTGAGAGGGGACGACTTCTTAATGACTCAGAAATCGACCTTCCAAATCGTCCAGTTTTTTCTCCATGAGTTTTTTTTACTCTGCCTCACCAAGTCCTCATTTATGCCAGCGTTGCTACGTTTTGTCCGTCTCTGTCTCTGTCTGTCTCTGCTCTCTCTGCTCAGGCCCTGTTTTTTCCCTTTGCGTTTTTCGCCGTCTCTCTGCCACCCTTATTCGCATCTCTATGGCTTTGCGTTTTTCCGTGAGTCTCCGCCCCTTGCCACGATCACTAGATCACTAACTCCAGATAAAAGCAACTCATGCAGCACTTCGTGGCCAAATGCTGGTCATGCAGCGCAGACAAAGACAAGGTTCGAACAAGCACAAGAGTTAGTTGCAAGAAAAGCTAGTTTGAGTAAAGACGAAATAGACACAGCTGCTGAGCAAAAGACACAAAACCAAGTGGATTTCTCGCACCCTCCCGTCCCATCTCAACCCAACTCTTCTTGTTCGCCACACACTTCCGACGACAAGTCCGCAACTGACCCCGACGACAAGCACAGCTCCGCCCACAGCCCGGTCAACGACATGGTAGCCCTCACATCCACTACCATCACCGGCGAGCCTGCGTCACAGTTGCACAAAACTTCAGTCACCACCTCACAACCTGCTACACGTCGTGCCACAGACACAGACACAGACACAGTCTCAACAGCCTCATCTGCGGCCATCGACATTAATGGTGGCACTTCTTCTGCCATCGACGAGGTCGACCCTCTGGACACGGGGCTGGGGCTCTCAAAGTCACCCAGCTCGTCGTCTCTGAGCTCACTGTCGTCGCTCAGCTCCATGGCTTCTCTGAGCTCTCTTACTAACGGCATGGGACCCATCTCGACCACCCTCAGCCAGCTCAGAAAGCCCGCCTCGACTGCTACCTCGACTGCAACCACATCCACATCCAACAACAACACAACCAACACCACCACCACCCAGCATACTAACGAAAAGGTCTCCAGCAACAAAACCATCACATCAGCCTCAAAGACCACCATCACAGCACCCACCCTCGACAAGGATGGCCCCATTGTGTTCGACTCCTCGGCCCTCAGCGACTCGGACTCGGACGTGAAGCCCCCCGTGACCGGCGCGGCCAAGTCAGCCGCCTCTCGACGAGCCGAACGACCCTCGCTGACTCGAACCACCTCGTCTCCAGGCCTGGAGAAACGCGACTTTGTGCCCGTTATCGACACCACTACCGACGCGCCCGCTCCAGACTCGCCCGACACCGAGACCATGGTCCTCACACGTGCAGGTTCCTCTGAGGACGTGCCCTCGACCGTCTTCTCGTGCCCGGACTCTCTGACCTCGCCCGAGCGACGGTCGTCCATCCTCACACAGCTGCAGATGCCCGTGTCGCCTTCCATCATCCGCAAGAAGTCTGGCGAGCTGGTCAAGTCTTCGCTCAAGCTATCGTCGCTGGTGCGAAACAAGTCCATGCCCGAGTCTTCCATGAAGAGCGCGGCGGCCCAGGCTATCAAAAACGTGCATTTCGACCAGAAGCTGGAGCATGTGCGCCACTTTCTCAACTCGGACCGACCCCAGGCCGTGGCTGACGGCTCCGTGAAGCCCCGGCCCCACCACCACAACCACAACGGTGTGGGTACCTTCCAGTGGCGAGATGACGACTCCTCTTCCGACGAGGACGACCTCCGAAAGGGCTACGACAAGTACATTGCCCGAACCGAGTGGTCGCTGTCGACCCCCAACTTCCCTGCCCTTCCTGGCCCCAAGGCCCACTCCTCCGAGCCCGACCCCATGGTCTACCTCGAGAACCTGTTCCTGTCTGCCGATAAGAACAACCTGGTGGGTCACGTGGCGGTCAAGAATATTGCATTTGAAAAGCAGGTGAATGTGAGGTACTCGCTGGACTACTGGCAGACTGTGTCGCAGGTGGACGCGACCTACAACGACGACGCCCGAAAGAAGCTCAGAGATATGGGCTACGACCGGTTCACCTTTTCCATCAACATGAACCTGCTGCCCCAGCACATTTTGACCCAGAAGCCCATGCATCTGTGTGTCCGGTACACCGCCAACGGCACCGAGTACTGGGACAACAACGGGTTCCAGAACTTCCAGCTGGATTTCAAGCGGGTGCCCAAGCCCCAGCGAGGCCCCGGCCGGTTCCACAACCGGTCCAAGACTGAGTACGGCGTTGGATGGACCCCCAAGTACTCCAAGGCCTCCTCCTCGCCCGAAAAGGCTGGAAAAAACGAGAACGCCAAGCCCGAGGAGCGGGAGAACTCCAACGAGTCCTTCATGGGCGACTTTGAGTACAAGGTTGCCTCTCCCAAGGCCTTCTCTGCCAACCGACGGTCCTCGGTGGACGACTCCATTCCTCTCAAGTCCAAGACCAAGTCCAAGTTTCTGACTCCTCAGCGTCGAAACACGGACGACCAGCGAAACCTGTTTTCCCGGTACGACTTTGGCAACTCGTTCCGACAAAAGACGCCCGAGCGTCCCTCTGCCAAGGCCTTGTCTCATTCCAACAAGCCCAAGGCCAAGCCTGAGGTGGCCAGCAAGCTGGCCTTTGCCTCTTCTTCCTGTGGCTCTTCCGACGAGTCGAGCCAAGACTCGTCTAACCAGTCTTCGTCCAACAGCTCCCCTCCCACCACGGCTGGTACCGGTGTTGGTGGAGCTGGTGAAATGGAGAGTGCCGAGATGAAGAAGGCGCCCAGCATCGGCAACTTGGCTGCAGTCATGACCGGAGGAGTCAAGCCTGCAGTCGACTCCGCCTCCTACCAGGAGATGATCAACAAGTACTGCTTTTTCGGCTCGGCCCCCAAGACCGAGGAGCCTGAGGACTACTTTGTCCCCGGCCACGCCCACAGTGGCTCGATCAGCAGCACCTCGTCGACCTCTTCTGAAGACTCCATTCTGGGCATGCGACCTCAGCAGCCCACCTATGTGCAGTCCAAAATCTCGTCCTTTTCCTCGGCCCTGAGCTCTGCCTGGCCTTGGAACGGCAACGGGAGTGGCGCCTCGAGCACCGCCACCACCCCCACCGGAGGGGAGTACGTCGGCCCCGCCACGCTAGATGGTAGCCTGCGTTCTCCCACCCCCACTCTTGGTTCCAGCCCCACCGGCAGCTGTCTGGAATCGTCCTCGCCCGTCGGCTGGGCCAAGGGTGTTGAAGTATAGAAAGCTCCACTGATGTAAGGTATTTATTGTTTGCATGAATTTGGCAATTGTAATTATGGTGTAGCTGAGATTGTAGCTTTCGTATACTCATGAGGCTACAGTGCAGCAGTAGACTGGAGTATAACTTTGAAACAGGCCACAGAACCAGAAATAAGTGTCTAAAACGAGTAGATAGTGGTGTCAAAATGATCCTTGGGATTCAGGTATTATGGTGATATCTTTCTCAATCACGTGACGTTGAAACTGAAGCCATTACAGATGGTTCTGACGATTACGTAATTTAAGGTATAACCTGGCTGAAAGCGGTGAAATCAGAGATAAGCGAAGTGTGACGCGTCAAGTGACACGTCCTAAACCTCAGCTTCAAAGAGTACTAACAACCATGCCCACTATTTCTCTTCTTCCATTATATCGTACGATGACATCACCAGAAATAAGGTTCGCGAGTCGGCCGAGATTGTGCAGGCTCTTGTTAGCGTGCATCTTACTTATACAGCAGCTTTATGCAGGTTTCGGCATCAGTCACATCTACAACCTCTTACAACAATATCACGAGATGAACCGACTACAAGTTTTGAAGGGCAAGATTTTCCAGGCGCCAATGGCCGGAGCGACAAATCCTGCGTTTGTTTCCAAGTGTGTCAATCTTGGTTTTGTGGGGAACCTGGCTTGTGGGTATTTGATGCCTTCAAAGATCAGTGAGGGTATTGAACATGTCAAGAAGGAGAGCAAGGGACCGTTTGGAGTGAATTTGATGGTTAACAAGACCGTTCCGGACTACGACTCGGCTGTTGCCTCGGATACGGGTATTTTGAAGGCCATTGAGTCCGTCTATGCTTCTGCAGATGTGTCTTTCAACCCTCCTTCATACCCGGCTTGTGTTCCTCCATTTGACGAGCAGTTTGACGCCATCTTAGCCAATCCACCTACAATTGCGTCTTTCACGTTTGGAATCATCTCTTCTGAGCAGGTGGAACAGCTACATGCCAAAGATATCATTGTTATCGGTACAGCTACAAACAGAGAAGAGGCTGTCTCTTGGAAAGAGGTGGGAGCTGATGCGGTTGTTCTCCAGGGTCGAGAGGCCGGTGGACATCGGGGAACATTCATTGGACCCGCAAAAGACAGTCTGTTCACTTTGGACGAGCTCATTGAGGCCACCAAGGACGTGGACATTCCCATCATTCCTGCAGGAGGAGTGGCCTCTATTCAGAGAGTCAAGGCTCTTCAACAGAACCCTAGAGTAGTCTGTGTGACTGTAGGAACGGCTCTATTGATGTCTCATGAGTCTCCTCTCTGTGCGGCTCACAAGAAACATTTTGTTGAGCTTTCTCAACTGTCTCAGGTCACCAACACTTTTGCCTTCTCTGGAAAGATGGCCAAGGGTGCCAGAAACGGCGTCTTTGAGGAGCTCAAGGACAAACATTACCCCTACCCCATTCAGCATTACTTGACCAGCAGTCTTAGATTCGAGGCTGCCAAACAGGAGAAGACTGAGTTTCTTGCAATGTGGTGTGGAGATGGAGTTGTTGAGAGAAGCGAGCTCAAGTCTCTAGAAGAATTGGCCAAGGAGTTTGAGGTTTCCAAGTAGGTAATATCAAAACTATATCTCAACTAAATCATGTTGTATGGTGTAGTATTTAGTTAGGCTACTTTGAACGCCAAAACTGTCGTTAAACGGCTCCAGTCACACTATTGACGACTATGGACGTGGCAAACAGCTCCGTATAGACTCGTTCTTGCCACCCATAAACTGTAGACACCGCTTACTATCCCCACATCCTCTCTACACCAATATTTGGCTGCCTACTCATCAAGACAACCCTGTCTCAGTAAAACTAATAACTCACCCCTGAAAGATAAACCGGGGAGCCTGAGAGACGCTCTGCACCCCCTTAAGAGCTCATGAGACCTTTTCTGGTCAGCTTGCACTTCCTATTCCAGCTTGCAAAGCTGTTTCACGGATTTACCGAGCATGGCAGGGTTTGCACCCGAAGAGGTATGGTTTGAGGTACGGAATAGCAACCACTATCGTTTTCATTTTGCGCGCCTTGGCAAAGGTTTTTCCAGCTCTACATTGCTCGCGTCTCACATGTCCTTCCCCGGTATGAACTGCGACTGAGAGGTGTTCCTTACAGAGTAAGAGAGTGTGATATACGAATGTCTGAGAAGATACGAGAGAGGAGAGGGAGGTTCTCGTATATCCATCTCCTTCATAGATGTCTGATACCGCCATTCATAACACTTGTCACCCTCCTCAACAACATCATAAAAGCTTAGATTGCTATCCTCGAACCTCTTACCTCAAACTCCAACCCCAGAATGTCTATTTAGACCTAAGGTACGGACTATCACTTTTTTCCCGACTATCAATAGCAAGACTGACTCGGCGGCAAGTCCTCGGGGTTCATAGTTCCATGTCACGACCCCGCTTTAAGGAATGCGCTATTGAATGCATCACCCCCCTAGACCGTGTCTAAGACAAATGTCTTGCTCCTGGAGCGACATGAATTCATTTGCAGCTACCGCGCACAAAACTCTGTATTAATCCGATACATGTGATTTCCCGGTCGCGTGTCTGAGAACCCATACAGTAGAGAGCGTAGAAGTGTCTCATATCCCCACACCTATCCCATACCATCACCCGAGGGCGCGTACAACATGTCTCAGAAAACTTTTCAGGGTCTTACAGGGGGGATGCGAGACTTGAGGACTTCGAATCCATCATCGTGAAACCCATCTCCATTTTCCGTAGCAACCTCAAACCGGGTTTTTTATTATCAACGTCGTAAATCCGCTTCAATAATTTCTTGTTCCAACTTTGTCTTCTGCTTGCGGCTCAGTTATTCGATCGCAAGTATGCTAACTAAACCTCAACTATATTAGCCGCCATTGTTGACGTCCCAGGAAAACCCAAAATAACGGTACATGGCATTACATGAACCCTACCAAAAAGTCAAACCGTCTTCCTTGCTACTTGAACTCTCTATATCATCGACGATCGAAGAACGAGGCACAAGAGCCCCAACTATGATTCCCACAACAGAAAGAGACCCCTTGCACACAATCGCTCTGTTCAATAAGCATATTTGAGTGCTTAAACGTTTTGAAACGCGAAAAAGCGTGGGAAAAACCACTCTGAACACGTTTCCGGAAAACTATCGTGTCTTTGATAATCACGGCAGGCCCAAAATGTGGTTTCCGCAACATGCAGCAAACCTGTGTGACCTACACATGCCAGAAACTTTGCCACTGACACGTCAGAATATTAGGTTGGAGGTTAGGGGACTACGAGTACTACAAGCGATGGAAGCAGGGATCCGAAAGTTAGCCTTTGCGCATCGACTTTGGGTTACTAAGCCGCATATGTGGCTGGTGGGATAAATGGAGGAATAGTCACGTGACCAAAGGTGGGGTATGGGATATTGATTACTCAGTTGTTTGGTTGGGGTGACTGGTGGAGGTATAACAAGTTGAGAGAAGACTCATCAATAGAGATTTAGACTAGCCTGTTTAGTACATTCAGCAAACATTCCTATGAAGTACCTATGAGTACGATTACAGTAACAGGTAGCTACTTGTAATAGCCAGTCGACGTCTCGTGACCTCTTGCTCTTTGGATGGTGATATCTTATCCGACTAAGTAGTTACTCCTGTGATGTTGGCTGATACACTAAGAGTGCTTTACCATGGTTTGAAAGACTATAGCTGCTAGCTACACAATCTATACAATCAACTGTGGAAGAGCTCTAACTAGTGGACACGAAAAGATCAAAACGATTCTCAGCGTCAGATCTTATCAATTCTTCTTGCACATACTCATTTCCCGTTATCTGCTTGGACCCATCTCTTCACTGTGGTACCCGTTTTGTTCCATATGGTGGAACTTCAGAAGAGCATGGGACAATGAGATGGACGAGTGAATACAAGATAATGACTTGGGTGGGGTTAGTGCTATAGGAGAGTTGATTGCCGCTGTCATCTACAGTGCAGCTCTTATAGCTAGTGAGCTAGGATTGAATGAATTGTCTAAGTATCAGGCTTTTTCTTTCATCTAGACTTTAACTGGCCAAGAGCTCTTCACTTAGACTTCGTTAACGTTTTGCGCGAAAACGATTCTTAACTAGAGCAGGGGAACCTCGGGAAGGGCGTAGGACAATGAGATGGATGAGGAAGAAGATGAAAGTCACGTGGAAGGGGTAACCACTATGGGAAAATCGATGGTCACAGTTCTCGTTTGTGTAGCCCTGATAGCTATTCAAGACAGAAGACAAGCTGAAACTCGAGAAAGAGTAAAGGAAAGAGTTGAAGGAACACGATGAGTTTATGGCTTTGAAAGAATGGAACAATCCCGAGTCTCCTGATTTCCACAAAAAGAAGGGACCTTTGGTCTATTCTGGGATGTCACGTGATCATATCGATGCTACATGTTTTTGACATACCATGACTTCTGAATAGGGCTCGTGTGACTAGGAGTGAGCAGCAGCACAGTCGGTCCACTGTAATGGCTGAAAATGGACTTGAATACTGTACCCTTCGAATCAGTGGAGAAAGGGAAGTATATGATTCAGCTTTCTACCACCTATCGTCACAGCCAAATCTCACCATAGTACCCCTAAACACCTGTAAAGCTCCATAGTAAAGATACTCGAATACACCATAATGACTAAGACTCGTTTCTTCAAGTCCCCATTACTGCAGCACCAATAATCCACCCGTTTGAGGTGCTTGTCGTTGTTCACCACCAAAGGTCATCGCATGAGGTCACGTGACCAACCTTATTCCCACACTTCTGCGCCTCGCCAATGACTAAGCTATACATGGATTATGCAAGGTTGACTCAACCTATTTTTGCTGTCGACTTCCAGAATGTTCGAAAATCGAGTTTGATCGAATCAACTAGCGAGAAGTGACTAAAACCAGCCTATGAGTCACGTGACTAATATATTGCGCTCGAAATTCCCTCTTCGTCCCTCCTTACTCATCTGTTACTCATACATACACCCCATATTCTCCAGGGTTACCCTACCGCATATGCAGATCGAAGCAAATCAAAATTATTCTGTAGTACATATACTCTTGATTGTGCACAAACAAAAGACACCATAACACAACTTGACAAATCGTCACCCAGCCCATCAATCAACAACTTTCAACATGGCTGACTACGACGGAACCGTTACCAAGCTAATCCCCAAACACACAGCCCCCAAGATTCTGTGTTGTCACTGTGGTAATGCTATGGTGATGCGAAATGAAGGCAGTACCAGTGAAGCCGGCAAAATCAACCTGGGAGTCGCCAAGAACTCCGGAGCCGCTCTCTGTGACGACTGTATCATGGCCCAGATCGACATTACCGAAAACATCCCCAAGGGCGCGGCTGAGAACATTCTTACCATCTGTAAGAACTGTGCCAAGGTCAGTTGTCCTCCTGGACGAGCCTGGATCATTGCCCCCCAGGAAAGCAGAGAACGTCTGGCTCTGTGTCTGAAGAAGATCAAGGGTCTGACGTCATCTGAGGTGCGACTTGTGGATGCTCAGTTCCTGTGGACCGAACCTCATAGCAGACGAAACAAGGTCAAGGTGACCGTACGAGGAGAGTCGCCCCAGTTCCCCAACATTACTGTTCAGCAAGATTGTGTGGTGGAGTTCACAGAGGGCAGTGGCCAGTGTCCCGATTGTGCCAAGAGTTTCACAGCCAACAAGTGGACTGCACAGGTCCAGGTGCGACAGAAGGTGGATCATAAGAAGACCTTCTTCTACCTCGAACAGCTCATTCTGAAGTCCCGAATGGACGACGAGTGTATCTCCATTGAGGAGGCAAGAGAGGGTCTCAACTTCCTGTTTGCCTCCAAGCATGCCGCCAACCGATTCTCCGAGTTTGTTGGATCTGTGGTTCCTTGCAGAATCAAGCAGTCCGAAGAGCTCGTCAGCACAGACACACACACCGGCCACTCCACTTTCAAGTTCACCTTCTCCATTGACATTGTGCCCATTTGTCGAGAGGACTTGATCGTGTTGAGCAAAAAGCAGGCCACTCAGGTCGGTCTTTACAAGTCCCGAGTGGTTCTCTGTTACAAGATTGGATCTGCCATTCATCTGATCGACCCCAACTCGCTGCGAACCGCTGATGTGACTCAGCAGCAGTTTTTCCGAGACCCCTTCACTCCTGTGGTCACTGCTGCCAGTGGAAACAAGTCTCTCACCAAGTTCATGGTTCTGGACTGTGAGATCATTCTGGACCCTTCCGTGGACGTCACTGAGTCCTTTTCGCATGTCTCTGCCAAGCACAAGCTTGCTGAGGTGACCCTGGCACGAGAGGCCGATCTCGGTGTCAACGACCAGCAGTATGTCATTCGAACACACATTGGTGCCATTCTGCAGCCCGGAGACACCGCGCTGGGATACTTTATGGCCAACACAAACGTCAACCACGACCAGTGGGAGAGCATTCCCGAGGAGCAGCGTCCCGACGTTGTGCTGGTGAAGAAGTACTACGGCGAGAAGAAGAAGTCCAAGAAGAACCGAAACTGGAAGCTGCGACGAATGGCCACCGAGTACAACGAGGCCGACGACAACCAGAAGAACGCCCATCCTTCTGCTCCTGGTGGAGCTGAGTACGAGGAGTTCCTCAACGAGCTTGAGCAGGATCCCGAGCTCCGTGGACAGATTGATATGTACGCTCGAGACGTTGAGAATGGAACCGGGGAGGTCACTAATGAGGAGGATAACGGGGAGGATAACGGGGAGGAAGATGAGGAGGATGATGGAGACTACGACTCTGAGCTGGACGTCAAGCTTGACGAGCTCAAGTTGGAGGACATGGATGAGGAGCATGCTGTTGAGGGCGAGGAGGTTAAGCAGGAGTAACCTGGAGGGAAAAGACGATGTATATAGGGGGTGTATAATTAGATAATTGCATTTATTTATGATCAAATTGAGTTGGGTAGTGGCCAGTGTAGTACGAGTACAAGTGGCCAAACGTGTAGTATTGTTGTGAGATGAATTGATATGGTTACATGTAGCTAGGATTTATCACCATATAACTCTAAATATTTGCCACAAATGCGAATATAATCGAAACCAAACAAACTGGGAGTAAGACACTATACTAGAAGTGTCACTGGATATGGGTAGAAGAGTCTAGATATTGTTAGGCACGACTTAC
Source organism: Yarrowia galli (assembly GCA_900519055.1). Classification (NCBI taxonomy): domain Eukaryota; kingdom Fungi; phylum Ascomycota; class Dipodascomycetes; order Dipodascales; genus Yarrowia; species Yarrowia galli. Next base: position 2,948,385 of record ULGS01000006.1, on the reverse strand, counting down.
CACTTTCTAGTGGACAGTTGTTAGGTCTCTAATCAGCATACTCATTTTAGCTCCACTAGTAATACGTACCTTTGTGCACCACCTCCTGCACTCCACCACCATGGCTCTCGTCACGGGCAATCTCGGCATTGCTCTATTCACGCTTCTCGGGTCGCTAGCGATATGGTTATCTTTTGTGGGCCATCAGCTTGACACAGACACATGTGTGGTGCCACGTATGTGGGTCGCCTATGCTCCAATTGAAGGGCTCACCCAGGAGCATTCTCGACTTGCTCAGAAGTACTCCTTGTACTTGGTGAAATCGACTCCTTACGACATTCCGCTGCCAGTTCGACCATCTGGAGTGCCTGTTTTGTTTGTGCCCGGAAACGCAGGCAGTTACAGACAGATTCGATCGATATCCGACACTTCTCGCGAACTGAACGAACAGTATGGAAGCGCTGAAATCGACTTTTTCGCGCTAGATTTCAACGAAGCGTACTCGGCATTGCACGGACGGACTCTGCTGGACCAGGCCGAGTACCTGAACGACGCTGTCAAGTACATTTTGGACATGTATCGAGACAATGGACAAGACGTGTCTTCTGTGATACTCCTGGGACACTCTATGGGAGGAGTAGTGTCTCGTCTCGCCATCAGTTTGGAGAATTACGCGCCAGGAACAGTCAACACCATTTTCACACTTGCTTCTCCCCATTTGGTGCCTCCAGCAACATTTGATGGCGATATCCAAAAGGTGTACAACCGAATGAACGATTTCTGGAGATCAAATTTCGCCAGTCAGGATAACAACTCGCTTAGTGATATGACTGTACTGTCTATTGCCGGCGGAAAACGAGATACCATGGTTCCCAGTGACTACATCAGTCTGGATTCGGTTGTGCCTGCATCCAATGGACTTTCGACCTTTTCCAACTCGGTTAACCGGGTCTGGACAGGTATTGATCATGATGCAATGATGTGGTGTCATCAGCTGCGACGTCAAATCGCCACTGCCCTTATGAACGTGATTGGTCGAGACGTCAAGGGTAGAATGGAGGTGTTCCGAAAAGTGTTTAGTGGCACGCAGACACTTTCAGACTCTGTGGAGGAGTTTAATGGTGTTGAAGCAGCAGCCCTTGAACTTGGACAGCATCAGAAGTTGGACGCGGGTCTGTATTACGGAAAAAACGTCCAGTTTATGACTTCTCATACAGTCAGTCATGAGTCCTCCCTTGAAAGCTACGAATTGTCGTCTGGAACTCATCTCAAGGCGTATGAATGTCTTTCCAAGCAAGGATCATCGTTCAAAGAGTGCAGAAAGATCTACCCCTTGCTTGTCCCAGGGGACCATGGCGCTATTTTTGCTTCTGGTCAAACGGAGCACTATCTCTTGTTGGACGTTGCTGAATCTTCCTGGGATTGGACCACCATTGATAAGGTATCCCAGAAGAGTGTGGACTTTGACTTCTTCACGGAAACGAATGTCACCGTTTCTAACAACGTCTCCACATATGTTTCTTTCCCTCAACTAACCTCTGGACTCATTTCTTACAAGGTCAGTGTTTCGAAAGACATACATCTGATCCGACAGTACGTTGGACACAACGGTAGTCAAGTCCATGACTCTAAATACCTTGTACCACAGGACGGTGTTGTTGACGTGTCGTTCCATGGAGATGCTCCCTTTGTTCCTCACCCTCAATCATCTCCTTTGCATCTACAGGTCTTTGGCGAGGGCTACGTGATCATCAGAGTGGACTGGATCGGTTCCCTAGGCAACCTGTTCATGAGGTACCGTATCATGTTCATCTCTCTCCCTTCTGCTATCTTGTATGCAGTGCTATTGGTACAGTTTCAAGCTGGTACTGCCAAGTTCTTATCTCTCAGACAAGGAATCAACGTGTTCATCAAACGGTATCTTGTCGTTGCATGCTTGGCTGGGTCTGGTATCGCATACGCCACTGGCTTCTCACAAGTCAGAGACTTCCTTCAACTCATTCAGGTACCTATTACCAAGACTGTCAGTGTTGGACCTTCATACATCAACAACGACCTCTTTCTGGGTCTTAGTGGGACCACTGGAGCCGTGCTAGCTCCGGTCTTTCTGATTTTCTCAACCGGAATGGTTGTGTTGATCTCCGAGCTGGTCATTGGTCTTACTTCTCTCATCTCTTTCTGTTTCAAGAGTACCACATCATCAGAAACCGAGACCGAGTCAGGTGATCCAATCAGTGATCTACTCCACAAGAGAACTGTCTTTGTGGGCGTCATCTCCGTCCTGGTTCTCCTCTTCTTCCCTTATCAACTAGCCTTCACTCTGGCTACTGTTGCTCTTCTGGTGATGACTTCCTACTTCAAGTCTAACAAATCTCCTCAAGAACAGTCTTTCAACAACTACATCACCACCATTTGTGTTGTCATGACATGGACCTGTCTTGTCAACGCCCCAGTCCTGGCTGTGTGGATTCAGGGTATTGTTGTTCAGAGATCAATGAACTTTTCTTCTCACCACAACCTCGTCTCCATTCTTCCAACTCTACTGTTTGTTGAGAACCTATCGTTCAAGCGTATCCCCAGCGCTTCTACCATCACCTCTCTATTGTTAGCGTACACCAGTCTCCATTGTCTATTCTATGGAATGATGCAAGCATTTATGATCCATCATGGATTCAATCTGCTCGCCACTTGGTTACTCTGCATGTCCTACAAAAAGGCCTTTTTCAAGTCCAAACTTGAGTAGCCACCTACGAGTACCATGGCATTTGGTTCAGTATCGTCACAGATTAGTGGCATTTGCTCTTCCATGGTATGCTGGGGTAGACACAGTGTTATCTATGAGTTATACTACTCTGTGTGAGCTGTATGTCTTAAAAATAGAATGCTGAGTATTCTACACCCCAGCTACCCCACAAAACCACTTTAATATATCGAAATACATTTTCCTCGTTTACACGCGAATACATCACCTCTCCCAATATCAATCCCATCTGCTTACATAACCCCCATTAAGCTCTGAAAGCCTATTTGAAAAAAATCCTGTGGGTGTGCATGATCAAGTTTCAGTTTGGACTTTTGTAACCACAACTACACAGATACACAACCCACAATGTCTGGAATTCCCACGATTGTGACGTTGGACGAGCCGCTGAGTGCGTTGGCCGTGCCCGACGCCGCTCTCAAGAAACAGGCTCTCGACAAGGTCAAGGAGGCTCTGGACCCTTTGTCGGAGGAGTACTCGGTGCTTGATCAGATTCATGTTCAGGATATGGATGCTGAGATGGTCTGGGCTCAGGCCAAAATGGTTATTGATGGCGTCTGCGAAAAGATGATTGGTGAGGTGTTCCCCAAGTATGGCAAGATCCAGCCTGACAGCGAGGAGGATGATGAGGAGGACGGATCTGACGACAGTGATGGTGAGAGCCAGTATGAGAGTGCTCAGGAGGAAGTTGCTGGAGAGGAGGTTGTTGGAGAGGAGGACGAGGAGGACGAGGGAGTCGATGCCTTTGACGACGACGAAGACGACGAGGAGGAGAACTCTGACAGTGACATTGATATGGACATTGACAACATGGTTGATGATTACGAGGATGATGGAGAGGAGGAGGAGGATGAGCAGAAGGAACAGGAAGACGAGGAGGAAGATGAAGAGGACACTTCTGGAGGAGAGGAGAAGCCCGACAAGTTTGGCCTGAACGACGGGTTCTTCGACATTGACAAGTTCAACCAGCAGATTGTGGCTATGGAGGCCGACAACTTTGGCGAGGACGGACCCGACTTTGACTGGAACAAGGAGCTTGACGAGCAGAGCGACGATTCTGTCGACGATATCAAGTACGACGATTTCTTCGGCAAGGCCAAGTTCGACAAGAAGCAGCAGTACAAGGAGCGAGTGGCCAAGCGACAAAAGTTGGCTGAGCAGAAGGCTCTTGAGGGCGATAAGAAGGAGGAGTCTGAGAAGTCTGGTTCCGATGATGAGGATGACGGATCTGACGATGATGAGGGATCTGATGCCGAGCCCGATTTCGACATGGAGGGATCAGGTGACGAAAACGAATACGAGGACATGATCAACTCGGTCAAGAAGGATCTGTTTGAGGAGGAGATTGCCGAAGACACCCCCGAGCATCTGTCGACGTTTGAGAAGCAGCAGCGGGAGATCATGAAGCAGATTGCCCAGTACGAAAAGGAAAATGTGGGCGAGAAAAAATGGACTCTCAAGGGAGAGGCCCGAGCCGCCCAGCGAACCAAGGACTCGTTGCTGGAGGAGGATCTGGACTTTGAGCGAGGAGCCAAGCCCGTTCCCGTTCAGACCCAGGCTGTCACCGAATCGCTGGAAGAGATGATCAAGGCCCGAATCAAGAGTGGTCAGTTTGACGACTTGCCACGACGATTCTTCGATGATCTGCCCCAGTTTAAGAAGAGCAAGCTCATCGATGTGTCTGAGCAAAAGTCGCAAAAGTCTCTGGCTGATCTCTACGAGGCCGAGGCTATGGGAGAAACCGATCCTTCCACTACAAACGAGCCTCCTAACGAAATGCGAGACGCTGCTCATCGAGAGATTGAAGAGCTCTACGCCGATGTCGCCTACACTCTCGATTCCCTGTCATCTTGGACCTACAAGCCCAAGCCCACCAAATCCATCCAGATTGTCACCAACGCTCCTGCCATCTCCATGGAGGAGGCCCAGCCTCAGGCTCTGGCCCAGGAGGAACAGCTGGCTCCCCAGGAGGTGTACAAGCCCGAGGTTGCCGACAAGCGAGAACGATTGGCTGGATCTACTGGCTTGCCTCAGACCAAGGCTGAGATGACTCGAGAAGAGCGAAAGCGAGCCAAGAAGAAGGAGAAGATTGCCCGAGGCAAACAACTGGCAGAGAAGGAAGAGAGACAACGATCTCTGGCAGTGCATTCCAAGGAGGGAGACGCCAAGGGCTCCAAGGCCCAGGTCATGGAGACTCTTAAGCAGGGTAACGTTACGGTGATTGGCAAGCGAGGCGAAAAGAGAGGACTGGACGGAAAGCTGAAGAAGGATCAGAAGGCCAAGGATGGCTACGGTTTGAAGTTGTAGGCTGGAGGGGCCGAATCCTTACAACAGCCTATGGTAGGAACTTATATAATTGATAGAGCATGTTTATTGAACCGGTTGGTGGGTGTAGAACTGTAGAACATGGTGACAGGGCTGAATTACTACCAAACGTCACGTGACGTCATAAGCTATAGAGAGTATTCGAGCAAGTACAAGTGCAAGCAACTCCAACAGCGTACATTGGAACCTTGCCCTTGGAGTTTCACACTATTGTATGGGGTCCGTACCTGATGTGAATGTACAAGACCTACTCCAATATTGATCACGCAATGACAGTTGTCTTTGTCCTTGTTAGAGCTCTTCTTTCGCCAAAACGTCACAACATAAGCATTCTGGGAATAGTAACGAACTTCCTAAACGGGGTCCAAAATGCACCAATTGAAAGCAAACAGTCCCCCAACACCTCTTTAAAGCCGAGGACAACGTCCTGAACACCTACCCCGCCTTGTCTAGGTGCCTGTTCTCCGATCTCCTGTTTTGTCCTAACCTGCTCCCTTCAGGGCAAGTCCAACATCCGACCCCTGCTTATGTCCGACTAGTCCCGATGATTCAGCAGCAAGAGTAAGGATATGGGGTTGTAGTAAGGCGATGATAACGTGCAGTTGTTTTCAGGGGGTGCAAGGCGTTCAAGGAACTCCCCGGAATTCATAGTTGGCATGCTGATGGTGTTCCTGAAAGAGGAAACAGCAGCACCTATTGCACCACTCGAATCACCCACAAACAAGGAGTTCATGAATACCCCCCTTTTCCCGTTTCCATCAGCCCAGTTCCCTTTCAAGCCCCCAATGACCAAAGAGGTAGGCCGACCAGACCGATTCGTAGCCCTTGTTTGATCTGTCTGGACCTTGCCAATGCCGATATATAAATAAGTCGACTTCCTGAGTATCTAGAAAGTCACCTACTTCTCAGACTCTCCGTGAACCAACAATGAAACTGAACAATCCCACCCTTCTCGCCATTCTGTGCACCCTGGTGTCTGCTGCTCCCGTGGACGTCGAGGAGAACCACAACATTGAGGTCGAGTCTCCCGAGTCTCGATACTCCAACTATGCCTACCCTGCTTCTGACTACCATTACTCCATGGAGGCAGCCAATGAGAACCACCCCACTCTCCACCAGCGACAGATCTACCAGCGAAACGGTCATCTGTACGTTGGAGGCAACCCCCAGGGATACTCCGAGGATGGTCAGCCCGCCGACTGGCCCTGGAACCCTGCCCATAAGGATCTTAAGGTCGCCAACCAGAACCGACCCTTTATTGTCTTCATCGACTCCCAGGGCAACCTGAACGCCGAGAACCACGACGATTCCGAGCAGTACCACATTACCATTGATCCCTCAACTTCTGCCATGCGAATCAATGTCGGAGACTCCCCCACCACTACCTCTGACCGACACTGGGGCATGGACCGAACCTTTAACCAGATGTCCACAGCTCGACGAAACTTCAAGACTGATCAGACTGACGCCATTGCTTACGCCTGTGTCATCAATCGAAGCCCCGATCAGCGATGGCAGGCTGCTCGAAACCCCACCTACGACCAGAAGTACGAGGACATCCAGGAGGCTACCGATGAGGACGCCCAGGCAACCAAGGAGTTCTCCTACAAGGAGACCAACAAGAAGGAGATCTGGTACAAGGAGACAGACGTGGATTCTCCACCTGCTGACACTCAGTACACTCCTCCGGAGTACGCCATCCCTCCAAACTATGAGTACGATACTCGACCTGCTGTGGACCCCGAGTACCAGCTGTACATGTCCCCCGACACTCGGTTTGCCTGCCCCAACGGCGAGCGAGCCATCACTGTCCAGCTCCAGGGCCGAGATCAGACCGGCCACTCTGTTCGAAACGCCTTTGGTCTCGCTGTTGACCGATCTTCTTCTCAGCTCGACGGCATGATTGTCGCTGTTGATCGAGACGGCCAGACCTGGCTCCAGCGTACCTCCACTGCCGAGCGACGAGCTCTGTCTGCCAACATTGCCTTCCACGGCCAGCTTGTTGACGTCAACGAGCACAAGTTCATGTACTCGCATCCCACCAACCAGGCTCTCAAGCTTGGTCAAGCCCATAACGTTGGCCAGGGCGATCTTGCCTTTGGTGTCACCTCCAACGACTCCGGTAACGTTCTCATGATGAACGAGTCCGAGCGAGCTTTTGTTTGTCTCAGCAACCCCAACGCTGACGGCTTCAGACTCTACTGGGGCAACATTGACCAGGTTGTGTGTGCCGGTGGCGCTCCCACTGCCGTCCGACTGGTGGCCAAGTACGAGTAGATGCCAGGAGTTTTACAAGAAGAGAATGTTTCGATTCCTGGGAGTTTTTCCGTGACCACGAAAAGTGGCGGTTTTTATCCCCCTTTAGTTTAATGAGATTTCTTAGTGTGAGTGGTGTAGGGGAGGTGTATGGAGGTGTAGTCGGAAGTGGCAAACAACGACCACATGAGCGTTGCCACAGTCGTGAGAGGCTTGTGGAACTGGTCGTCTGTCGTCATGGAGTTCTAGAACTAACTCATTGTCGCAAGACTATACCATAGTCGCAGGGCAGTGTCGTAGTCATAAGACTGTATCACGCTGATGTTCCGTCTGATCTCGTCCTATCACTGGGCGGCATCATCGTAAATCACCTCTTGAATCTCAGGTTGGTATCGCTTGTATGACTAGTGGTGCTGTGGTGGTGATGTGTAAGGTAGAGAAGTCGGAGATGTTGACACTCGGTTATTATGGCACATTATTGTTAAGTGCAGCTGTCCCAAAGAACTGAGCGAGTCCCATACAGCTTTCAGGGTAAGAACTGTTATAGATTCTATACCTGTGAATAGCCAACTTCTTATATTACCACAGTGCACATCAAGATCCTCTCCCTAGTGCCATTTGTTCATCTATCCCCCATGTACCACAGAGCTTCTTGTTGAAACTTAGTTGACTGAAGACAGGCGATCTCAACCACACATAGTCACTTAAAAGACGACCCAATGAACTAATAGAGTCAAGACAACAAACGCACCGAATCCGGCCTGCTCGTGAGACAATGGTCTAGTACGAGTAGTCTCCCCACTCTCATGCACAAACCAGCTCCTACATCGGCTAATTACATCTGACGTCATGTCAACTCTAAGACAGCAGATCAGAGGGTCAGTGAAACATGGGGTGACTGTGATAAAACGATTTAAGAGGTGAACCAGAGCTCGGGATGTTTCCCGGGAGACAAAGTGCTGCCTGAGAATCACCCCTGGCCCACTCACCGCCTCCTCCACCTACCGTAACAATCTATTAAAAGCTCCCTCCTTTGTTCGCCTCTACCTTCCACTATACACCCTTTCAAACTTTGTCGTCTTTGAGTACATATTCGAGGATGACTGTAGAACGACGGGGAGGAGTGCTACAGAAGCAGTTTCGGGGATAATTACATAACTGACGATGCAGTTTCAACTGACTCTCAACTCTCCACGTTTTCTACCCGCAAACACCGTCTAATCACCCTCCTTATTCCCTCAAGGCCATTTTTAACCATGCATCAAAGTATGCATCAAACCCTACAGAGCGCCTTTAGCATGCATATTCAGGCACACAGACAGCAATATATGTGTGTATATATATAACGGAAGGAGATCCTCCAAAGAGCTCTTTTTCAAACACCCATGCTATTCACTAACCTCCTTCTCGCTGCACTTGCGGTTGCGGCCCCTGTTGCCCAGACAACTGAACAAAACACAGGCACCGCCACCAAACCCTCCACCTCCAAGTACAAGTACCCGGAGTCCGATATTCACTTCAACCTGATCTCCGATGATGGACAAGTGACTGTCAACTCGACCGGTCTGACTCTCGGTTACACTGGCAACGACACATCTGCCTCTGGAAATGAGTTCCACATTGACGACGACGGGTTCCTCAACTACAACAACAAGGAGTACGTCTACAGCGGTCACATTGCATTCGACCATACCAACAAGGCTGTTCTGGTGCCTGGAAAGGGTAACCCTGACAACAAGAGCGACTCTTCTCCGTTTTCTATCAATGACGCTTTTGGAAAGAAGCTCCTCGCATTCGACTCTTACCCTGTGGCCTGGGGATGTCCTGGTTTCAATGGTACCTATGAGATCTACAGATACGGCTGTGGCAGTCACTGTCCCAAGAACGAGAAGGGAGACGACAAGGGATTGGCCAAGCCTCTGTTTGTGAGCGAGCTTCCCGGTTACTCGTACCGAAGACCGTTTGCCCTAGAGAACAAGGACATGTTGCAACTTGTTTCTAACGGAGATGATGTGCAGGCTCAGCATGGCAACTTCTCCAAGTGGAACCTGGCATACAACGGCCAGCTTGTTGAGCTTGGAACCAGTCGATTCGTCAAGGTCGACGATAAGGGCAAGTTCACTCTGACTGCTCCTAACGACATTGAGGCTGCCTCTACCGGATTCATGAAGGTCGGAAACAAGCTCATGTTCAACACCGATGAGGGTTTCCATACAGAGACCATTGGAGACCAGCTGTACGATATCTACGCTGGTGGAGATGATCATCTTACGGTTGTTGAAATTCTGCGACATGGGAGCTCCGCGTAGCTTTCCTAAGCTCTGGGCTTCTCCCTCTTCTTCTTCTTCTAAGTTGTAACTCATTCAGAGTAACAGCTCTCACTTTCCACGATACCTACGATTTATATATTCAATTGCATGATACGATCCACAATGGGTAGCGAGATTTGTACTTGTAGATGTCACCTCAACTATACTTTGTTCAGGTTATGGCAGAAAGGCCTAGACACAGGCACCGTAAAAAGCTGTATATATGTTCACCCATCGCCTTGGGAAATCCCCTGATAGCCACAACCGACACTCTATAAAACACTCGGATACTCTCTGTCCATATATCGACAAGATCACCCGTCGCTAATAATCCTTCCGGTTATGCAGATCAGTGTGGCTTTTGAGGGAAGTATCAAAGGTGGCAATACTGATGGAAACATGGCTATATTTTGGATTCGCCAGACTCTCCCAATCATTCTGATCAAAACGATATATCGGAATAACCCGTAATCCATCTGAAACATCTCTTTCAGCTTCCGTCTTCACACCTCGGATGCAGCCAGTTAGATGCATCTAAGTCAACGTCTTCTAAAAAGAGTCGTTCAAACTCGAAATATCAGTATAGAGGCCTTACGCGGAAATCTGATAAATCTAATGCCCCAGATTGCAATTTTCAAACGACACCCTCCACTTCCCCCTAACTCCCCTCTAGCCTGAATTAGCAACGTCTCGTTTTTCCGAACTTGACCGTTAATGTCTCAAAACAGCTAGATCCAACCTAAAACTTTGGCATGAGGGAGATACCACTCTTGTTTCAAGGGGAGGGTGCTACAGTGGCAACCAACCAAGAGATAAGCTGGTCTAACTACTGTTGCTATCTGCTGCAATCTTCCTTCGCACAACTCGCTCATAATAGCTCGACGTTATTGCTCCGTCTATGCATATGTATACGTGTGTCCGGGGCTCAACAACGCGCGCGTATTCCCTGAGTCCGATAGTTCGAGACCCTTAACGGTGTGAGATAGTCAGGGGGGGTGTGGTAGTGTGAGACGTAAAACGAGGTCACGTGACCTGCTGGTGCCATCTTTAGCACCCTTGGTAGCATTTTGGATCAATTTATCTACCCCCTTAGCCACCCCCACAGTCCATCGGTTTAACACGTTAAAAGCGAGTGATTTTGCGTTTCTGGTTTAAGTACAGGTGCACCTCTCCCCTCGTGAAAGTTTACCCAGCAAGGAAGGGTATATATATACAACCAACTATCTCCGGATGTGCCAGTAACCTTGCCACTTCTTTCACTATGAATCTGCTGGTCAAGGCTCTCGTGGCGGCGTTTCTCGTGGTCAATGCCAAAAGCATCACCTTCTCATGGCACATTCGCTTCTTCTACTACTTTTACCGGTACTGTGTGCTTCCCAAATCTCTGGGGTACGCCGCCAAGGATAAACCCGCATCTCCGTTTGCTGAGCGACGATACGACACGCGATGTACGCTGCTGGAGTGCGACATTAACGTGCACAAGAGCAACTCGACCTACTTCTCCGACCTCGACATTGCTCGAAGTGATCTCATGATCTGGCTGCTCAACAAGTTCCTTCGAGACACCCACAAGACCAACGGACGATGGGCCTACGTCCCCGTGGGCTCCGTCTACTGCAACTTCAAGAAGGAGATCAAGCCGCTGCAGAAATACACAATTGTGTCGCGAGTTCTGGGCTGGAACCAGAAGTGGCTGATTGTGGAGTCGCGGTTTGAAATTGGATCCAAGAAGGCTCCCGTCGTGGCCGCCACTGCTCTCACCAAGTACGTGGTCAAGGATAAGAGAAAGACTGTTCCTCCTGCTGAGGCCATGAAGTTGACTGGATTCAGCGATGAGCAGTGCGCCGAGGGATTCAAGCGGTTCGAGAAGATGCAGAGCTTTATGGAGGTGGAGACCATTGACGCGTAACGCGAGGGGTCTCGAAGAAACCTCGAGCGTTACAAGACATGACCAGCGTGGATTGGAGTTCTGCAAAAGCCCTTTTCGATGCAAGATCTTTGTGCCTAGCATTGCTGCTATTCAGCGGATCCGAAACTGCTGCTTGACTACCTCACAGCGCTTTGCCGTACCATTGACAGCCGCTCCGCCTCCCCCTCACACGGACTAGAGACACTCAACGAACCAGTGCTGAGTATAGAATGCACTGGTGCGTGGTGAAGCCCTTCATAAACATATAGACAATAGAGAAGAGATCACTAGAGTGGTGTAGGGGTGATGGTGTCCGTATTGCCAACCAGTCATGCCTATCCCTACAAGTACGAGTACGGAGTACTCCCCATACGCTTCCAGAGATGTCTGAACGATCGGAACGGTTCCAGCAGTTCAAGATGTGACAAGGCACACAGTAAAGCAGTAGCAATCCAAGAATTGCGGTAATGGAGACACCAGACTCCTCTGTGCGTACCACAGCAACACGTCAGTATTATGTACTCGGCTATCTCTATTAGTCACCCATTCTTCACAGTACTTCAAGTTACAAACACTGCTCAGTTGAGCCACTAGTCTAGCCTGGAACAGGCATGTCAGTTCTTGTGATGCCATTTTAAATTAAGGGCTACCAGGTCATGTGATCTCTTCCATCACGTGACCCTATCGCCTCCCTCTCTTCCATGTCTCACCCTTCCTTCCTTCGAACGCTTCTCTACGGCACGATAAAGGTGGGTCTGGACTTTAGACCTCGGCTGGAGGGAAGAGATCGACATCAAAAGGAGCCACTGAAGATGATTGTATTGGATGTGGCGAATCGGCTGGGGAGTGGTATCACGTGATACTAAGTGAGAGTAGATTGTCACGTGATACCGAATGAGAGTAATGTCACGTGATAGTAGCTTCAATCTGTCCGTTCGCTCTCTTTGCGTCACGTCTCTGTCGCCTCTTTCTCTGTCTCACTATCGATATCGGTTACGCTTATGAGCGATTGAATTAGCGATCGAAATAACGATCGAATATCGATGGAAAATGGTGGAAAATCGAGCATAATGATCGAACAAATGGTGTAGCGATCGAGTGACAAAAAATCGACTTTTGAGAGTGTGATTTGGGTCTTCGAGAGGTATTCTGAATTGCTTTGGGCAATTGGAAGAAAATGGTGCAGCACAACTCGTGTCTAAGCTATAGAACAAGGTGACTTTGAACTCGTCTATAAGAATGGCAGTCGATCTAATCGATCTGGATCTGGTCTCTGTGGCAACAGATCTCTTCTCATTGCTAGAGGACGGTCTACAGATTTAGTCGATGCACTACAGTGTTCAGACCACTCGTACAACTCTGTGGCAGCTCGCTACGCTCACTGACGCTACGCTCACTGCGCTCACTGCCGCTACACTCTGCACTGGTAAAACACAATCAAATAACATTTCTAGCTCTACTTTTTAGAGGGAAGACCTTCAGGAGCAACTCCGACTCCATTCATGTTTCTAAACATCTTGATACCCTCCTTGCCCTCAACAAACTGGCAGGTTCGAGCAACGGTGTAAAGAGACTTGATGAAGTTGGTGTCGTCGTGTCGGTAGTGCTTGCCCATGACCTTCTTGATCTTCTCGGTGGCGATTCGGGCGTTGTAGAAGGGGATTCGAGACACGTAGTGGTGCAGAACGTGGGTCTCAATAATGTCGTGGAAGCAGAAGGAGCCGATGAAGCCAAACTCTCGGTCAATGGTGGCGGCGGCTCCTCGGGTGAAGTTCCACTGGTCGGCGTGGTAATGGGGCAGGGTGGGGTCGGTGTGCTGCAGGTAGGTGATGGCCACGAGCCAGTGGTTGACCCACAGGTAGGGGATCAAGTAGTAGAGGGTGACCGAAGCCAGACCCCATCGGTTGATGGAGTATGCGATAGCGGACATGGTGATACCCACGCCAATGTTGGAGATCCAGATGTTGAAGAAGTCCTTCTTCTCGAACAGAGGGCAGTTGGGGTTGAAGTGGTTGACGGCCCACTTGTTGATCTTGGGGTACTTCTGTCCGGTCACGTTAGACAGCAGGTACAGAGGCCATCCAAACAGCTGCTGGGTGATGAGGCCGTAGAGGGTCATCAGAGGGGCGTCCTCCATGAGCTCGGACCAGTCGTGGGCACCTCGGTTCTGCATGAAAGTCTGTCGGTCCTTGGGCACAAAGACCATGTCTCGGGTGAGGTGGCCGGTGGACTTGTGGTGCATAGAGTGGGTCAGCTTCCAGGCGTAGTAAGGGACAAGCATGGAGGAGTGCAGAACCCATCCGGTGACGTTGTTGACGGCGTTAGAGTCGGAGAAGGCGGAGTGGCCACACTCGTGGGCCAGAACCCACAGACCGGTGCCAAACAGACCCTGGACAATGGAGTACAGAGCCCAGGCCACGGCTCGGCCAGAAGCCGAGGGAATAAGAGGCAGGTAGGCGTAGGCCATGTAGGCAAACAGGGCGATGAAGAAGGCGTCTCGAGCCACGTAGGAGTACGACTTGATGTAGGACCGCTTGTAGCACTCCTGGGGGATGGCGTCCAGAATGTCCTTGATGGAGTAGTCCGGGGGAGAAAACTCCTTGCCAAAGGTGTCGTAGACGGGCTCGGACACCTTTTCAATGGGCTTGATGAAGGCCGTGGGGGGCTGGACGGCCACCTTGCCGGTGCCGGTGTTAGTCTGGGTGGTCGAGTCCATTTTTGTGTGGCTCAAGGTCGGGTGGTTTGAGTACGAGGAACAAGAGTTGGAGGATACACAGGATGCCGAAGGGTATATATTTCATGTCTCACTGTGAGTTTAATACAGGTAGGCTTTTTTTTTGCGTCCCTTCCAATCGCACCAACCTTTTATTGTTTGACCTGACATGACATGAGGGACTGGAGAGAGAGAGAGAGAGAGAGAGAGAGTAGAAGAAAGAGGACAACAAAGGTCAACAAGAGGCCGAGGTTATATATCTAAGGAAGAGCTGTTGATTTTTCGTCTCTATTTAGAGGCTGAAACAGAACTCTCAAAGAGGACACATGTTCTTCGTGTACCTACAACAAGTAATATTACTCGTACTCGCATTGCCCTTTTGCCATTTTGTCACGCTCGTACTCCTCGTCTCAAGGGACCTGAAAAACGCATAATGCGCATGTGCGGATTGGCCAAGAGAGCTCCCGAACGGAACCGCCCGGGGTAGACTGCTGCTGCTCAGCGTGGATAGTGTGGGGGTTCCCACGTCTCATCCGTGACATGGGTGGTGTAACGGACGACAGCACGGGGTTTACACGTGGACGTGAGGAGGGGGAGGTGGAAGAGGATTACGCACGTGACGCCAGCTTGAAAAGTACCGGTACCTACTTGCCGACGCTTCGGTGTTGCGACAGTATCGTACTGTACTGCTTCATCACGTGCATCATTGGCAGCAGCACTTGTTCTTGCTTGTCCTTCTGGCCACTTGTTGACTCGTTGAACAGGTGGCCTGTGCTGTGGCAGGCATGGCATGGCGTTTTTCTCAACAGGCCATGTTTAACGTTTAGCGTTCAAAGAGATGTCGTTCCGAACCTTGTGGGCGCCTGTGTGGGAAAAAACGAATAGGGCTCAAGACAACCAAACTCTTGGGAGGTTTGGCTCGTAAAGAGAGCTCCAAGTGGTGGTTCAAGGTGGTGGAAAAAGAGACAAGACCGCCACAAGAGGAAGTCTCTCTTCTGAGACACGCGGTTGCACACGCTATCTGAGACATCGTGTACAAACCGAGTGTGCACTCCTCAATGGGCTATGCTGAAGAACATCTGTTTCTTCTGGAACAAAAGAGACTTATTGAGATTGACGTTACAATGGCAACTGTCTCATTTGTTGGGTGACATGAGGTGATGGGGGGTATAGGTGCAGACTCACTATACTTGAGGTCTTGCTCTTGATGTTTGAGGGCAATATCAGTCATGTGACTTGAGGAGGTGTAGTCCTGAAGTGGCATCTAATGTCCTGCTCTTCCCCCAATCTGTTTCTCACCTTCAATCTCTCCAATCCACGTCTTCTGTCTATTCCTTCCTTCTCTCCGTTCCTAAGCTTCAGTCTCGTTATCGCGGGGACCTGATCAAACTCTGTTGAAACTTTTTCCCGAGCTTAATTCGAGGAGGTTCCAAACATGTGATAAATGGTCTATTGAAGGTGAAGAAGTGTCTGACAAGTCACGTGATGGTACTAGAGTGACAGTACTGAACGAGTTGGTATTGCCCTCATCTTGTCTCACCCCACGCCACCAATCACGTGACTACCACTCCCATCAACTCCATCCCTCATCTCCCCCTATACGTGGCTGTTGGGAAATGATGCAATGAGCATGCAGTAGCCATGCGGATCGAGATATTGCCGCTGGTATAGCCGCTCCAACAAAGGTACGCCAGCATACGATACTTGCACTTGCCCTTATAACTTGATCCGTCAGGTTCCGCCCACGATACCATGCTTCAACGGTCCAACGGCTTTTAACGTATCAGAAAGGTAACTGTTCCATACATATCTCCAACCGTTTTAGAGTTGAACATAGAGTCGTTGGTTGGACTACTAATTTACCCGAGTCCAAAAGACTCGTGCTAAAGATGCATCTTGTCTCGGGTTTTGCTTCTGTTGAGTCTAGACCCGTGAATCAGGTGTGTTTGTTGGTGTGTGAGGTGTTTTGATTACACACTGAGTTTTGGCGGTGGATTGAGGTACAAGAGTGGTACCATTTTGACGGTTAGAATGAGGCGGTTCTAATTGTGCTCTTTTTATTGCTCTAGAGTGGATAATGACAGAGCCCGGAAGGATTTAGTGATGACAGCGAGTTGGCTGTTTGTTAAGGTTGCGTGTAGCTGAATCGTGTCTAGACTGTATTGTACACGTGGTGGACCATCTGTTGTCTCAGTGTAGCGGTACATATACCCGTCATCGTCTTTTCTGTCAATCACAATTATCCCGTCTCTCAGCTTACCATAATAGGGTCTTCTTATTTGGACTCGACCTTATATCGTCATGCACCAACTCAACCTTCTCTCCATCACACCCAGATACCAACTTGCTCCAACAGTACATACTGAGATACCAGACAAACGACTTATACAACGAGATACCAGCTTCAGACGCAGACACACAAACACAAACATCCATCAGTGATACCCTCGTGAACACAAACCGACAGAGTCCTCTTAATACACACCTCCCCCTTCCTCAACATGATGAAAGCAGCGTTTACAACAGGCTACGGCGGTCCTGAGAAAATCGAGTACGCCGAGGATCTGCCCAAGACTTTGCTGGGGGCCGAAGACCACGTCAGAATCAAGGTCGCGGCGGCTTCTCTGAACCCCATTGACGGAATTCGAAACCGAGGATACCTACGCTTTCTGGTTTCAGACAAACATCCCCACGTGTTTGGGTATGACGTGGCAGGCGTGGTTGAATCTGTGGGGCCCAATGCCGGTGGATTCAACGTGGGCGACCGGGTCTACAGTCGCATTCCAGTGGGTCCCCATGGCACAGTGGCGGAGTACGTGAGTGTCAAGAGCGAGTTTGTGGCACTGGCGCCTTCAAACGTATCTCTCTCTGACGCCAGCAGTCTACCTCTGGTTGGTCTAGCTGTGGTGCAGGCGTTCCGAGTAGGCAACTTGCAAAAGGGCCAGACCATCTTCATCTCCAAGGGTGCTGGCGGAGTCGGAACGTTTGCCATCCAGCTGGCCAAACACGTGTACGGCTGCCACGTCATCACCACAGCTACCGAGGCCAAGGCACAGCTGCTACGCGATCTGGGCGCAGATGTGGTCATCGACTACACCAAGGTGAGCTTCCGTACGGTGGTCAAAAACGTGGACTTCAGCTTCGACGTAACCAAGGAGCCCTACGCCCATGCTGCCGTCACCAAACGGGGCGGGTCCGTGGTGGCTCTGAGAGGTATTCCGTCGCCTGAGGCTATCCACGACACGTTCAATTATGAGCCTCCGTTTGTGATTGCCCGAATGCTCAAGGTTGTGAACGTGGCTGCCTACGTGATTCGACGTTTGTATGGAGTGGAATACCACGCCTTTTCAGGTCGAGCCTCAGGAGCGGATCTGGCTGAAATCACCAAGTACGTTGAGGAAGGCAAGATCAAGCCTGTTATTGATACCATGTTTGATATCCGCAACGCTCGGCAGGCTATGGAAAAGGTGGAGTCTGGCCATGCCACGGGCAAGGTTGTCGTGAGAGTTGATACCAGTGTTGATTTGTAGTGGTAATGAGGTATAGTGATACTTGATGTAGTTCTGTTCATACCAGAGCCATGACAAGAAGCCTCTGATATAAATAATATATTCTAATGAAATTAAAAGATAGAGCAGATCAAACCGCATCGATTGAAAGTGGTCTAACCCTCTCTTAGCTCATCCCCCTGAATATCGACACATCGAGACCGTGCATTGGAAGTGCATAACTGAACGTCACTCGATCTGGGCCGAAACTGATTGTTAAAGAACCACAGAAAGTCGGTTTCAGCTCGTTGCATTATAATAAATCGATTGATCAAATAATATTGACCCCTTGTCACTCAATTATATCTGTTTAAGACACCCTACCTCTTTCTCCAGCCTCAAACTTTATCACGAATCTCATTAACCTTCGATGTCTATTTACGCGAGGTGAAATTTCGATTAGTACACCGTCCAACAAACACCATGAAAAGGGTCTCTGGAACGATCCTGAGACGGATCAACGTGTTGTCACGTGACATACACGTGACCCGCATCCCCCGACAGCAATCATACACTCCTCATCAGGCCTGGCCAACGAGTTCTGAGATAGTGGCTCTCAAGACCGCCAAGACCACTCGCAAAAAGTTCCAGACGACTTCAGAGACGATAGAATTGGTCGATTTGGAAGCAACGACTTTGGACGACGACAGTGTGGCTCCTCTTCCACCTTCAAAGGGTCTCACCGAGGTTTCTCCTTCAGATGTGGTTTCTGGAGTGTTTTCGGTGATGAACAAGTATCCGGACAGTGTTGTTTTGACCCAGGTGGGCTCCTTCTACGAGTTTTACGGCTCTCATGCGGACAAATGGGGCTCGGAACTTCATCTGAAGGTGGGCAAGAAGACTTACAACAAGGGCAAAGTCACCAGCATGACTGGGTTCCCTTTGACACAACTGGCCAAGTATCTCAAGATCTTGGTGGAGACGTACCAACAGAAGGTGGTGGTATGTGAACAGGTTGAAACGGACGATACCAGCACGAGTTTGATGTTTTCACGGCCAGTGACTCGAATCTACACTCCTGGAACACTTATTGATGAAGATTTTCTACCCACAAACAGATACAACTATCTGATGAGCATTTGGATTGCTCCCGAGTCGATCCGACGTCCTGATGAGACTAGAGACGTGGCCGAAACTCCCGTGGGAATCTGCTGGCTAGATATCTCATTGGGATCATGCTCTGTGTCTCGATCTACATTGGGTAACCTCGCATCTGACATTGCTCGAATCAAACCTCAGGAGATTGTCATGGAGAAACGAATGAAGGAACTGGAGCTTGAGAACGGCGAGTTTTACCCCGAACTTGTAGAACTGCGATCAGCCCCTCTATCGTACTCTCAACCAGCTACAAGCACAACTGATTTCGAGTTTCAGCCGTTTTTTCGGGTTCCTGAGGCATATATCAGTGATACTCTCACTCAGATCGACAGTCATGCTCTCAAAGCACTGGCCATGGCTCTGGACTACTCGAAATCGCATTTTCCACTCGGAACTCTCACTTTTGACCCTCCCAGTATCGAGTTATCGACAGAACACATTATGAAGATTGACTCAAGAAGTATCGAGGCTCTGGAGCTGTTCAAGACCATGAGAGATGCGAGAATCAAGGGCTCTTTGTTGTCCACTTTGAATGGAACGAAAACGGACGCTGGAACTCGATGTCTGACAGAATGGCTATCTGCTCCTCTGAATCACAAACAGGAGATTGAGAGACGTCTGGACTCTGTGGAGACATTCAAAACACGCAACCCGTTGTCTCTATCTCTGTCGGCTCAAATGTCGCAGATCAAAGACATTATTCGAATTGCTAACATGTTTGCCATCAACAGAGGCAAGCCTTACCAGCTGCTTGAGTTTGCAGACAGTTGTTTGGTTGTTAACGACATGTGTCATCGACTAGAGACTGAACATGCCAAATCTGCACTTCCAGAGTCGTTACTTGAACAGATGGAACGTCTGAAACAGGTTCCTATGGATCTGGTTGAGTCCATCTATTCGACTATTGAACGGAGAGATGTGGATATGTCATCAATGGCTGAAACTGCCGAGGCTGTGGATGGCACTGAGTCTTCCGAGTTCTCTTTTGGCCAGCTGGAGTGTGAGATAAAACCAGAGGCTTCCCCCAAGATGACTAAGCTGTGCAAAACTCTGGACAAATTGCATAACAAAAAGACACAGCTTCAGGAGGACATTATTGAGGAGATGACTAAGCTGTTCCCCAAGTTTAGATCGTCCAGACGAAAGGTAGAACTCAAGGTGAACGTTATGGGTCCCGTGGTATCTATTTCTGGACGTCCTAATAACATGCCTGATGTTTTCATGGGTTGTGAAGTGACCAAACGAAAGTCTTTGTGTTCGTTTGTGTATCCTGAATGGATTAAACTGGCCCAGAACATGGACGATGTTCATGTGAAGATTCGACAGGAAGCCAAAACTATTCTTGATGAGCTGGTGGAGAAGATCAAGGACAAACATCAGGATATTCGGGCTGTTGGAGCTTCTCTGGCGTACATTGACACTGTCATCGCTCTGGCTAACCTTGCAAGTGAATTTAACATGGTCAGACCCACTATTGTTGAGTCTGGACCCACTGAAATCGTCGATGGACGACATTTGACTGTTCAGCATTCTTTGAGAGTCGGAGGTACCCAGTTTGTGTCAAACACATGCCGTCTGGACCCCAAAGATCAACATGTGTGGGTTGTTAGTGGCCCCAATATGGGTGGAAAGTCGACTTTTTTGCGTCAGAACGCCATCATTGTGTTGTTGGCTCAAATGGGCTCGTTTGTGCCGGCTAAAACTGCTCAGATTGGACTTGTTGATCGTCTCTTCGTACGGGCAGGTGTTGTCGATGATCTGTTCCGAAACAAGTCGTCTTTCATGGTGGAGATGATTGAGACCTCGGTGATTCTTCGTCAAGCAGGTCCCAAGTCTATGGTTGTTCTGGACGAGGTAGGACGAGGAACCTCCTTCAGAGACGGTATTGCTGTGGCTTACGCTACTCTGGACTACCTGTACCGATTCTCCAAGTCCAGAGTTCTATTTGCAACCCACTTTGCCAACGAGATCACAAGTCTGTTCCCTAAAGACTACGACACTTCGGGAATCGCGTACTACATGTCTGAAGTGCTTGAGAAGGAGGACTATTCCAGCAAGAACTTGTTGACAGTTGATCCGTTTCAGAGAACAGCTCACAGTCTGTATTCATTGACTCTGGAGGGTGTTCAGTTCACGAGACGAATCGTGCCTGGCATTAGTCAGGATTCGCATGGTATTCAGATTGCTCAAGCTGCCGGGTTCCCCAAGGAGGCCTTAGCAAGTGCATTGGAGGTTGTAGCTAAGACAAAGTAGGCAGGAGGACACGAGTACTGTCGTGGTGGTGGCTGTTGGGCAATTTTAAGCTATTGAGAACAAAGAGAATGGGAGCGAGAAGTAGTTGGATTCCTCCCAAATAGGAAGAAACTCCCACAAAAGGTGATCAGATTATCAACCAGAATAGTTAAAGCTTACCTGGATGTGGACCAGGCCACATCGTTCTGGAATGAGCCAAGAACTGGGTGGGTTTGTAACGGAGGTAGTCTAGCTAATGTCTAATGATTATTTATGGAGGGAATAGAAGTACCACACGGTAAGCCAAGTAGAAGAGGAAGTGGATTGTACTTGTAGATCTCAAACTAAAGAGCCAGAACAATGAGCACTTCCTAAAGAACGTTTGTGTAGTCGGGATAAACACATTGTTAGACTATACGGCCACACTTCCCCACCATCCATTTGTTATGATAGCTTGTCTTGATTAAAGAGTGCATGAGTTACACAAGTAGAACCCCGCTGTCTATATAGAGCCCACCCTCTCCTCTTCTCTTCAACAGTCCGGCTCGACCCACCACTTCAGCCGCCCTCCCCCTACCACCGTGAGTACACCCTGCTTCCCCCTCTCTGTCTGTGACCATGCCCCTCTTGTCAATGAGGTCCCTTCTAAGGGTTACCGTTAGCGCTCGCCATCATCCCGATGCTCTGGAGAGCCTGTGCTTCTTGATCGACTTCGTTTGGCCGGAACGGCATGGTCTCTGACAGACCAATCTTCACTACTACATTAACTCAGGTATCGCAAGAAGCAGACAAGTCTGCTGTCTCCGTCACTCTAGGCTAACCTCTTTCCTAAGCAGTGTTCCCGTCTCTGACACTAAACCCCGGTTCTTGTTGTCGTCTTCTCTTCTAATTACAATTGATTAATGATCCTCTGTGTGATGTGTGTACGTGAGCTTGTGTGGTGGGTCGAGGTATCAACAGGAACAGTGTGGTTGGGTATCGTAGGCGATGGGGCTAGCTTGGTACTCGTTTGCGTGCTCATTTCTGGGTTGTATCGCGATTGCATGGTGGAGGGGGTTGTGGTGGTGCACAGAAAAGAACCCATAGTAGGTGGCCGAAACTAGGTATCGACACAGACTCAGACCCATTCTGGGACCACCACGACAGTATATATATAATGACATGCATTTTATGATAGTATTGGTGGAGGCGGGGGTTGTGTACAGTCCGAACTTTTACGATGAGTTAGTTGCACGAAGGTGTTGTTGAGTGGTACTCGTACTTGTAGTGCTTGTACAGGTGGAGGTGAAAATGGTAAAACAGTCAAAATTGACCGAAATGATATCAGAGACATTCAATCTGGGCCCAATCAACCGCAATAACAACCACATCGCCTTGTTTCTCCAGTTTTATGCTGCAAATCTCACTTTCAAGCAGACACTTCCGCTCCATCGGAACCTTGCATACCCATCCAGAATAGCTCCCGCAAACAGATGTAACATTGGACGAATTGGGTCAGAATTAATCCCGAAATGTTCAGACCCTTGTCGAAACAAGGCAAATATAACCGTTGCAACCGTCCCCTCTTTTGCCAGGGTTGGAGGGGGCACATATGTACTTCTATAGATGTAGAGCTCTTCGGTCTATACAGATATGACCTCTCTCCACCCAATGGGGAGGTTCGCGTGTGGCTCAATCAGCAACCACAGGAGACATATTTTAATACCAACTACTGTACACCGCCGCAGCTGCCCGGTTCCAACGCGTCCACCAGAGTCACTTGACTTAAATTGCGCCTATTGACGACGTTAGATTCATTGCTTGGACAATGCACTAAGCGCAGCGCTAGCTCCAGGACTAGTCCACATTTTCACGTTAGAGCAACACGGATGTACCCAGAGAAACACGACCAGGGGCTACTACATTGTATTTCGATTGACGTCTGAAAAAGGTGGCGTGATTTCACGATTCGCGTCAACGGTTTATTACGTCAGATGTCAATGGCTATGGTGTAATAGATAAGATACTCAGTGCACTGTACAAGTGGACTCCTCAAAACAATCCCAACACGCTATACATCCCTCTCTAGCGCGTGAACTAGAACAGGGGCAAAGGATTCTAGCGAGGTACTTTTTTGCGCACAGAAATTCCAATCCAGGGGTTTAGCTGAGGGGGCTATAATTGCAGCTAAGAGGGGCTGGTCTGGAGCCACTTTAGTTACCGCACTTAATAGCTGGTCTAGCGAGTAGACTATGAGTATACTCGTGCATCAATTGAATTAAATAGTATCACTAGGAGTAGGGTCGAGGGTTATGTCTATCTTGGGAGCCCTGGCCCTGATTTTGCTGGTTGTTGTGGTTGTTGTGGTTGTTGTTTTGGGGAGGAAACATGGCCGCCTGTTGCATCTGGAGCTGCTGGAGCTGCCACTGTTGCAATTGTTGCTGTGACATGCCCTGAGACTGCGCCTGTTGCTGCTGTTGCTGTTGCATCTGGGCAAAGTGCTGTTGCATCTGTAGCATCTGGTCTGGGGCCATGAACGGCATTCCAGGTGGCATCATAGGCATACCAGGCATGGGAGGCATAGGTGGCATGCCAGGCATCTGAGGCATACCGGGCATGGGTGGCATAGGAGGCATACCCATGTTCATTCCTGGGAAACCCATTGGAGGCATTGGGGGATACATCTGGTTGTTTTGGTTGTTGTTGTAATGCTGGTTGTTGTTACCCTGGTACCGGTTGTTGTTGTAACTGTTACCTCCACCCTGTCTACTGTCCTGTCGGTTATCCTGTCGATTATCCTGTCTATCCTTGTATCGATCGTTTCTCTGTCTCTTGACTTCCTTAGGAGCCTCTTCATTCTCTCCGCCACCGTCAGTTCGCTTCTTGGCCTTCTTCTTCTTCTTTCGAGCAGCCTTGACCTCCATCTCGGCCTGGTCATCAGAAAACTCCTGCTCTTCCTCGGGAACCTCTTCATCATAGTTATTGGACGCATCGGATCCCTTCATGCTCTTGATTCGGTCAGTGTACACAAAGTTGGCGTGTCCAGCAACGTAGTAGATGGGAGATCCGACCTTTTCCTTGAGAACAGCAGCCTCCTCATCAGAACCAACTCGAACAGAGTAAAAGGGCATCTTTACTAGGCCAAAAGTCTCAAACAGAACACCGACAATGCTCTTGTCTTCGAAACAGAAGATTGTATCGTCTCCCAGAACTCGGAACTCGCCAGAGACAGTCGCCTTGATCACAGCTGTTCTGTTGGTCACCGATTGAAGAGTTCCTACATGCTCAATAGCCGTCTTTTCACTGATTGTGAATCCCTCGGGAAGCTGAGGAATGGGCTCGTCAATCTGCTCGTTGGCAGTCTTGAGAGGACCCGTAGACTCTTCGTCCTCCTCTCCAACAACATTGGTCTCTTCAGGATCTCCGTCTGATTCTGAATCAGAGTCGTCAGAAGACGAATCATCAGAAGATGAATCGGACGATGAATCAGAAGAACCGGCAGCTTCCTCGGCCAGAGCTCGATCAATGGCGTCCCCAGTATCCATCACAATGTCTCCAGGCTGTTCCTTCTTGACTTCAGCCTCAGCTTTGACTTCAGTATCGGCCTCCTCTTTAACGTCAACAGAACCCAGATCGGCAGAAGAAGATGCAATGGTTTCGCCGTCTGTAGCTGTTTTCACGTCAATCATGTCGACGTCAGCAGTAGTTGCCTCCGCCTCTCCCAGGTCTGCAGATGTCTCAGCAATAGTTTCTCCGTCAGTAGCTGTCTTCACTTCAGCAGGCTCGGTCTTTACCGAGGCTTCACCCAAATCAGCGGAAGTAGCAGCGATGGTCTCTCCGTCCGTTGCAGTCTTCACCTCTGAGGTTGCAGTCTTCTCAGCTTCAGTTCCACCCAGATCAGCCGACGTCTCAGCAATAGCCTCTCCATCAGTAGCTTCCTTCACCTGAGCTGGCTCAACCTCAGCCTGGGCAGATCCAAGATCGGCAGATGTGGTAGTGATGGTCTCACCATCTGTGGCTGTTTTGACACCAGCAGTCTGATCATTGGCATCTCCCAAGTCAGCTGTAGTCTCTGTAATGGTCTCTCCATCAGTAGCAGTCTTGACTTCTGTAGGCTCCACAGCCTGCTCGTCTGTAATCCGAGGCTCACCAAGATCAGCAGAAGTCTCCACCAGTGATTCTCCATCAGTAGCTGTCTTCACTTCTGCGGGCTCAGCCTTGACCTCAGTTTCTTCGGAGGGACCCCCCAAGTCAGCATAAGTGATAGCCATGGTCTCTCCATTGGCCATGGTTCTGATCTCGTCCTGAGGAGTCCCGAAATCGGCCACGCTCGTCTGAGCCGTCTCTCCATCAGTCATAGTTTGAATGCTCATAGAGGGATCAGCTTTGACAGCTGTTGTCGGCTCATTAGCATCAACAGCCATAACATCCACCTGGGCAGCTTCGGAGCCAGCGTCCATCACTGCTGGTTCCATCGTAGGGAGCTGAGTGGCAACTGGAGCTGTCTGCTGCTGCTGCTGATCAACTTGATCAACGGCTGCTAGTTGAGCTGTATCAAGAGCTCCATCCACTGAGGGCTCTTCAACGGGCAGATGTTCAGTTGTTGGCTGAGCTGCTGCCTGCATCGTCTGCTCAATCGGGGGCAATGTCGTGGCGTCCACGTTTGGCACGTTATCGGCACCCAAATTCGATCCGGGTTCGCTCATTTTGGACGTGGTTGAGTATCTGGGCGTTTCTGTCGCGGTGGATCCTATTTTTTTCCAGACTGCCTGAATTTTCTGCATGTCGATGCATGATTAGGGTTGGGGGAGAGATGAGCTCCTGTTACTTGTACTGATGACGTCATAGAGGTATATAGACGAGGATAAACACCTTGGTGATGGAATGTGGAGAAACGAGGCTAGCGACGTGTTTATGCTGTTTGTGCTGTTTATGCTGTTTGTGCTGTTTGTGCTGTTTGTGCTGTTATGTGGACCGTGCCGTGTGCTAGAATTATAGCTTGTATAGCTTCAGGCGTGGAAGGAGTTATGGAAGGGTGCAAGATGTGAGCTATCCATCACCGTCGTATCTCAGTTCGCAAGTAGTTGCTTATTCTGGAGAGATTGGGGAAATTGTGGGGGATAATATTCTGGAAATCAAGTCTGTGTGCGCGTTCATCAGGGTGAGACATAATACAACAGTCAACGTCTTTGTACAGTGTTTGGGTGAGTGGAAACACGAGTGTATCTATAGTGTGTAGTCCAACTATAACCAAGTATTTATGGTGAGCACAACTAACTATAGCCAAGAATAGCCAAGTATAGCTAACTATAGATTGACGTGTTGGGGGTGGTCATTACAGAACCGGTATTCCGAATAAACACCATACAGGTACAGTACCACCAGATTGTTCACAGCTAGCTCCGTCCATATTATAATGCGGCTACTCACGTGGCTGCGGTGCTTGTACAGCTTGGTGTATACGATGATACAGCTTCCTTCGTACTTTGTTGTAAACAATCGACATAGAGTTGGTTATCATGAAACACGTTGTATGGGCTGTGAAGAGACAGAGGGAGAGAGAGAGAGTCTGTCTTTTTGGACTGGGCTATTTTTGACTCACTTTGAAACAGCCAAGACGAGACAGTAGTGAGAGTGAGAGGCGGTATTTAGTGAGTAGCAAGATAAAGGTGGGCAGTGTCACGAGCTCCACGATTCCCTGCTAATAATCCGAGCCCCCCCCGTAGTACCAGCAACAACAGCCAGTCTACCTGATACATTGCCTAATAATCATCTATTACTACCCCGCGTCAACAGCGCACATGAGTTATAGGTGGAGGTGACGGGAGAACCAAAGCCAAGGACGTATTATACCACGGACGGAAGAGGTTGGAGTGACAGCCCAGAGAAACCAGAAAACACGTCATTTGGACAAGGGTCGCCGGATATGGTGGTCTGGGGGTGGACGGGTGATTAAACGGGTTATCTACGACAAGGTAACGGCGATTAGTTATGCCGATGGTTGTATGGTTATAGAGGCCTGGTGCTGTATCGTATCTCCACGAGTACAGTCAAGGCCACACAGTGCTCACAAATCATACAGCGTTAGTTCTATGACGTAGGTTGGAACAAGTTGTGTGATCTTAAAATAGATAATGTGGGAGTGTGCTGCATTGTATGCGTGGAGGTGGATGGAGTGGATGTGAAGGAAGTGTACGATGCTTGTATCAGGTCTGCACGGAGTGTACGGGGTTACGAGTATCAGATTGGATTTGTTTTGACGGACAAATATACGAGCCGATCCCGTCTCAGTTCTACTTCAATTGTTGCACGTTTTCACAACCCCAACTTTCAGTAGTCTCTCAGCTGCTTTCAGCTGCTTTCAGCTGTCCACCTTGTCCGCCAAACTCGTCACCCTTCAGAGACAGACAGAGACACACACGCCCATTCAGTCCACTTTGGGAGCACTGCAATGTAGCATTAATAGGATCTAAAGAGAGTCTGCGGAGCTAGTTATACCAGATGTAGATCGTACAGTAAGGAGGTGACCGTGGAACCTCCATTTTAATGTTCCCCCCCCCACCGACCCATATTATACCCCAGGTGTGGGTGTTTTGACCAGATTACCCCATTATTCGACTCTGCTTTTCCCACCCGCCCTTTTCGCTCTTTTCGCTTGTCCTTTAAACTCCAAATAGGGGCCTACACGGTGGAATTAAGGGGAAAGGGGTAAGGCGCTGATCCTCGAGTTTATCGTTTTTTGGGCTTGTTGGAGACACGCGTGGGAGGGTCCGAATTCGACCGTGGGCGAGCGGCTGCTGGCCCGAACTTCGATGGAAACAGACTGCGTTGTAGATCGTCAGAAAGGCGAGCCAAGATACGAGCTGTGCCAGGTACAAATACAGCACACTCTGGTCGTACAGTATAAGCTATGGTGGTGGTGGGAGTTGTACGTGTTCCATTGTGCGTGTGCGATTACGACACCAGTAGCACGATAGTGGTAAATGTAGCACTGTAGCTCCATACACTGGATGCTCTATGGTATTACAAATATCACACTCTCCACCACTAACACCCTGGCACGACGGATAATAAAGATGACGGCAAACAATGACACTTATCGGTGCCAAATGGTTCTTTAGTACCAGCTGTACATTGCTATGCACGCGTCCGGTCTATTTCTGTTTCCAGTGCAGATGGAGCGCGCATATCATGGCATATCCAGAGGAGAGGCTGAGTTGGAGAGAGGGGGTGGAGGAAACGACGGGAAACGTTGGACATCGTAAAAGGATCACAGAGCCATCAGATTGCCCCTCCTGCGACCCCGCCTCCTCCCCCACCCCCCTGGTTACACCCGCTAGAAGGCCTAGGTGCTACGGGTCTAAAGAGTCTGAGACAGAGGCGTCTTTTTAGCCTTCACTCCAATTGGTTCCACTTAGGCTTCTCACATTTACAGTTAAGCCTTGGGACTACAGTACACCATTTTACATTTTACGCTTTGGCTCCTGCTCACTAAAGGCACATCCGACGTGTGCGTCTCTCCAAAACAGAGTCGCGGCGACAGACATTATCACCACCACTCTCACTGTGACTCTGTGAACAAGAGATTGGTAGTTGAGGGGTAACTAACGAACCGACCACGACGACGAAGGCAGCGACATCCGACAAACCACAGCTGACGACTACAACAAGGACAGCACACATCAAACCACATCATCAGCTCTCTCCTAGAAAAAAGAGGCTCCTCACACAACCATGGATTCGCCCGAGTCCATCGTGTCCTCTTTGGACCCCGAAGATAACGAGGTCCACTTTTGCAAAAAGTGTTCCAAGGTGAGTCACCACAGCGAGTCTGTCATCACACACCTCGAGGAACAACGCCTTACTAACGCAGATACTGGAAGAAGGAAGAGCCTACGAGCTTGGAGGAAACAGATGGCATGTTGAATGTGAGTATTAACCAACAAAAGTGACACAAGCAGTGTAACGATTCTAACACAGGCTTCCGATGCTCGTCGTGTGACTCTCTACTCGACGGAGACACCAACCTGCTGGTGCTCGGAAACGGGTCGCTGATCTGCGCCAATTGCTCGTACCACTGCTACGGCTGTGGCAAGAAAATCGATGATCTCGCCATTCTCACCGGCGACCAGGCATTCTGCTCGTCGTGCTTCTGCTGCCGCAACTGCAAAAAGAAGATCGAAGACCTGCGCTACGCCCGAACCTCACAGGGCATCTTCTGTATGACGTGCCACGAGGCGTTACTGGCGAAAAAACGCAAACAAAAGGCGGCCCGGCGCGAACGCGAAGCCCGCGAACGGGAGGCGCTCATCACCTCGTCCTCGCATCGCGACTCGGTCGACTCCAAGCATTCCGATTTCGGAGTCCCCGTGACCGCCCCGACACTACACAGAACAGGCACCGACGAGTCTCTGCGGTCGCATCGCCACTCGTTCCGACCGTCCATACAGCGCAACAACTCGTCGTTCAAGGACAAGGATCTTCCCCAGCTGCCGCCCAAAGACAATGCCCCTTCAGCGGGTGCACCACCATCATCCACAGCCGGTGCAAACATTTCGCGCGACTCGACGCCTCTCGAGAATGCGCCTTCTCACAACATGAACAACAACAACAACAACAACATGGCCAGGGAGGAGAGTCGTCCGCCGCCGAAACCCCGACAGGACTCGTTGCAGAATCTGCACAATCTCAAAAACACCACGTCACACGAGTCCATGCGACGCCAGTCGTACATCCAGGAGATCCCCCTGGGTCTGGGCGACCTGGAGGAGTCCGACCAGAAGCGACTGTCGGCCATGTCAAACTCAACCATGCCCTTCCTGACACCCACTTCTGGAGGCTCCGACAAGGACATGTCACCCAAGTTTGAGGATGCTGTTCGAAGTCAGCCGCCGTCCGCTCCCTTGACTCAGGGAGAGCCTCTGGTTCTCGACAGCTCCTCAGCCGTGTCCACTCCTCCCTCCTCCAACCTCTCGCCACGACACTCGTACAGAGACGACATGCATACACAAAAGTCGACTGTGGCTGCCACCAAACAACCCACCGAGAGTGACAAGGAGAACCAGTCTCCTATTGGTGACGGTGAGGGATTCATTAGCATTGGAACCGAGGATGTTCACAGTGGAGGTAGTGGCAAGGAGGTTGCCAACAAGGATAAGGAGGTTGTGGGTGGTATGAAGGAAATGGTTGCCGAGCCCCAGCACGAGGAGTATGAGACCACCACAGAGCCTTCTCGTGAAACATCGTCGGAGGCTGTTTCCAGCTCTGCTGCCTCGTCGCCTTCTCCTCAGCGGGACGAGGTCGAGAGCAACGTTTCCAGCCGGTCTACCGACTCGGGAATCACCGTCACGCCCAAGGTGTCTCCCACCAAGGCTCCTCAGGCTGCTTCTCAGCATCTTTCGCAGCATCCTCAGCAGCAGCAGCAGCAGTTGCAACAGCAACAGCAACAGTTGCCTGAAGAGGAGGAGCGAAGCCGACATCGGGCGTTGTCGCATGCTCTGCACGGCACTCTGATGCCTGGACAGCAGCCGCCGCCGCCACAGCTGGCTCAGCAGTCGGTCCCCGAGCGGTCTCATCGACGAGGTCAGTCTCCCCGCCCTTCTGGAGATCAGCCTCGAAGCAGTTCCGACTCAAACAGCAGTCTCAACAAGAACCTGACTCCCGAGCCCTCCAAACACGGTGCAGCAGCAGCAAATGCCCCCTTTTCTCCCCTGTCTCCCCGATATGACGCTCATACAAACTCCGCCAACCGGTCGCAGCAGATTGTTCTGGACGACGACGAGGAGATTGACGCGGCTCTCTACGCTAACAACAACTACGACTCGCCAGCGGTGCCACATACTCCCCAGAAGCGAGATCGGCTGGGATCTTCTTCCAGCACCCATTCTCGGGCCGGAAGTGTGTTCCACAAGAATGTCGGCAACGCCACTCCTGGTACTCCTGGTCGAACCGCCGCTAACGCTGCTCCTAACCAGTCCATGGTGACTCCTTCTCGATCTTCCCCCTGGCATCGAAGAACGGAATCCAATGGAAACAACAACAACAAGGATCGGCTCAAGACCCCTGACATTTCGCTACCCATTCTGCAGGGCTCTTCTGCCATTGATTTCGACTCAGAGCTTACGGGTATGATCTCCAACCCTCTGTCGTTCAACCAGGCCGGCCATGGTCCCCACCAGTCGCCTCTGCAGAAGAGTTTGACGTCTCCCTCGTCTTCCCTCGGCCACCAGAGAAGTATTTCCGATTCTCACCAGTCGCCGCGGTACCAGCCCTCAGCTGACCGACGGCCTAGTGTCACGGATGAAGCTTCTGTCACCACTGCTCTCAGAAACGAGCTTGTGGCTGCTCAGAAACGTATTGCTGAGCTGGAGCGACAGGTTCAGTCGGGCCCTTCGCAGCCCACGTCTTCTGCAGCTGACGACGACTCCACTCTGTCGGAGAAGAGAAAGACGATTGCTGTTCTGCATGCTCAGGGTGAGGTTGCGCGAAGAGAGCTGGCGTCTCTCAAGGAGGCCAAGGGTCATGACGACCCTCAGGCTATGATTGAGGAGTTTACGGCTCAGATGTCGATTCTCAAGACACAGCTTCAGGACGAGATTGCCACTCTGTCTGTGGCCAAGGAGGCTCTGGCGGTTGAGGTGGAGGATCTGAGCCGGCGAAAGAAGGAGGCGTGTGAGGAAATGACCATTCTCAACGTCAAGAACGCCCAGCTCACCGATCTCAACAATGAGCTCACCAACAACCTCATTGACAAGTACCACCCTACCCACGGCTCTGCCATGATGCCAACCACCAGCACCACCAAGTCTGCCGGTGGAAACCTCTTTGGTTTCAAGAAGGACTCTAGCAGATCGACTCCCCCCGTTCCTGCACCTGCTCCTGCCCCCAGAGAAGAAGGGGGACTCAGCCACATTGGCAGTCTCATCGTGCAGGCATATCAGCCTGATGAGTACACCAACGGACCTCCTGGTAGCTCCGTTGAGCGGGTTCCGGTCACGTCCGGCTCTGCCTCGTCTTCTTCCAACCACCTTCCTGTTGGTGGAAACACTCCTGCGGTGACCAATCTGGATGATCACGAGGAGCCCACTGTGACTGTTCTTGAGGCCGGCCAGGTGGTTGACACGAAGCGAGATCGACAGACTGCTCGACGGTTCTGGAAGCGACCCAAGGCTGCCGTTACCAAGGGAGCCGTCAAGGGATTCACCAAGGTGTTTGAGCAGCCCCATGCCAACGAGCATCCTGCTGTGACTAACTTGGAGCCCTCTGCTCTGTCGCCTTCGTCTTCTGGACATGAGGGCGGTGGTCTGACCCATTCTGCCTCGGTCAACACCGGTCTGAACATTTCGTTCCCGTCTGGAAAGCCCGCCAAGAGCAGAAACGGCTGGTTCAAGGCCAGCAGCAGCGGCAACTCCAACTCAGCCACCGCCGCCATGGCCCAAAACGCTTCGGGAGCGGCAGGTTCGCCTCCTGACGCCGATGCCAGCAGTCTACTGAAGGTGTCCATCACCCGACGATGCCAGATTGAGGGCAACAAGGTGCCGGCCATTGTGACCAAGTGCATTGAGGAGGTGGAGCGACGAGGAATGCTGCAGGAGGGTATTTACCGAAAGTCCGGAGCCCGAACGCAGATTGAGCAGATTGAGGCCCGGTTCGAGCACTACGATGAGCGGGCCAATTATGAGGAGATTCTGAATGGAGACATTAACGGCGTTGCTTCTGCACTCAAGCAGTATCTGCGATACTTGCCCGATCCTCTTATTTCTGCCTCTTGTTACGATGCCTTCATCCAGGTATCTAGTGTGCTTCAGGACGACAAGGCGAAGATGGACAAGATGCGGGACGTGCTCCACAAGCTGCCCGCGGCACACTCGCTGTGTCTTGCCCGGCTATGTACGCATCTCAACCGGGTGACTCAGCATGCCGAGACCAATCTGATGAGCAACAAGAACTTGGCCATGGTGTTTGCGCCCACGTTGGCGCGGGCCACGTCTGGCGAGCGGGAAATTGCCGACATGCATCACAAGAGTGATTCCACCTTGTTCATGATTGAGCATTTCAAGGAGTTGTTCTAGCTATAGAAGTGTATAGCGTCTAGGCAGGTCCTTGTATTTATATAACTGAATGGAACATATTTTATTGGAGCGAGAGAGAGAGCGTGTGTGTGTGTAGTGTACAATAAATTAGTTATGGAAGCGAGTCTTAATAGCTCTCTACAGAGTGAACTCATCGAGAATCTCCTGCTTGGAAGCTCTCTTTGGGAAAGTGAAGTTGTCTGTATCTCTGATCGTGATAATACAGCCATAACAGAGGTTGGGGACGGGAAGTTGTGTGTCTGTATCATTTTTCTTCTCGTGAGATTTTTCCTCCTTGGCCTTCTTGCTCAGTTCCTCCTCTTCTTCCGTTTCAGGAGCAGCGGGATCGTTGACGGTGATGTTTGTAAGCCATGCGAGAGACTGGTTGGGATCGACTGGTGAAGTGCAAATGAGACAGGGCGTGAGTACTTCTTTACCAGCGTTGGGATCGTCCAGTTTGGCAGCTGTTCTCACAACTGTCGATGCAATGGAAGGGAAGTTTGTCTGGATGTTTTCAAAGTACTGGTGCATGAGCTGGTCTATCGACAAGTTCTTGGTCACCTGCGAGGGCTTTGAAACAGTGTTGACAACGAAATCAGACACGTTCACGAACGAGTTGTAGAAGGGGATCTCATAGGAGAGAACATCGTTGAGAGGATGGATCTCAGACAGTCCGGAAATGGAATCCTTGGGGTTTTTATGTTCAAGAACCTGGGCGTGAATTCGGTTACCTCGTCCCTTGATGGTGAGACTGAGAGTGAGTTCAGCCAGTCTGGTGGCATTATGACCCCATGCAATAGTTGTAGGAAGAATCTCATTTTGACGATGGCCTTCCTCAACAATGAGATGACGTTGCAGCACCGAAATGACGTCTTCTCGGGCAGATTTAGTGCCGATACACGAAAGCAGTTGTTGCAAAGATGTAGGCTCTTCGGAAATGTTGGACACGAACGAAGAGTAGTCTCTATTGTGTTTGAGAGTGACGGCAGAGGCTCGTTCAAAGGCCTGCGAAAGTGGAATAACGGTGAATTTGGCGTGGGTGAACCGTTTCTCGAGCTCAAGAATGATCTCCTTGGGCTCCTTCTCCAGCGGATCAGCCTCGGAGCAGTCGATGAATACTGCATTCAGAGTGAAACCTGCTGCGTTCTCGTATGTCTTGGCCTGTTCCTCAAGCTGGGCGTTGGCCATATCCAGTAGAGCCAACGACGACTGTCCAAAGAAGATAGGAATCATAATGTTGATAGCTGGAGGAAGCACACATCCCGGTCGTGCAAATAGCACTTTGCAGCCCTCCATGGCCTTTCTCTGCTTCTGTTGAATGAAGGTGATGAAGCACGGCTCGCAAAAGTTGGCCTGGCGCGTTTTGATCGCCGTGGGACCGTCACATCGTCGGCAGGTGGATTCGGTGGACATGACAGAGTTGTTATCGAAAGCGCAAGTCGTTCAGAGCAGACTAGTTTGGGCAAATCGGGTTGTCCACTTGTAGTAATTATTTTGCATTATTCATCTTGGGAAATTTCATCGCATGCGTTCCAGACGCACGACAAAGTTTGTTGCCTCCATACCAACCCTTGCCCGCTATCTACAGTAGACCCTGTAGGACTAGACTCTCAACCCTCAATATCTCCACAGCAAAAAGATGGCGGACAAGAGCAATTCCAATTCCGACGACAACAAGCCCAAGTTCCTGAAGAACGAGGACGGCACCCCGATCAGTCAGGAACAGCTGCGTGAAAAGTACGGCGTGGATTTCACCAAGGAGGGCAAGGACGGAAAACTCAAGTACGGCCCGGACGACCCCACCGCCATGTCCAACCGAGTGCAATTCTTGGCCAAGGCCGACTCGCAGTACTACGATCCCTGCGCCGAGGCGTCCAAGATGTCGCTCAACTGCCTGGAGCGAAACAACTACAAGAAGGCCATGTGCGAGGAGTACTTTCAGATTTACCGGGACTGCAAGAAGATGTGGGTGAGTAACAAAAAGCAAAGTGGCGAAATTTTGGCAACGACGGAAAATACTAACTCAGCTCGAGCAGCGACGAAAGGACAAGAAGAGCGGTTTCCTCTGGTAACCAACACCTGTATATATTGTTATTAACGTTGAATGTGTGTGGCGTGCCCTGATGGGTGCATGCCGAACGTGTAGAAGCATGTAGATGTAGGGTTGATCTGGCTATTGACGTCTTTGGAAACGGTGTCAGTTTGGAGAGCATCTTGCCACACTGTTCGTCTCAGTTGATTCTCTGAGATCACACCCTCTCTACACTGTTTCATTCAGTTGAGGCCTTTGCGGTAGTGGGTCATGATTGTCATTGATCCACCCGTTTTACCGTCTGTCATAGCATGGAACACCCCCTTCATTAATTATATGCCTGTATGTCTGTGTTCCTTCAAAAACTACCCATGGAATCATCACTATCCAGTTCTCCACCACCAGCTTCTCGGAGAGCTCCCTGAACCACACGCCGAGCACTATCCTTGGCCGGAGTGAACTGCAACCGTGAAGTATCAAACTTGATGGTCACTGGAGGCGACAGATCTGGAGGTTGAAATGACTCGCCTGAATCCTCAAATGAAAGCATGTCGAATTTGGTCGAGCTGGCACCACCTGTTGTACTTTTGGCGGCAGTTCCAAAGATGTCTTTATTGGGACTGCCGAAACCCACCAGGTTCTCGGTCCGTTGCTGGAGACGCTCTCTGTCCATTCTGAGAGCAAGAGGAGTCTTTGCAAATGGAGTGTGGCCAGATTTGTAGTCGAAATCAGTCGGAGCAGGCGACCCAGCTCGTTCTTTGTCTTTACGAGCCGACCGTTCTGGCGACCGCTCTCGTGTAGCCGAAGGAGGGTTCTCTGCCCCATCCGTTGTTTTGTTAGTATTGTGTTGTTGGTTATCCCATTGGATCACGTGGGTCGTCAGTTGGGGCGGACTCAGCATATCGGAATCGTCGTCACTGAAGTTGTCAAGCTTGTATCGTGTGGCTGCTGACGGCTTTTGCGGCGTGAAGAGCTTGGTTCTTGCTGGGGTTGAAGCGGCGCCCATTTTCTTTGGGTGGAACGGAGAGTACGAACCTGAGGACTTTGTGACAGTCGAATGTGGCTGACTTGTGCCCTTGGCGGGACTCATCTCGATATGGTACTCCTTGTCGTTGATTCTCTGACGCATGACCGATTGTGTCTCTGTCGGTGGGTTATCAGACTTGGATCGTGTGTGATGACGAATAGCAGAAGAGGGTCCTCCAGGCTTCCAGTTCATGGACGCGAGTTTTGGCGGTGACGGGAGATCAAATGAGTCGTCCAGATCCACGTTCATGTACCATGGTTGTGAAGAAGACGGTGTTGTCTTAGAAGCGCTCTTGCTACCTCTTTCAGTAGATGCATAGGCTGATTTTGTGATGAAGGACGGCCTGAAGTTGAAGTTTGATTTGGCAGCAGTAGAAGAGGAGGGCCCTGCTTCTTCACCGTCTGATTGTTGAAAGTTGCCTCTCTTTGCCGCCCGTGCAAGCTCATGGTCGTACTTTTTGGACGCGCTTTCCAGAGCGTGTTTCAAGTACGCAGGTTGATCTGTACCTCTCTCAGGAGTCTTCTCGAGGCTGTAGTCCGGCTGAGGAATCTTTGAGCGTTTCCCGGATGTCGAATGGCGGTCTTTTCTTGGCGTTGAGGTGACCGAGCGTCTGTGAGGAGTGATTTTGTCGTTGTTGTTTGCGTCTGGAGTGCTTCTCTCTGCGGACATGTCCATGGACTCGTTATCCAGCTCTGACAGAAGATTGCTGTAGTTTGTCTGGTTGTTGCCGTTGCCATTGTTGTTGAGATCCCGCTTGCCCATTTCTACCACACTATCCATATTGTCGGTGAGGTTTGTGAGCATGGACGCTTCAGTTTCGTAAGAGTCCTGTTTGAGAGGCACCTTTTCAGTCATGGACGGATCTTCAACGGTATGAGCCTCATCTCCAACATCTTCATCGTGAGTGGTGAATTTCACACAGGCCGCCTTTTCAAGGAAATCCATCCAGAAATGGCCTCCCTTGTCCCACACTCTTCCGCTTCCTCGGTTGTACTGCTCCAAAGCAGGTAGAATGCCATGTTCAACGGCCCTGTTGCACCTGGTGATGTTGCGGTCAATGTCCTGAAGCGCCCTTGTGATAGCCTGTTCCAGCTGTTCCAGTTCTGTCGCCATACTGGAAGAATAGGTCGACTGGTTGTTTTGGTGCCGAAAATATTTGTGTGAGTGGTGAATGTATAAGTTTGAGCGCGACGCGTATTACTGCAACTCTAATGTGCGCTTGTGTAGTGTGATGTGAGAGAGATGGGAGTTGGGTGTGTGTGTAATTACAAAGTGGTGATAACTGCAGCACACACCCTAAAAACGACACCTAGACGATACCGGAACGATACAACGAGACAGTGAAAAACGGTATACAAAGGCCGGCAGCACAAAGAGACGGACGAAAAGAGACACACACAGATACAGCATAGACATAAACGACACAAAACCCGACAATGATCTACTCCTTTTGGATTTTCGACAGACACAGTGAGTATCAGAACAGCACAACGTCATGTTCCGTCATTTCTCGTCATACTAACACAGGTGAATGCATATACTCCAAGGAATGGAGCGAACAACCGACGTACGGACCGACCAACAACCACTCGCACAACCCCAGCATCTCGTCCAATCACAGCTTTGGATCGGCCCAGGGAAGCGTGGGGTCCTCTTCTCGACGAGCATCCAGAATCGAGGGAATCCCCTCAGTCAACACATCGATCCATCCTGTGGCAAAACGGAACCGTGAGGATGACGCCAAGCTGATCTTTGGCGCCGTCTTCTCGCTCAGAAACATGGCAACCAAGTGGGCCGGAGAAAACGGCTCGGACTCGTTTGTCAGCTTCAAGACAAACAAGTACAAGCTGCATTACTTTGAGACACCCACCAACCTGAAAATGGTGCTTCTGACGGATCCCTCTCGACCCAGTCTCAAAGAAGCCCTCCACGATATTTACGTCAACCTGTTTGTGGAGTATGTCACCAAGAACGCTCTGTCGCCCCAGGAGTTTTCGTCAGCAAACCCCATTGACAACGATCTGTTCAACAGCGGCGTCGATACGTATATCAAGGGCCTCGCATAGATATAGACAATAGATGATGATTATGATAGAGGGGAGTGTACAAGTAGCAACCAACTGTGGATCTTGTACAACAGCGAAGCATTGCAGCCTCAGTAACACCAGGCGCTCATAGCTATTTGATTCACTAATCATACCATCTCCGACTCGATCCAATAGTCTTTCTGTTGGTAAGGTGTCAGTTCAGATCAGCTGTCTTTAAGAGTACAGTAGCTAGCAGTTGTTGCTTACTTCGGTTAAGGACCATCGTTGTAACATGAGAAGCAACAACCGCAGTTATCAAGGCTCGTAGCATATACCACCACATTATTCGTGTCACCACAGTCAGCCTGATTCCCCTCTATGTGCATTGTCCCCCTTTTAATCTATATAAACCCCTGACACCCCATCACGGATCTTCTCGACTGCACGTGAGACTGTTCAGCAAAAGATACTACAAAGATGATAACCTCTCACTAGAAGTACGGTACGAGTACTCGTACCTGTACTGGTAACACCACAACCGACACAACAGTTTGAGGTAAAACCACTCACTAGCTACTGCACCTCTCGGGGTCACGTGCGTTTTCTCAAGGTCACGTGTAGTTGTCTACATTTTACGAGGGCTATTAATGAGTTGCATTGTAACCAACAAACTCATATAATCTTCGCGGCTTGTTGTCACGTGCCCTTAAACAGCTATATCTACTAATCCACACCTACACTCAATCAGTATATCATAACATCATCAATATTTTACTTTTAAACGCGTCTAAAGCTTGGCCTTGGGCTCGGCAAGCTCGGTCTCGAAAGCAATCTTCATGTCCTCGGCAGCCTCGGTCAGGAAGTATCGCATCTTCTCAGATCCAAGCTTCTTGGAGACACAGTTGACCTGCAGAGAGTTGGAGTTGATCATGTAAGCAAGACCAAAGCCCTCATCAATGACCTGGGACCAGCCGTAGCCGTTGAAGTAGTCGGAAGACAGCTGGGAGGTGGACAGGAACCAGTTGCACGAGTAGCCGTACATCTTGTCCTGGAAGATCTGGGGGACCTTCTCGCCCTCCTTGAGGCACTTCTTGAGGCCAAACAGGTGTCGGTCAACACCCTTACCGGCAGAGGCGTCGCCAATGTACTTGACGTGGGCGTTGAAGGCGGCTCGGGCAGCGGCAACCTTCTCGGCGTTAGTAGCGGAGTCGGAGGTGAAGGCCTTGCAGAAGGCAACAGCCTCGTCGGAGACGGATCGGCAGGTCTCGGTTCGGCCCTGCTGGAATCGTCGGACAGCGGCAGACTCGTAGGTGGGCTTGTTCTTGCCGAACATCTTGAAGTAGGCGAGCTGGATGATCATCTGCATGAAGGCATCGGGAGAAGCCTTGAACTTCTTGATCAGGTTCTTTCCGTAGCCGTGGTACTGGAAGACGGCGAGCTCGTGCTTGCCAATGACGTCGGCAAAGTCGGCCTCGGACTTCTTGATGCCAGCCTCAATCTCAGAGTTGAGGTTGAACTTGACCTCCTCGGGGGCAGAAAGACCGCCTCGGTTGGCAGAGGAGAACTCGACCTTGTCGTTGAACATGACGTCGCAGACGTAGTCGTTGAGTCGATGGGTGGGGGTACCGTCCATCATGGAGTGCTCACCCATGAATCCGGAGGTGGCGTTGTCGTTGACAATGAACTGAAGGGGCTTATCGTACCATCGGTTCTGTCCGTCTCCGTGCCAGTAGGCATGAGCTCGCTCCTCGTTGGTGACGGGAGAAGACTTGTCGAGACAGATGACGAAAGAAGAAGCCTCAACGGTGGTGAGAGCGGCCTCGTTGCCGTTCTTGAGAAGGACCTCTCGGTAGTCGGTCCAGACGTCTCGGTTCTCGGAAGTGAAGGCTCCGACAGCGGGGGCCTTGCCGGCGGCGTCAGCGGTGTCAATGACCTTCTGCAGCTGCTGCTCGAGCTCGGCGGTGGTCAGAGTCTTACCGTCAACCTCGTGGAAGACCTTGTAGAATCGGTTGTTTCGCATGGCGATGAAGTACTTGTGGTCCTTGGCGTCCCACTTCTTAGGGTAGTCAGCGGGTCGAGCGGCGATTCGGGTGCAGTTGAACATGTACTGAAGAGAGTCCATGCAGATGGGCAGCTTCTTCATGTAATCGGGCTCAAGAGTGCCAGCGTCAACCTCAGCCTTGAAGGTGAGAGTGGCAGTAGCAATGGCAGCAGCTCGCTTGGCGGGGGTCTTTCGTCGAGGATCGTCCTTGTGAGAGTAAAAGTAGGACACGTAGGGCACGACGGGCTCACGGTAGGTGAGGTAAGCGGCGTCGTTCCACCACTCGTAGATCCAGTTCTTGACCTTGGGGTCGGCGGCTCGGGCCTCCAGTCGCTTCTGCAGCTCCTGGCCAGCTCCTCCGGGAGCAACAAACTCTCGGACAGCCTTCTCGG
The DNA here is from genome assembly GCA_900519055.1 of Yarrowia galli. Classification (NCBI taxonomy): domain Eukaryota; kingdom Fungi; phylum Ascomycota; class Dipodascomycetes; order Dipodascales; genus Yarrowia; species Yarrowia galli. The sequence continues at coordinate 2,907,686 of ULGS01000006.1, read as the reverse complement.
TGGCCTCAAACTCTTGCTGGGAAGCCACGGGTCGAACGGACTTGAGGTACTTGGCGGCGGTCTCCTCCAGGGTGGGCACGGGGAGCTTGGGCAGAGACTCCTGGTATCGGAGCATGGGGCCCTTGGACTTGTCCTCAACGTAGCCCTCGGGGAGAGCGTTGGAACGGGTGGCAGACATGGTGAAAGCGCGGGTAGACGTGAGTCGAGCGTTGGACATGAGTCGGACGGATCTGAGCATGTTCACGTTTAACGTGTAAGAGAGAAAGGACGCACTCTCCTTCTTATAGTGTTTCTGTAGCACGTGTGGGGAGCCGAGGTTAGGATTAGGGTTCGGATTTGTGTCGGTGGATTGTGGGTTAGATATAATATATAACGATGGAAACGGCGACTATGTGAAGGATTACATAGGGCCAATTGTGTTGTTTTCAAAAATTACCCATTTTGGACTTTCCTGACCCGTCCAGCTCCATTGTGTGGGGGGGGATTCGACTCGTCGTTGCCCACTTGCGTATTGTGTACCTACTCCACGTCATGCACCCAAACAGTATGCAGAGCTAGAAATATAGTATTTCACATCAAAGAGAAGGATGTTATCTCCGAGAAGAAAATGGGGGTCGGTTAAATCGGGTATGTGTGCATAATCGGGCGATTTAGAGGTTCGGATTGTGTCACGTGATGTCCCCGATTCGACTCCACGCGTTCTTTTTCCTGCCACCCGCCCTAACTCATCGATTGATAGAGCCATCACTAATGCCGCGGTCCCCACATGAAAATTAGTATAGCCCTTTTTTCCCTATAGACCGAAAGCCAATTTTGGCACTACACAGTATAGAGTGCGGTCTCTAAAGAAGCCTCTGGGGTAAATCGAGTGTGTGAGCTCCAACACGGCAAAAGACGATATATAGAGCTTGAGCCGATACCCCGCGTTTGGACCGGGTCTGCAGGCTTGTGTCGGGAGTTGTACGCGGAGTTTTCGGGTCTCCAAAAGACACACAACCCACCGACACCTCTCCGAGCTCAACAAGACGCAACCAACATCGGGACTTTCCGGGGTGCGTTTAGGGGGAGAATCGAACAACGACTTGTTTGCGGTGAAGGTGGTTTTGTGGTTATTTGGAGGGTTGAGGATGGTTACAGGGTTAATGTGGCTGTTGTTCAATGAGCCTCGGTATCTGTCACAAGTCCAATGTACGGCACACACTAATGTATTGTACACATACGGTGCTCTCGCCTGCTGCCGTTATCCAGGTGTGCAGATCTTCATTCTGAACAAGCTTTCGGTTCCCCAGAGTTCCATGTGAATTTTCAGAGTTTAACGTGCCCGCAGAGAGTTGTTGCGGAGAGCTGTGTCAGAGAGAAGAGAACGGTGGATACACTCAATTGCCGAGTGGATGATAGGTTCGTGATGCGACAGGGGTTAGACCCGTGATTACAACGCTCACTAACCGATGGTGGATTGGATAATTAAACTTTAGCGGTTTGTGGTCCAGTGATCATTGTCTGAGGAGTGGATGAGATGCCCGTATCAGGCTGTATACAAGTGTGCCTGTTTACAACCACGGTTATAACCATTGCTTACGAAAATGAAGACACCAAGAATGCGGCATTTGACGAGGCGAATTTAGCCGCTCAAGATGTAGATGGGGTTCTGACGGTGGCTGGAATTGATTTCTGTGGCTGTCTCATTTGTGTCGTCATCGGAACATGCTGTGGGCACTCTCCCTTTTCTAACCGTATAATCCCGTCTCTTGAGGTTCGTATCGCTAATTCACGGGGTTAACCTCATTGAACTGTAACCAGGAGAAATGTATAAGCGCGATCTGGTAACCATGATAAGGAGGATGAGTGAGTAGCTGAAGGACTATACAAAGCAAATGAAGGATATGTACTGACGGCTCGTCACATTTAATCATAGAAGGAACGAATCAATCATCTTACTCGCTATCCAATTGATTCACGCCTCCATGTCTCCACACCATCCGTCTAACCGGTGCTACTGATTACAAGCAGCTAACCGCAGTCCGTATAACCGCAGTCCGTGCAGCCGAACGGAGGAATTGGGAAGTGATTGTGGACCCTTACAAGTCACATGATCACCACGTGACTTGATTTCTTTTCTCAGCTACTCCCAGCCGTCGACGAACATCTCGTGTTGACAGAGGTTTGGTTTCACGATAAGCAAATCGCTCATTGGATACGAGCAGTGTGGTCTACAGCCGGACCTCACCAAAGGTCACATGATCAGGGAGGCAATCGACTGAAGAGCGACTGATTATGTAATTAACACTCTTGAAAGGTCACGTGATCGCCTCGTGACAAGCCCATCCATATAGCCATCCCTCTGTGTACACAACGCACAATGACGTCTTCTTCTCTCTGCTCTGTCAACCCTTACAGTAACCGGATCATTTGACTTAGACTCGCTAAAATACAGATTGAGTCATGTGACGGAATTATGGGAAGTTAAGGGTGTCTTCAAAATACGCAAATGTTGAGATATCGGTATTCCGAGTTTTGCAATCAATTCACCACGGGCGATTGAACCCAGACACAAACAATTATCCACCTTTTATCGCACGCTTCCACCCCCAATACAAGACGGTCCACATGGTTCTAAAGTTTTCCATCTTTCAATGGACCCGAATTTTAGGCCAAACAGAGTTTCAAGACCAGTACAACTTTTAGAGCTTTTTGCCTTAGGGTACAGCGTCTGAAGAACCAACAGCAACCACCCATTCTTTTCACAACACACAACAGAAAGATATCAACATGAGTGAAAGCAGCTGGAACCGACTGGTCTCGTGGGCCGCCGACAACCGAAAGACCATTCTGCTGGCCTCTGCCATTGCCGCCGTTGCCACCGCTGGATCCTTCTATGTGGTTTCTCAGCAGCAAATGAGCCCTAAGAAGGACTCTTCTTCATCCGCTTCTTCCAAGAACAAGAAGAAGAAGAAGGCCAAGAAGGCCAAGAAGGACGCCTCTTCCACTTCTGACGAGCCTGCCGCCGCCAAGAAGGCTGATCTGCCCGAGAAGTTCATTGCCGGAATTCCTCTGACCCGATCCGAGCCTCAGTACCCCAATGTCCAGGACTGGGACAAGGTCAAGGAGCTGTCTGAGAGCGAGCGAAAGGAGCTGGCCAACTCGTTCAAGGCCGCCGGAAACGCCCTCTACGCCAAGAAGGAGCACACCAAGGCCGCCGAGCTCTACACCAAGGCTCTGGACTGCTACACTGACCCCATCTTCTACTCCAACCGATCTGCCTGCTACTTTGCCCTGGAGGACTACCAGAAGGTCGTGGAGGACACAACCGCCGCCATCAAGCTGCGACCCGACTACTTCAAGTGTTTCCGACGACGAGGAACCGCCCAGGAGAAGCTGGAGAACTACTACGACGCCGCCGTCGATATCACCGCCTCTTGTGTTCTGGAGAACTTTGGAGACACCTCCATGAACGACATGGTCGACCGACTGATGCGACTTAACGCCGCCCAGGTTGCCCAGGAGGAGTACAAGGACCGACCCAAGGTGCTGCCCTCTCAGCAGTTTGTCAAGACATACCTTGGCTCTTTCCGACCCCGAAAGACCCCTGAGGACCTCAAGAAGGACACCGACCACGAGGCCGAGCAGGAGCTGGTCCTTGCCCTCGATCTGATCGAGAAGGGCACCTACGACTCTTACACAAAGGCCCTGGAGCACCTCGACAAGGCCATTGCCGGCACCGAGCTGCAGAACCTGTTCCCCACACTCAAGGCTCTGGCTCTCGAGTACCGAGCCATCTTCAACTTCCTCATGAACAAGATTGACCAGGCCAAGGCCGACATTGATCTGTCTCTGCAGCTGCACGCCACTGTCCAGGCCTACATCACCCGATCTTCCATCCACCTGGATACTGGAGACAAGGCTGCCTCTCAGAAGGACATTGAGCTTGCTCTGGCTCTCAACCCCGAGGACCCCGACTGCTACCACCACCAGGGCCAGCTGTTCTTCCTGTCCGAGGAGTTCGACAAGGCCATTGAGTGCTACAACAAGTCTCTGGAGCTGGACGAGACCTTTGTGCCCTCTCTCATCTTCAAGGCCAACTCTCACCTCAAGAAGGGCGAGCGAGTGGGCCAGTCCAACCCCCTTGAGACCCGACATCTGGTCGACGCCTGCTTCGAGGTCTTCGAGGAGGGAGCCAAGAAGTTCCCCAAGAACGCCGATCTGTGGAACTACTACGCCGAGGCTCTGCTCTCCACCCAAAAGTACTCCGAGTCTCTGCGATACCTCGACAAGGCCATTGCCCTCGAGAAGGAGCAGAACCCCACCTCCATGAGCGTTCTGCCTCTGGTCTCCAAGGCTCTGGTCATCTTCCAGACCCAGAAGGACTTTGACACCTCTGTCGACCTCTGTAAGCAGGCTCTGGTGATCGACGACCGATCCGAGGTTGCCATCGGAACCCTGGCCCAGCTGTACCTGTCTGCCGGCAAGCACGACGAGGCCATGAAGATGTTCAAGAAAAACGCCGAGTACGCTCGAAGCGAGGAGGAGCTGGTGCAGAACCTTGTGTTCCTGGTGGCCTCCAAGATCCAGACCACTCTGCAGACCGATCTCCCCGTGGTCTACAAGAAGCTCAAGGAGATTACTCCCCCTCAGCAGGCTTAGGCTTAGTGTATATAGCAACGGTGGGTGTAATAGCCCATCAAATATGAGTATGACTATTGACAGTGTATGAAGTGTAGATTCAGACCGTATCTCTGACGATCATGAATAGGAAGGTCGATACGACAATTGTACCATTCGAAGAGCATACCACTAGTCAGCTGTTCCTTCTGATTCGAATGGTGTTCCGTTACTTGTACTAATCATTCACCTATAATTTACACTGCTAGCTCATATCATCATAAATTAATACTTAAATAAACGGTTGGGCTTAAATAAACAGCGGAACTTAAATAAACGGGCTAAATCGGCCTGGTAGAAGCCTCGACAAGCTTCTTGAACATCTTAGTGGTGTTCTCATTGAACTTCTTTTTGTCAAAGTCGGCCATAATAGCCTTGGAGAACTTGGAAGGCTCTTTTTTCTTCTTGGCAGGAGCAGGAGTAGCTGGGGCGTCTGTTTTGCCCTTGTCCTTGGGCTCCTTCTCCTTCTCCGGGGGCAAGGGGGTCAAGTTGACGAGTAGAAGAGTGTCTCGTTTGATGAGCTTGTCCCAGAACTGGCCCATGATGAAGTAGTTGTTAGTATCATCAAAGACCTGGAAACACTCCTTTTGCCAGTACTTGGCCTTGGACGGAAATGTCAGAGCCATCAGAGTCTTGAACTCCTTGAACGTCTTGATACTATCGACAGGGACCTTGTATCCAAAGTCTTTTTCCTCTTCAACATTGTGGATGATGACCGTGAGAAATGCAGGAGTAGGAGGAGCAGGGGTGACTACAGGTTCAGCAGCCTTCTTTTCAGCCTCCTCTTTCTCCTTTTGTAGTCTGATAGTCTCGTCCTTGACCTCCTTTTCAATCCTCATGGCCTCCTCGTACCCCTTGACAATGGTGTCTCCAACAACAGCAGGAACATCATGGTCTCGCATCATCTGGAATAGATCCTGATAATACTGAGCAGCCAGAGACTCAATGGGTGTTTCTGTCTCAACAGGAGGAGCGGGAGCAGCAGGAGTTCCATCAGCCTTTTTCCACCATGTAGTCAGGTAGTTGTCAGTCAGATAACTTCCCCATCCAGCTGGTTTAGGTTCTTCTGGCTTGTCTGTCTTTTTAGGAGGTACCAGCTTGATACCTCGTTCCCCCAGAAGAGCTGCCTGTTTGACCTTTTGGTTACGTAGCTCCACCTTTGCCTGGACCCGTCTCAGAAACTCGGCCTCGTACTTTGCTTTGGCTGACTCAGCCGTATCTGACGAGGCAGCTGAACTAACTGTTGTGGGTGGAGAAGAGTTGACAGAAGTGGATCTGGAGGACCGACTGGCTATCCGGGCTTCATGTTCGGCCTTTTTCAATGCAACGCTTTCTTCAAGCACGGAAATGAGCTTGCCTACAGCTGGGCTTTCGTACAGCTCGATATCGGCCTGTGACAGTACGCTAGGTCGGACAGATGGGGTTGTAGAGGCTCGTCTGGGCGGGTCAGGTTTTACTGATTTGGCCGATCTCGCTGATTTGGTCGATTTCGACGACTTGGCGCTCTTGGTCGAGTTTCTGCGACGCAGCGAAGAGGCTCCTACTTCCGATTGAATCTGAACTGGAGCGTAATCAAGAGGAGGTTGGGGCTGTTGTTGGGGCTGGGGAACAAAGTAGCCTTGAGACGGGGAATGCATGGCCTCAGGTGGTAATTGTTGGGTTGGAGACAGCTGCGAATGTTGCATTTGTGACTGCTGTTGCTGTTGCTGTTGCTGTTGCATCTGTTGCATCTGGGCCATGGAAGGAGAACCTATAAATGACCGAGGAACAGCCATCTGTGGAGAATGCGGAGAGAGCGGAGAATGTGGAGAGTAAGGTCCAGGAGGAACACCCGGAGGTAAGAGTCCTCCATGAGGAGAAGGTCCGTATCCGTAGCCTTGCACAGATATTCGTCCTGGAGGTGAAGGAGGAAGATGGGCTGAACGGACATGCGAAGAATGGACATGCGAAAGATGCGAGGAAGCATGTGAAGAGTCTGGGTCGTAGGCTCGGTAACTGGAGACTCGGGGATCACGTTTTGCGGGCGCTGCATTCTTGTACTGTTTAAGAACCTCCGGGGCAACCGTAGCGTAAGCTTCCCCCGAGGGAGCTTTGTATTTGAAGTCGACCATGGAAGACTGGCGAGCTGGCCTGGCGCCTTGAGAGTTGTCTGTGTTGAACGTCAGTGGATGAGAGTTGGTTATGGATAAATGAGTTGAGGCTGACCGGTTAAATGGTGGCTATAGGTTATAACCTGGTTGTGGCTCCCGTAGTGGTTAAAGCTGTTGTAGCGGCTGTAGCGGTTATAGCTAAGGTGAGTGATCTGAGATCGAGTCAAGTATCCGGTTGTTGAAATGTCTGTTGTATGAGTTGAAGGAGTGTATAGGTTGGTTTGGTAATGTTCAGCGTTCAGAGCCTCGTCGTTTATGTCACTCCACTTTGTCACTCTAGTTTGTCACACCACTTGTCGTGTCTGGCTTGGCTATCCTTATAACCACAGGGATAATATCGTCAAGTCTGGAAATGTGACGTGCCGGCCGATTCAAGGTCAAGTCGACCCACCACACCTGTCAGTTTCTGCCGTGTGATTTATACAGCCCTTGAAACCCGGACAAGAGAGAACCCGTTTGGCGTGTGAGCGTGTGAAAGAAAATAATTGGCTGTGTTCCGGCCCGGTTTAATATCGGGCGATTGCAAAGGTGAGACTGGGCCGTCGAGACAAGATGTCGAGTGTAAGAGGCCTCCAAGGAGTGACTGGCGAGTAGTCAAGTAGATGAGGTCACCTGATGCGACGGTGGCGGCCGATTTCCGTGCTTGTGCCCCACGCCAAACAAGCGGATAGGCAGCTCTTTTACGTTTTCAACCGGTCCAAAAAGTTCACTTTGCAAGCTACGGTACGCGACGACAACTTTGGCAGTCCATTCGCGCAGAATATTATGCTATGCATGGCTAGAGTTAAAGGTCGAGACAAGGTCCAGGCCAAAAGTGGCGACGGACAAAAAAAAACCAAGGAGGTGAAACTTATGGGTGGAGGCCCCAGGAGTTGTCGCTTCCAAGCCAGCTATTTGCCACCGTTGCATTAGCCGCAAAAGACCTTTTCCAGTAGCTAATATCTGCTGCATAGATCATTTTACAGACAGGCCCCGTTTGCCTAAATCCAACATGGTCCGCTCCAAAGCACTCCAAAACTGTAGTGAAACACAGCACGTTAGGTTTAATTACTTTTGAAGGTCGTGGAGAGTGACGGAAGCGGTACCGGGGGGGAGGGAACAAGGAGTTTAAGGAGGTGTGACAGGTCTAGGAGATGGGGTTGTAGACCAGTCCAATCAATACTACATCACATGATCCGGTGTTGGAGCCTCATTTCCACGTCACAGGACTATCTCATCTAATAGATATATCCAACAGGTGACTGGGTCTTCTTGGGTGTGGCCGCCAAGGACCAAAATGCAAATTATCTATGCCTCCAATCTGCCGGGTCCCTGACCTTAGAGCAGTATAGAGTTGGAGCTGCGAGGTTCCTTATGTGGAGAGTCCCCTGCTTGCAGAGAGGAGGTGAGATGGATGAGATAAGAGAGGGGGGTTGGGGAAGCGGGTGGACATTGTATACTGCTGTACAACGTGGAACAGTTCATGGCCCGGTATAAAGACTAGTTCTAGACCGCCACTTGACATCTATAGCGGCCCAGTAGCTCTTTTATGACAGTCTAAGATCTGCCCGTTTCAATAGCCTCGGTTGATGCGTATGTCTGTATAATAAGGCTGTCGTGAAACTGAACAGAAATGTCCATATTCCTCAACGTCACTTGCGGTTGAACAGAGAGCCAAGCAGAATAAGAGAGACGGCAAAATAATACTGGCCGAGTTCAGTTCGAGTGAATGAAATAATACCATCGCCAAAAGACAGTGGCGCAGTGGATGATACATTTATGTACAGTGCGTGGACCCGTCACACCGTTCATATTACAGTGGCTTACAGTGGTTACAGTGAATACAGCCCCTACAGTGGTCACACAGCTGTTTTCATATGTGGTTCTGGTGGGTCTCGTAGTGGCTCACATTTGATATTATGTGTGGACACATTCTGTCGTATACACCTTTCACCCCTTGTATCAGAACACACCGTATATTTGAGCACAACTCTCGAATAGGCTATAAATACCGTCGTATGGAGAGAAGTCGCAAACTCGGGGTTTTTGTATGTGAACAGGAGGATTTTATTGTTTCATCTTACTCGGAATAGATAGATATCCCGTAAGGCTGGGTTTCACGCTTTTAATTGCCCGGCATCTCGATTTGTCTTACTCTCTAAATCGTCATTAACAATCTCAACTAACTCGTAGCTTTAAAAGACCTTCCAGTTAAAGCTCCATACTACGATAAAAGCATCATTACCAGCCCTCAAAGACCTCATACCGAGAAAATAATGGTACTGTTTCAAAGCCCCGGATTTGGGGATATCAGAAATACTCTCATCATACTCATACCTGCTCTGGAAAGCACTTTTCAAAGTCCTCCCGAAAACCAAAGTTGAGCTCAACCTGTGGAGAAGTCCTTCCTGGGCATATACCCCTCGCTACCCCATTGCTGTGGAATCTCAAGCGGCGTAAATTGCAATCCACGACTCTTGTCATGTCACACAGAAGAGGGCATCATTCGCGTCATATATAAGACCACTCCACTCACCTGCTTCATAGGTCTCACTCACTCACTTCACCCACCACCTTTTCTCCCAACCAACCTCTCACACAAGACATCTCAACCACTCGCATTTTTAGGCTGCATCCAACATCCTCTCAGGTCCAGCAAACTCAATCAGACATTGCTAGCAAATTGGGTAGCAGAGGCGATCTAGCAGATGTAGTGGTGATGAGTGTTGAAAGACAGAAGAGAGTGACTTAGATTAAGTCACGTGATCATCTCACCACTCCGTATCACCTCTTTCTCCCCCAACAACTCAACCCTCCCGCCAAACGCCCGACCAACCTAAACCTCGGACCAAGCTCGGCAGTGGAAGGAGCTTATGTGAGCACAATGTGGAGAGAGGTGGAAGCCTATATGCGGAAGCCTATCCCTATATATAAACGTTCTGGGTCTTTTTGCTTCCACCTCTTCAGCACGAGAACCAGTCCCACCACAGAACACAAGTGAGTATTGCCCAGGGTCAATTGCACTCGCAAACAATCTTCTGACGTCACCAACTTTGTGCGGCTTCAATTCCATCGCCCCATCACCCCCCACATGTCTTTTCCCCACGGCGTTAGTGCTCTTTAGCGCCAATGTCTTACAACCCGCAGTTCCAGGTCACGACACTGAACCGGTTAAGATGTGAGTGTGGGGGTGAGGCAGCATACACAGCTTGTTTGAGCCGGAGGAATTGGCCCAAAGCCAGAGTAAGCAGGGAGCACACACACTGCTGGTATGCACAGACGGAGACCGAGCCGGATTCCCCCACTTGCCCGCAGGAATGAGTACCTTGGTACAGTGTGATGTACCCCACATGGCAATTACATCCACGAGTACATTACTAACCCAGATGCTCCGAACTATCCGATCTTCCTCTCGACTTGGCGTCCGAGCCATGTCTACCGCCGCCACCCGACGAGCTGCCCAGATCGGCTTCCACACCCGAGTGCCCACCGTTGTCTCCAAGACTCCCTCTGCCCTTCGAATGCAGACCTCCCCCTTCTCCTCCTCTGCTCCCGCCCAGACCTTTGGCGGCAAGTCTTACGAGCACATTCTGACCTCCACCCCCGCCCCCAAGGTCGCCCTCGTCACCCTTAACCGACCCAAGGCTCTCAATGCCCTGTGCACTCCTCTCATCAAGGAGCTGAACGAGGCTCTGCAGGCCGCCGATGCCGACCCTTCCATCGGCGCCATTGTCCTCACCGGATCCGAAAAGTCCTTTGCTGCCGGAGCCGACATCAAGGAGATGAAGGACAAGACCGTCACCTCCGTGCTCAACGAGAACTTCATTGAGGAGTGGGGCAACATGGCCAACATCAAGAAGCCCATCATCGCTGCCGTCAACGGCTTTGCCCTCGGCGGTGGATGTGAGCTCGCCATGATGGCCGACATCATCTACGCCGGAGCCAAGGCCAAGTTTGGCCAGCCCGAGATCAAGCTCGGTGTCATCCCCGGAGCCGGAGGAACCCAGCGACTCACCCGAGCCATTGGTCTCTACCGAGCCAACCACTACATTCTCACCGGAGAGATGTTCACTGCCCAGCAGGCTGCTGAGTGGGGACTGGCCGCCAAGGTCTACGAGCCCGCCCAGCTGGTTGACGAGTCCGTCAAGGCTGCTGCCCAGATCGCCTCTTACGGCCAGCTGGCTGTCCAGGCCGCCAAGGCTTCTGTCCACCAGTCCGCCGAGGTCGGTCTCCGAGCCGGTCTCGAGTTCGAGCGAGTCCGATTCCACGGTCTCTTTGGCACCCACGACCAGAAGGAGGGTATGGCTGCCTTTGCTGAGAAGCGAGAGCCCAACTTCAAGAACGAGTAAGTTATAGTATGAATGAATGAACGTTGAATTTGTGAGTGTGGGAGTGAGCGGCGGTTGTACCGTATCTACTGTAACAATTATGACGGTTTGATGTTGGAGTGAAAAATGCTCCCAAGTAAAGTCAAGTAAACGACGAATATCACAAGTATCATAATAGTCCCAAAAACGATGGAAGCAAGAGGTTTATGGTGTTTTCGGGGTACCAGATGGATACTGCAACCCTGCTACATCTTGATATACTTCTCTTCTCTCTATCATTTCTGCAACCTCGAAAATGAACCCATACGCGGTTCCTGCTATAAAAAACGTCGTATAGCACTTGTAACTAAACTTTGTGTGTGAGTCCAGAATGGATGTGGTGGAAGCCCTCTGATCACATGCTGTTTGCACTGTATTATAACGTCCTTGTATGCAATGATGAAACACACCACATCTGACCATATTACCCCATGTATGTCATATTATATCACAGCTTCAACCGCTTGTTCCGATTCTCGTACAGTTCACCAAATTACATACACACCACACTCCCCAACTCCTCCCACACACACACACACACACACACACACGTTATGCACGTCAGTCCCAAACACACATCATCATCTACAACTCACAGTATTACAGCTCTCGTACATACACGCACCACACACCACACACCACAACCATGGACAATTATCCCGAGGACTACGTGGCTCATCTGACGCCACTGGTGGGTCTTTTGGGTCTCACACCGTTCTCCGATGACGTGGCAGATAAATTCGCCTCCCTCAAAATCGACACCTCCGACAGCGGGGCTCCCAACAGTGCCACCACCCATGGAGAGGTGCTCAATCGGTTCCTTCCTCCTGTCTGTGACAATGTCAAGGCCCAGGCTTTGTGTGAGAATCTGCTGGGCGGCTTTGAGAGCAAGTCGCAGGGCTATCCGTTGATCTGGAACGGAAACAACGCAGTGCGGGCCTCTCGAAAGATGATCCCTCATTTCCTGCATCTTAGACCCATTTCCAACGACTTCGTTCTGCCCAAAAGCAAGTCCAACAAGACCGATTTGGCCAGTGCCAGCAACACTCCGAGTATCGGATCCGAGGGCTTCGAAATCAACATCCAACAACATGGCCATTCACCCTTATCTCCTATGAACTCGGATTCGGACCTGTTTCCCGACGGAATCATCTCGCCAGAGTGGCTCAAAAAGTACACGCAGCATCTGCCATCAACAGTCGTGTCCTTCTACTCGCTAACGCCTGAAACTGTCAAGAACATGTCTCTGGAGGCTCTGAGTCAAGACATTCTGGCCCTCAAGAGCCAGCTCAGTGTCCGAGACCTGAGACCTGTTGTGGTCATGGTCGTGGACGACTACTCGCCAGCAGCCCAAACAGCCGTCAATGAAGCAATCAACCAGCTGCGGAAACAAACAGGACTCAACAAGACCACTTTGACGGCTATTTCAATCGGAGCCACCCAGAAGGAACTCGATACTCTGTGTGAAACAGTGTGTCAGACGGCCTGGGCCAACGCCAACGAATTCTACAACAACGTGTCCAAACGAATCAGAAGGAAACTCACCAGAAACTCGTCTTCTATTCCCTCTCTCAAGGCTCAACAGGCTGGAGGACAGTCTCTGGACGACCAACTGCTCCAGCTAACAGATACACTGCCATTGACACACATGGGATGGGTGGTGCGATACTCGTACAAGCTGGCATGCTTGACAGAGTTCAGACAGGACGTGGAAACAGCCACAAAGGCGTACGAAACAGCATACGAAGCACTGGTGGAATGCTTTGACAACATTTGGCCTCGACCTGAAGCCGTCCAAAACGGATCGAGTACATCTATGGCAGCAACAGTGTCTGTGGCTCCCTCAGGAGACCCTCTGGGACGTACTCTAAGATGGGAGCAGGCTCGTAGCTTGTTGGATACAATTGCTTTCAAGATTGCCAAGCTCTATCTGTACTATGGCAACCCATCCACAGCCACCCGAAAGTTCCGATTGCATCTAGAGACGGTCAAGGATATTGCAGCAGAGAAATTGGGCTACAAATCTGCAATCGAGTACTCGCAAACACCTGCCTATTTGGGCTGGATGGCTCTTCAGACTGCCGGAATGGCCGAGATTGTGTCGAAATCGGCCTTTTTCAAAACAGATTCGCCCTTCGCTGCCACTTCTGGCCCTGGCCTTACCCCTACAGCTGCTGCTACTCTTCCTAGAGCCGGTTTTCTGTACCTCGAGGCCATCGATTACATTGAACGACGTCAAAAGTTGGACGATGAGGCATTTGATGACCCGTCACGTGATCCCTACCCTCGAGAAGCAACAGAATCTGAAGGCGGTATTCTGACTCGTCGAGCTGAGCCCTCCGTTCTGGCTGATTTGTACCAACGCGTGATTGCCGACTTCTCACGAAAGACTGGCGGTGGAGGAACACGAAACTTGGCCGTAGCACATCTCCGTCTGGGACAGCTTTTATCGTCCGTTGAAGAGTTACAGACAGCAGGTGCCATTCTGGCCAAGTCTTCATGGCCCTCTTTACTCAAACAGTGTCTTCTTGCACTTTGTGAGCAGTACCGAGAAGCAGACGATGTCAAGGCTGCTCTCGCCTGCGCTGTCTATCTGACTAGTGACAAGTTTGGCAGCAGTGACGAGTCCGAACGAGTTCCCTTCGACTGCCACATTACCACTCTTTGCAAGGGCTTGAGCGGCGTGGCTACCACCGACTTCACCGCTGCTAACATGGGTATTGGGGCCGTCAGTTACATTCCCTTCAAGGCCAACTTTTGCTTTGAGCAGCCTGAATTCCACCTTAAGGTTCCTGGAAGATGCCAGCTTACCCTGACGTCACAGCTTCATAGAGTCGTTTCCCAGGTGACTCTTTCTACTCTATGGTTGCAGCTCTCCGGTACTCTTCATCCTGTCTGCATTGAACATGACGAGACCTCTTTGGCCGATGGAGCTATTGCCAATCTTGCTACCCCCTCCGTAGAGACTCGAAACGGTTCCAAGGTGATTATTTACAAGGCCAACCTCACATTTACAGGTCCCACCAAGCGTTTCCAGATGACCATCTCGCCCGAGACTCTCGGAGAGGCTTACTGCACCGGTTGCATTGTTTCTTTTGCCGGTTTCCGAATCGAGGTGCCTCTTCAGATTGAGCGATCTGCACGAGCGGTTGAATGGTTCTTCAAGAAGGATGGAGTGATGCGATCCAAGGCTCTGGTGTCTACTGAGAGCCACCATATGGTTCGTACACTTCCTCGACCGGCTCAATTGAAGACAGAGTTGCAACTTCCTGCAGCTCTGTTGTTTGGTGAGACCGTCACCGGATCTCTTATTGTCACCAACAATGAGTCTGGGCCTATCTCCATGAGCCTGGCTTGCAAGGTGGCCTGGAACGTGCGAGATGGAACCGAGAAGAACCTGCCTGAAGACTCTCCCGTTCTTACTTGGGACGAAGAAGGTGACAAGGAGATTGAGTCTTTGGAGAGCGCCACTTTCAAGTTCACTCTCAAGGTGCCTAACTCCAAGATTCAGGGTCCTGCTGGTTCTGTACCTGCTGCTGTAGTCAACCTACAGTTCTCGTCCATCTACAATCTCGGAGATCCCGATTCGCCCATCCGTTTCAACAAGGGCTACACCCGTCAGCTTCATCGTCCTCTAGTGGTTGGCTTCTCTGTTTCCCCTGCTGTTCATCCTGATGACTGGCCCAGTTTCTTTGTTCCTGCTGACGGGGACGAGAAATCGCCGTCTCCAATCATCAAGAAGCGGTGGCGAGTCGATGCGCGTATCACCCATTACGCCCAGGGTCATGCAGACTCTGATGAGATCCCTCTGGAGCTTGTCTCTGCCAAACTCATCTTTGTGTCTAAGAGCGACCACTCTATATGTGAGGTTGTTAAGGAGCCCTGTTCTGAGACTGGTGAGCCTCTGGCGGGTGCTCTGGTGTCTCGGTCTGATTCGGGACATGGTTCTTTCCTGTCCACTTGTCAGTTTGACACTTATAGGGAAGATCTGGAGGTGCGAAGTGTCACTGTGGAAGCAGTTCTGCAGATCCAGTGGAAGCGACATGGTGCCGAATTGGAGGAGTCGTTTTCATACGACGCCAACCCTCTTCGTCTGACTCTGCCCATTCTGGAGCCTCGATGCATTGCTCATCTTCCCGATGGCCCTGTCTCGCGGGGACAGTCTTTCCAGATGGACTACTACATTGAGAACGCTACTGCGCACGTTCTGACGTTCCTGGTGACTCTGGGAGACGCTACCGCACCCGTGGCGGCCACTGGCATGATTCCTCCCAAGGACACGCCTGCCGATTTCCTGTATGACGGTCCTCGCAAGTTTTCGTTGCGCCTTTTGCCCTTTTCACGACGGCTCATTTCTGCGCAGCTGGTGCATCAGGAGAACCCCAATGCTGGCCCTGGACTGACGTGGTTCAAGCTGCCCAACATCAAGGTCTACGATCCTGTTTACAGAAAGACGTTGAGTGTCTTATCTGGAGATCGTCAGATTCGGGCTGATGCCAGAACCTATGAGACTTATCTGAGGATGTAGACGAGGGATTAGAAGCGATGGATTATAGAAATGAATAATGATTGATGATTGACGATAGCGAAGTGAATGACGATTTGTAGAGCATAAATACACAGCATTCGTTGTTGTTGCCTGGTGCATACAACATGTTTAGGGTGAGATGCATTATCTATGCTTCTGTTAGGAGTATAGATCTACGCGGAGGTTTAGGAGTCCGATGGAAAAGCACTCTTGATGGGAGAGATTTAAAATGGTTCGAGAAGACGCCCAACGCCGTTTATCGGCTGTTATCGCGCCTTCTCATTGGTTGATTCGTTGGACGGGTTTTTGAGACATTTGCTGTGGGGACTTGTGCAGCACATTTAGTAACGATGTTGAGAAGCGGTATATCTACCCGCCGACAATTATACATGCTGTAGTTACCCGCCTGGAGCAATCGGACGATCATAGAACTTGTACAGAGACGTTGAGGCTGTGTTATATCCGAGAATTGGCGAAAATAAGCAGTTACTTTTTCTGGCACAACTTTGAACGGTTCTTCGTATTCCTTCCGAGGTCTACTGTCGTACACTCTCGACGTTCCAAGCAGGGATCTCGCTAAAGACATGTGAGACAGTTGGCATTACGTGATGGGGCAATGTGCAAGAGAGGAGAGAGAGAAGGATGATTGATAGACAGCCGCTGTACGGCCTACAGCTTGCGTTAGCAGCAGAAAAAGGAATGACGGGAGTGCAGGGCGAGTGGTACAAGCGATACAAGGGTATGGGGTCTGGCTATAGCATATAGTAAGGATGGACTATTGGCGTGGATAGTCTATCACCGGGGAGACACTATAGTGATTGAGGATGTCCAAACACACTCCCCACCTGAAACACCAATCAAACCACATCAACCCCACTAACCACATCAACCATCAACCACAAGTGTTTTTCCGTCGCAGTTGTTGCGCAGCACACGGCCCACCGTTTCGGGAAGCCGCGTGCGGCTAATGACGGGCCAAGTGTGCAGTGTGGAGAGTCTGTACGAGGGTGTATCAAACAGCATAAATTAGACAAGAAAATTATAGCTGGTTGTAGGGGTGTTCTCAAGGGCAGAAACTAAGACTTTTTAGGATGCTACTGGTAGTGGATGGGAAAGCCACAGAGCAAATAGAACAGGGTTGGATCACGTGACGCATTGCACGATCCACCCCGCCCCCCTTTCTTTCTGTGCCTCAGATCTGGCACGTGTTCAGATGTCTGACTGAGATGCACACGTTGTTGCTGAAGGTGGCTTGCTAGAGTTGTAGAGTTGCAGAAAGAGTTGCAGTGATGTGAGTGGTGCCCTTTTGAAAAAGACAAAGTCACAACTTTGCAATACGGACTGAGAGTGGCCGTTAGTGAGCTAAGAAGGTGGAAGTGATACCGAAACAAGTACAATCAGCTTCATGAGTTTGGTTGAGGGAATACTGATCTCAATACAGCATTGGTGCATCGTATAGACCTCCCCTCAACCCTTTCCATTGTCCCCTTTTTAGACGACACACGGCTAGACCTCCCCACACATGGTCTAGCGTTGGCAATCGTCATAGTACATGAGAGGCGCCCAAAAGCTAATGCCTTGTTCATGTTTGTCTATTCTGTCTCTGGGAGAGTGTTGGAGTGTTAAAAGTGCACCCTTTTTGCCCTCTTTCGCCCTCTTTGGCCCAGATGAATTCTAGAGAGAGTTTTAGAGCGACTAAAGGAGGTTGTATCTAATGGTGGGTGGGAAGTGAAGACGGCTCAAAAGAGGGTGCCGAAACGTCGTAGAAGCCATTGGAGAGCGCCAGGAAAGAAAGCGGCGCATGTAGACGGTAATTGTGTCTTTCACGGTCGTAATTACCGCATCCAAACGTGGATTTACACACTGCCCTCCATCCCCACCGCAAGATTTGGAAGTGCAAAGAAGCTGTCGGAAGTGTCGGAAAAAAAGCCAATTTTCGCACATGCCTCACAGACCTTATATACTCTAGACCCGCCACCACCCCGACGCAATGTTCCGGACCCTATCCCTTACAGCTAGAAGCCTTCGATCTAGCTCTCTCACCAACACCTCTCCTTTCCTACTCACCAACACTCGCGCCTTCCACGCCTCTATCACAAACATGGGTGTCACAGTTAAGCAGCTCCAGCCCGGCGACGGCAAGACCTACCCCAAGAAGGGAGACGCCGTTACCATCCACTACGTTGGCACTCTCGAGAACGGCCAGAAGTTTGACTCTTCTCGAGATCGAGGCGAGCCCTTCAAGACCACCATTGGTGTTGGCGATGTCATTCGAGGCTGGGACGAGGGTGTCCCCAAGCTCTCTCTTGGCGAGCGATCTGTGCTCACCATCTCCGGCGACTACGGCTACGGCGAGCGAGGTTTCCCTGGCCTCATTCCCCCCAACGCCACTCTTGTCTTTGACGTTGAGCTCCTCGGTATCAACTAGACTGGCGGTCGGTGACGAACGATGCAATGACCTGTTCTAACTCACCAGACAGACAGGTCATGTCACACTATGTAAAGTAACAGATGTAATTAGCTATGAAGCAGTGGGGGTGGCAGTGAGTTCGGTAATGAGTTGTCAACTGCTCAATTGACCACCATTGACCTTACCAACCACGAGATATTCATCCCCGAAGTCGTTTCCATAAACTGCCCGGAAATGCACCTCCGAAACCATCTAATAACCAGAATGTCTAGACTCCACTGGGGAACATGACGTCAACGTGCACCATACCAAGACATGCACTCATTTCACACAAACATTGGCAGCTATTATGGGGCCATGTTGGGTGGGGTCCGTGTTATTCAATTCACCGGCTGCCTGTATATCGTATCGTACTCGTAGCTTGGTATCACCACCTCCGCAAATGTATGGAGCACTCAAGCTGACACTCCCTCCAGTCACTCTCTCCAGTCACTCTTTCTCCAACTGTATAAATAACAAGCCTACCAATGCTATGGCCATTAGCGCCACCTCGGCTACACACCACGTTTGACAGGTGTCAGCCCGAGGAAATTAGACAATCACTAATCGTCGCTAATTGCTTCTGGTAGTCCAAAGAACGCCGTGTGCTATTTTAGGAGTGCTGGAGTAAGAGTGTGCAGGTCCACAGTGGTGGATGATGGTGCTGGAACTGCAAGCTCAAATGTGGAGTATTGTACGATGAGTGTGAATATTGTACGTACGAGTACTATGGCGCTGTTGTGTTGATAACTGCGAACAATCAGCCAAGCTCGGTTTACTTACAAAATCTGTTCAATCACCATTACTAGTCTAACTAACATCTCAGCTTCTTAAGCCACAGTTTCCCCTACAAGGGCTAACTCCGATTCGGCCCTACGCTCTACAACACAATTAGTAATCCACTCACTCGGTCTAGATACATTGGTGCGGAACTTGTTGTTGTATCCATGGCTCTTCCCGGTCCGGTAGCTTTCCCATACGTATACCTACTCCACTATCTCCACCCTACTGTTCAGTGCTGTCTCATATATATCATTAGTAAGCCTTACTGACGGCATAAACATCTCTACCTGTACATTCCCCCATCCCACCATTCCACCGCACACCGTTACCCCTCCATTACTTCTTTCTCCTCGTGCTGCGTCGAGGAGCAGGCTTCTTGACCCCTCCAGACGACTTTTTCGGCGTCGGCGTCTCTTCACGCTCGGTGGCTGTATCTTCGGGTTCGGTCGTTGCCTTTCGACGTGTCGACCGTCTAGGGGCTGAAGAGGCACGAGTACTGGGAGACGACTTCTTGTCGCGAGTGGTCTTGCCCTTTGATGTTCCTCGACCTCTAACCGCCGCTGCAGTAGCCGCCCGAGTCCTTCTTTGACGACCTGTCTGTGCGTCCGAGTCAGACTGTGATTCCGAACCAGACTCGCTCTCCGATTCTCCAGATTCGTCTCCCTCTCCCTCCTCCTCGGACTTCCCAGCCTCCTCAGGCTCTACACTTCCGTCCATAGCATCGTCCTCTTCCTCGTCCTCGTCATCTCCATCCTGCTGCTCCTGTTCTCCCTCGACCTTGATCTTTGTCTCGGCCAGCTTCATCTCCTCATCATCCAGCTCGTCTAGATCACTGGACTCGTCGTCGTCATCAGCCAGGTTCTTCTTCTCCTCGGAACCAGCACCTGAAGCAGCAGCAGCAGCGGTGGCATCCTCCAAAACAGACTGTTCGCGTGAAACGGCTGGACTGGACTGTTCACTGGCAACGGCAGCAGCTTGCTCAATCTGTAGAAACCCGTAGTCACGGAACGGAAGCACAAACTCCTTCATCTGAGATCGTTTGGCGATCCCTTCGATCGCAGCCTCGTCATCCTCGTCCTCGTCCATGTCCGAATCCTGGTTATCGGCCACGTACTCCAGTTCATCCAATCCATCCAGGTCGTATAATGTTCCTAGCTTGTCCCACACATCCTGATGAGAGAAGACTGGCGCGTCCTTTGGCGATTCAGAGAAGTAATAGTTGAGTGAAGCCGATAGAGAAATCATCCGGAAATGTTTGTGGATGCCGACGGGCTTGAACTTGCACAAAGAGTTGAACAGCACCGTTTCACTCTCTATCGACCATGGCGACGAATCCTCCTCTGTTGCTGTTGTAGCCGTTGCATCTCCTCCTTCTGGTGCTTCTCCATCCACAGCCTGTACCGATTCTTCCGTGTCCTCCTTCTTGACTATCCCCGTTTCATCGTCCTCTTTTTTCTTCATGATAGATGATGATGATGATGCAAAGTCGTTAGTAGTATGGTACAGGTTGTGTGAAATGAATGTTGGTGTTGTTGTTGTTGATGATGATGCTCGTGCTTGACTCTATATCCATACCTCTAAATCTGCACGTTAAGGTGGTGGTGTTCCATGTTTACATCATCAACCGAGACGGTGACCACAACGTCAACAAATCACCATCAAATACCTAACTACTTACTCCTCCCACTTGACCCCCGAAACTCTCTTACGCTAACGTTGGGACTTTTCGCTGCACTCTGCTCACGACTCCGACTTACCCTACCGTGCACCTGAGTGAAAAATTCAATCACGAGATTCACATCACCACCGCAAAATGCCCCACAAAAACAACCTCTTTTCCCTGGCCCGAGGTAAGGTGCGAGCCTCGTGGAACCCCCGAAACTTGTACAACTTGTACAAGAAGCAGAACTTCCTGCGATCCGAAAAGACGCTTTTCCAGCAAAAGTGGGCCTCCAAACGAGAACTGAGAGCCTATCATGGAGAACACATTCGAGAGGGGATCATGTCCCGTCAGATCCACAAGAAGCTGCAGGGTGTGGTCATTCCTCTTGGAGACGACGTGACTTCTAACGGTATCATGTCTGTGACCAACCTACGACCTGGCAATCCCATTCTGGAACATGATGCCGAGGGTAACCAGCAGCTCAAGACGCCATTCGCCCTTCAGACCTTTGTGCATCTGGAGAAGCGACTCGACTACGCCGTGTTCCGATCCATGTTTGCCGCCTCCGTTCGACAGGCCGGCCAGTTCATTCGACAGGGAAATGTGACTGTTAACGGAGTCAAGGTCAAGGATGCCTCCTATCCTCTCAATCCCGGAGATCTCATTGCTGTCAAGCCCGAGAAGGTGCTGTTTGCTGCCGGAAAGCCCAAGCCCTCCGTGGAGGAGGCCGTCAAGATCGACAACCGACAGATCAAAAAGTTCAACCAGTACATCAAAAAGTGCAACGACGACCCCGAGAAGATGTGGAGCGTGCGACAAGACAAGATCAAGAAGCGATCTGCTGGACAGCTGGCAGACCCCAAGAAGCAGATTGAGCTGCAGAAGGCCAACGAGGCCAACTACCAGGTCATGCTGGCCCGTCTTCGAGATGTGGTCACTGCTGGCACCTTTGAGGATCTTGTCACTGGCCGAGACGAGTTCCTCAAGACCCAGACCGCCGATACTCAGGCTGTTGGAGAGAAGCTGCTCAAGCTGATTGATCAGCAGTTCCCTGCCAACGGTGGAGATCCCGTTTCTCCCACATCCGAGGGTTTCCTGACCCCCGAGGCTGCCATGGAGTTCCTCAACCAGCGATCCAAGGCTATCATTGAGGCTGGAGGACTGTCTCTTGAGGCCAAGGAGGAGACCCCTCTGAACCAGTCTGCTGAGGAGGCTGCTAAGGATGCCAAGGACGCCAAGGTTGCCGAGATGGCCAAGGATGCTGAGAGACAGGAGCTGTCTCCCGAAAAGCGAAAGGCCGCTGATGCTGCTGAGAGTGCTCTCAAGAAGTACCGACAGCGACAGCGGGATATGGAGGTGATTGCTTCCAACCGTAACGAGTTCAAGGTGCACCCCAAGGACGTTAACCACGTTGCCACCATCAAGAACCCCCACGCCAAGAACATTGTCTCCAACTTCATGATCACCCGAAAGGCCGAGTTTGCCGGTGTCCATGAGCGAAAGGTGGCTTACGCCGGCCGATGTCTCATTCAGGAGATTGTCACCAACGTGACCGACGGCATCCACGAAGACTACCAGAAGAACCAGGAGCTGCTGCTGAGTGGCCCCAGCGAGTCTTCTGAGATCAACCCCCATTGGCTCCAGTCGCTGGGACCTCTGCGAGAAAAGATTGACGCCGCCGAGGCCGCCGAAAACGAGGCCGAGGCTGCCCAGGAGTTCCCCTGGCAGAAGAAGCATCTGTACGGCCGACAGGACACCTCCAAGCCCTACTTCACCCCCTGGCGATTCCGACCCTTCATTTCGCCCTCGGTCATCTACCCCCATCACATTGAGATTGACTTCAAAACCTGCTCTGCGGTCTACCTGCGAGACCCTGTGGCTCGACCCGGAATGTCGGAGGTGATTTCTCCCTTCTCCCTGACCTCCCACGAGCTCGCCAACCTTTACTACATTAAGAAGTAGTTTGTATATACTGAACTAGCATTGATAGCGACTGAGTAGAGAGACGTACGTGTACTAATGTTATTAAATATTAACCACTGCTGTGATCAACAACAGAGGTCACAAGCTTGCCGTTGACAATCTTGTGGATGAGCTGCTCGGGAACAGGCACCTCCTCGTAGTCGCCGTCATCGGTGGGGATGTTGACGTTCAACGAAGTGGTCTGCGAGGTGTACACCTCGGCACCAATGCTATCCTTGGACAGGTAGATCTGACCGCCGTCACTCTGGTCAATGGTGATCATGGGAGTGACTCCAGTCACCTGGATGGCGTAATCCTTGCATCGAATCACATCGACTCCGGAAACCAGGTTCTCAACCAAAAGACCCAGCTTCTTACAGTTGTTGAGGGACACGGCAGACACCTTGCCCTTGATCTGCACTGTCGAGTTGTTACAGTTCTCAATCATGACTCCCTGGTTCATCTCACCCTCAATGACAATGTTCTGGTCGCCCTCGTAGTTCTCAACAAACCACTTGGTGTCGAGCAGCTCCGTCTTGGCGGGTCGCTGCTTGGGGGCAGGGGCAGCGGGAGAAGCCTTGGACAGAGATCCGGGCTTTTTAGGAGGAAGAGGTCGAGCGGCCTTTCCAGAAGCTCCAACAGGGTCCTGTTTTCGCAGATCGGGGTTCTTGTGGGTCATTTCGCTCTTGTCGACCTTTCGCAGACCAGCAGTGACAGCCTCGCCCTTGGACAGGTCGGCAAACACGGCTCCCATACCTCCAGAGGGAGCAGCTGCGGCAGAAGAGTCGGTATCGTAGATGCTAGCAGGAGGAGGAGGAGGGGGAGGAGGGGGAGGAGGAGGTCCACCGGCAGCAGCGGGAGGTCCACCGGCAGCAGGAGCGGCAGCAGCAGACTTGGATTGGGTGTTCTTGAGAGCCTCCTCAACGGGGATTCCTCCAGCCTTCCAGGTGGGTCCGGTGGTGTGGAACTCCTTGACATAGGCCTGGAGAGCGTCGGCAATGCCGTTGAAGCCCTTGACCCACTCCACATGCTTGGGGTCGACACTCTTGAAGTCCTTGAGCACTCGGTTGGAGTAGAACTGGGCGGAGTCCTTGAAGTCGCCAATGAGGGGCAGAGGCAGGTCTGAGGCGACCCATCCGACCAGAGGGGCCCCTTCGGCCACGGTGGCCAGATGGGAAGACACCTTGGGGTCTCGGGTCTTTTCTCGGATGTTCATGATGGCCTCCACGTTAGCAGAGATGGGCTTGACCAGCTCGGCAAAGGCAGGAGAGGTGGGCTCGGGCTTCTTGGCGACGGCGGCGACGGCCAGGAAGTCTCGCTGGGCATCAAAGGCCTTCTTGAAAGCCTCGGCCTGCTCGCCAATGGTGGCATCCAGCTGCTTGGAGGTGGCCACGAAGGGCTCAACGTGGGTCTTGATGAGAGCATCAAACTCGGAGATCCACTTGGGCAGGTCGGCAGCAGCGGGTGCAGAGGAAGAGGCAGCAGCAGCAGCAGCGGGGGCAGGAGACGATCGAGTGGGAGCATCGACACCAGCCTTGGTGGCAGCAGCGTTCTGAGGTCCTCGCTCGTCAACATGCGCCTTTTGAGCGGAAGTCAGGTCTTCGAGACGAGACGTGGCGGCTTCGAGACTGGGTTAGTACAGGGTGGTGGGAAGGTGTTGATTCTGTGTCAATTGACTCACCGCTTCAAAAGCGTCACGACATTGTAGCCCTGGATGGTCTGAGGGTCTGCGGGCATGATGTGTTGTGTGGTTGTGCAGGTGTGAGATGTTCCGGTAACACCACGATACTGTAAACGTGCTTCGCTGGAAGATAACTGAGTTTGGCGGTCTCTGGGTAATTGAGTTGGTTTGAGTCAGTTGTGGAGAAGTGTGGGGGTTGTTGAAGGGATGAGGGTTGTGTAGCTAATGACACGTTAGTTCTGATCAGTTTTGGTCTTGTTTGTGGCTTTTGAATCGCGTTATTCCTTCTCGTGAGGTATTTCCCGCAGTGTTGGGTGGCGTGTTTTGCTAAGTAACGAAGGTAAGTTACTTGAATGAATTGTTTAAGCATTAGTTGATTAGGGTGTGAGAGCTGAGCGCTATTGCATACCCAATCAGTTCATTGTAGTACAGTACCAGTAGTTATACAACCAACTCCTAAATCGCTGACCCCCCTCCATCACTTCTCACACACCTCTACCAACCCCCCACCTACACCTCTCCACACTCAACTCCACCTGCATGTTGGGACTGTCTACAATTTCAATGCATGGCATATTGGCGATCTGTACCGACAAAACTAACCATTACCATACAACACCAATCTACACTACACGACCATGCACAAGCTGAGAGATATCGAGTGGCAACCACAACCAGATGCGCCGTTTGATTGGAACGCCGGATCGACTATCGCCGTCGACTTTGGCACTCACATGACTCGAGCAGGATACACGGATTCTAACGCACCTAACCTCGTGTTCCCTACATTGACAGGAAAGTACCGAGAACGAAAAAGCGCGGGTCCGGGACTTGCGGGCGCAACTACCGTTGGATACGACAACTTCATTGAGCCCTCTACTCGACTGTCGGCTCGATCGCCCTATGATGGAGCTCTGGTGTCCAACTGGACAGTGGCCGAAGAGGTACTGGACTACACATTTGCCAAGCTGCGGGTCGGAAGTGACGGATGCGTGGACAATCACATTATCATGAACGAGCTCATGTCTTCGCCGGCAGCTCAGCGACGAAATCTGCAGCAGGTGCTGTTTGAGGGCTACAGAGTCAAGTCTGTGGCTCTGGGTGTTGACGCTCTGTTTTCGTACTACGCCAACGATGGAAAGACCGGCTTGGTGTTATCGGTTGGAAACGAAGCTACACATATCATTCCTGTCATTGATGGCGTTGCTCAGCGAGAATTGACTAAGCGAATCACCTGGGGAGGACGAACAGCTTCTGCCTTTCTGGCCCAGCTTCTACAGCTCAAATACCCGACATTCCCGCTCAAGCTGTCGGCTACTCAGACCACCAAAATTCTCGAGGACCACTGCTACGTGTCTGACGGCTACAAGGAAGAGTTGGACGGCTTTTTGGACATGGATGGCCTCGAGAAGCGAGAACGGGTGATCCAGGCGCCATTCATTGAGACTGTCAAGGCCGAGAAGAGTGCTGAGGAGTTGGAACGAATCGCTGAGCGACGCAAGGAAAGTGGACGACGATTGCAGGAGCAGGCTGCTGCCAAAAGAGCCGAGAAGCTGGCGGAGCGAGAGAACGATCTGCAGTACTACCGACAACAGGCACAGGTGCTGGAGGACCTGGGAGACGACAGACAGGGCAAGCGTGAGGCACGGCGAATTCTCGACTCGGAGGGATTCAAGGACGTCAAGTCGATGCACAAGAAGATTGCCGAGCTGGAGAGAACGATTCGAAAGAGTCTCAACCAGGATGTGGAGGAGGAGGAGGTTGTGCCGGAGTTCCCTCTGGCCGATGTGCCTGATGAGGAGCTCACTCCCTTGCAGATCAAGGAGAAGCGACACCAGCGTCTTCTGAGAGCCAATTACGAGGCACGAATTCGAGCCAAGGAGGAAAAGGAGGCTGAAAAGGCACGTATCGAAGAGGAGAAGCGCAAGGACGAGGAGTGGCGAACCACAGATCTGGCTGGATGGGTCGAGGACAAGCGAGAGAAGCGAAACGCGATCCTGGTTCGTCAGAAGGAGCGGGCCAAGATGCAGAAGGAGCTTCGAAACCGAAAATCCATGGCTTCCAAGATGCGAATGAAGAACATTGCGTCTCTGGCAGCAGATACACGTGCTACCAAACGAGCACGGCCCGGAGCTGGTATTGATGATGATCCCGATGATACCTTTGGAGCTGACGATCAGGACTGGTCTATCTACAATGATATTGCCAACCAGAGCGATAGTGAGGAGGAGGAGAATGAGCGGGCAGCCTTGGCTGAGTTGGAGGCCAATCTGCTTGAGTTTGACGACGATTTCACCGAGGAAAATCTTCTCGAGAGCCAGACTGACTGGAAGTCGTCACTTCTTCACATGTTCCTTCATGGGCCTACAGAGTACAATCCCGAGAGTCAAGAACAGCAGAACCAACTGCATCTTAATGTGGAGCGAATTCGGGTGCCTGAGGTCCTTTTCCAGCCTACCATTGCTGGTATTGATCAGGCTGGTGTTGCTGAGGTTTGTGGAGACATTCTGACTAAGCGGTTCCCTTCGGAAACGGCCTCTGTGATGCTCAAGGATGTGTTTGTCACTGGTGGATACTCTCAGGTGCCCAACTTTGACGCGCGTCTGACTGCTGAGCTTCGGTCACTGCTACCTGCTGGCTCTCCTCTTCAGGTTCGAAGTGCAGCTCATCCTCAGACTGACGCTTGGATGGGAATGGCCAAGTGGTCCAAGACAGACGACTACAAGAAGTCTCGAGTGACCCGGGCCATGTATGAGGAGATGGGTCCTGATTATATCAAGGAGCATGCCTTTAGCAACTCGTCCTACTTGTAGTTTTATAATAATTTATGCCTACGGGCGCTTTTTGAACACTGTATATACTCCTCCCACACTCTCACCTGTGAACCGTTAAAATAATGAATTTCTATATACTTTACTCGTCCTTGGTAGCCTTCTTGTCCTTGGGCTTGCCGGGCAAGGGCTTGATACCCTTTCGTCTGAGCTGAGATCGTCGAGCAGAGTCGATGATGGCGGAATCCTCGTTGTCGTCGAAGGCAGCGAAATCGTCGTTGATGAGACGCTCCTCCTCCTCCTCGGCTCGGGCAGCGTCCTCCTTTTCTCGGGCACCAGCCTTGGTCTTGTCCTGGGGTGATGGCGAGATCTTCTGGAACTTGGCCACGTAGAATCCGTCAACGTTGTAGGTGTGGGGGTAGTATCGTCGGGTGAGCTTGAGCTTGGGAGAGAAGGTCTTTCCTCGGAACGAGGTGAAGCCCTCCTTTCCAATCTCCAGACCGGTCTCGACCAGTCGCACGTTGGGTCGCTTTCGCAGAGCGTAGTCGACAACAGCCTCGTTCTCCTCCACCATGACGGAACACGTCGAGTAGACAATGACACCTCCGGTGGCAGAGTTGGCGTCGACGGAGTCAATGGCGGAAAGAAGAAGCTGCTTCTGCAGATGCGGGAGTTGGATGAAGTCCTTCTCGGATCGGTTGGTCTTGACGGCCTGATCCTTGGAGATAACTCCGGTACCGGAACAGGGAGCATCCAGCAGGATTCGGTCGAAACCTCCAATCACCTTGGGGAACTCTCGGGCGTCGTAGTTGCAGACCACGGTGTTCTTGCAACCCAGACGGTGGATGTTAGCAATCAGAGACTTGATTCGAGGCTTGGAAACATCGTTGGCGAAAACCATACCGGTGTTCTTCATCAGAGCAGAAATGTATGTGGTCTTTCCTCCGGGAGAGGCAGCCATATCCAGAACTCGCTCGCCCTCCTGGGGATCCATGGCCATGACGGGCAGGAAAGAGGAGGCAGCCTGCAGAATGTAGTGTCCACACAGGTACTCGGGGGTGGCTCCAATGGGCACAGCAGAGTCGAAAATCTGCAGACCAACCTTGGTCCACTTTCCAATGGGCTGCAGGTTGACACCTCGGTTGACCAGAGACTGGGCAAGGTCTCGTCGTCGGGTCTTGAGGGTGTTTGCTCGAATGGTGACAGGTCGGGGCACCTCGTTGGCCTCGAAGAACTCGATGGCCTCGGAAGGAGTGAACAGGTTGAACAGCTTTTCAGCAAGGTACTCATTGTATCCGTAGTAGGAGCAGATATCCTTGAGCAGCTGTGAGATGTATTCGTTTCGAGACTTGCCCTCCTCGGCCAGGTTCTTGAAGTCCTCCAGAACCTTGACGATTTCCAGAATTCGGGTTCGAACGACATGCAGATCCGGAGGCAGCTGGGCCTCGGCGGCAGCAGCCTCTGCGGTGGGCAGAATCTGTGCTCGAGGGTTCTGGTGCTGCTTCATGAGCTCCATCAGCTCTTCCTCGGCCATCTCCTCGTCAGACTCGTCGTCCTCGTCGAGCTTTCGAGACATGGCCTCCATGTTGGCGGCGTTCAGCTCGTCCTCATCACCATCGTCATCAGAGAACATGGGCTTGTGGTGGGTCTCCTCATCGGAATCGTAGACCTCATCATCAGAGCCGTCCTCGATATCGAACTCATCGTCATTCATCTCCTCGCCATCCGAGTCATCGAACAGAGTCATCTTCTCTCGGACAACATCATCATCCTCCTCCTCGGGCAGCTCCTCCTCAGCCTCAGCCTCCTCCTCAACAGGCAACTGACGGATCTCCTTCACCTTCTTGGCGGGCTTTCGATCGGGCTTGGTGACCTTGAAATCCTTCTTGCTTTTCTTGTCTTTTCGTGCGGGAGCGGGTCCCTTGGTCTGCTCCTCCAGAGTAGGAGGCACTCCCTGCTTGTTCTTCGCTCGTCGACCCATTGTATAGTGTAGTGTGTAGTGAGTAGTGAGTTAGACAGAAGCTCTGATTTCTGGGTGCATGTAGTCCTAAAAAAATTCAAACTCTACTCCCAAATTTTTCGACCATGAAAGCTAATCCTGCAGCACACCTAAAGGGCCCAATATCACAACCTCTCTACATCTACAGATAAAAATTACGCCTAACATGGACGTTGAAATGAAGGACACGGCTCAACAGGAGCCCGTCGTGAAGGACACACAGACCCAGGCTCCTCGAAAGGCCTACAAGAAGCCCGAGTCGCCACCCTTCATCTTCGACAACCCTCGAATCCAGCCCAACACCTACTGCATGGTCAAGTTGCCATCGGAAAACTTCCGTGTGGTCAAGCTGATTCCCAACCAGACCATCTCTATCGGCAAATTCGGCTCGTTCCAGGTCAACGACATTCTGGGATTGCCCTACGGATACACTTTTGAGATTCAGGAGGATAAACGACTGCGGATCATCCAGGAGGGAGTGGACGACCATGACTACGTTGTGGGAGCCAAGGGAGCACTGTTGGAACCAGAGGAGACTAACCAGACACTCATCGACACATCTGAGTCGCAAACTCTGTCAATGGCCGAGATTGAGGAGATGAAGAAGCAAAAGACGCTGTCTGGAAAGGATATTATCGACAATGTCATCAAGGGCCACAACGAGTTCCACAAGAAGACCGCCTTCTCCAAGGAGAAATACCTGCGAAGAAAGGAGCAAAAGTACCTGCGACGGTTCACCCCGCAGCCCATGTGTTCCTCTCTACTACTCGACTTTTACCTCGAGAAGGACTACAAGAAGGTGTTGGACATGAGCCAAGAGATGCTAGCCTTGCTGCTGAGTATGGCCAATGTTCGACCTGGAGGCAAGTATCTGGTGGTCGATGAGACTACTGGTGTTCTTACCGCTGCGCTGATGGAGCGAATGGCTGGCGATGGTCTCATTGTCGTTGCTCATGAGAACGAGCACCCTAACCTTGACGCTCTCAAGTACCTGTCCATGCCCACAGAGCTCCAGGATCGAATGATCAAAAGCATAAACTGGCTGCAATTCTTCGAGCCCGAGGGTGAGGAGGAGGTTCCTGAGAAGACCCCTGAGCAGATTGCGTCCATGAAGCCTCGAAACCGAGGAGCATATTTCCGAAAGCGAAACCGGTGGTTGGAGCTTCAGAATGTCAATGAGCTGGTGGCCAACCAGGGTTTTGACGGTCTCATTGTGGCTTCTACTTTGCATCCTGCCTCTATCGTTGACCGAACACTGCACGCTATTGGAGGCTCCCGACCTGTGGTTGTCTACTCTGAGTACAAGGAGGTGGTCACCGAGGTGTCGCAGCTCATGCTCAAGGATCTGAGAGTTCTGGCTCCCTCCATCTGGGAGTCCAGAGTTCGAAAGTACCAGACCATTCTCGGCCGTATGCATCCCAGCATGACCTCGAGAGGTGGAGGAGGCTACCTTGTGCATGGAACCCGAGTCTTCCCTAACGAGGAGGTCAACGCCACTCAGGTGCGAAACAGAAAGAGAAAGCGGGAGGACGGCGACAAAACCAAGTCCTCCGAAACCGAGGGCAAGTCGGAAGAGTCTGTGGAGCCCGAGACTGAGCAGTCGGCTGAACCCGAAGTCAAACTAGAGACTGAGCAGTCGGTTGAGCCCGAAATCAAACTTGAGACTGACACTGACGCCTGATCATATAGACCGTCAACAGTTTTATATTAATGTATTATAAACTTGAATTAGACGAGAAGTCTCCTTTTCTTGGCCCGATTGTAGGATTCCAGAGGGAAAGGGTCGTCCTTGTTCCAAGAGAACTTGGAGCCTGGATGGTGAGATCTGAGATGCGCATCGCCAGGAGTAGCATACATGTTCTCTCTCAGAGAACCACCAGGAACAGCGTAGTCGTCCCAGAAACGTCCTCGCTTCTGCAACTCGGGAATCAGCAGGTCCACAATGTCAATGTAAGTGCCAGGAACAATAGCTGACTGCATGTTGAAGCCATCAATGTCTCCAACCTCGATCCACTCTTCCATTCGATCAGCGACAGTAGTAGGGGAGCCAATGACAATGTCGGATCGTCCTCCAAGAGCCAGCTCTTCGGCGACACGTGCCTTGTTCCATAGCGCATCTGGCGTCTTACTGGAGTCAGCCCATTGGGAGATAGCCTTGCTAATGGCAACGTTGTCGACATTTCTGAGATCCTGGTCGTCATCGTAGATACCGAGATCCATTCCGAACCAGCCTCCAAACAGAACAAGCGCTCCCTCACGGTCAATGTAGGAGAAGTACTCGTCATATTTGGCCTTGGCTTCCTCATCAGTCTCAGCAACACACACAAACATGGAGGGGATGAACTTTAAAGATTGGGGGTCACGACCATAGCCGGCAGCTGTCTTTCGAATGTCGTCAACAGACGATCTCACGTACTCGGGTGAAGGTGCCTGTAGGAAGACGGCCTCAGCGTGTTTGGCAGCAAAGTCTCGTCCAGCCTTGGACATTCCAGCTTGGTAGAGAAAGGGAGTTCTCTGGACTGAAGGTGAGCAAATATGGGGTCCGGGGACATTGAAGTACTTTTCGTTGTGGTCAATGTATCGAACAAGATCCGGGTCGGAAAAGGTGTTGGACTCAACGTCGGCCTTGATGGCATCTTCTCTCCAGGAAGACTCCCACAGCTTGTAGCAGACATCCATGAATTCTTCGGCAATAGCGTATCGTTCGTCATGAGGAGTCTGAAGGTCATTGCCATGATTCTTAGCACCACTCTCGAGGAAAGAAGTGACAATGTTCCAGCCAACTCTCCCCTTGGAGATATGGTCCACAGTCGAGTATCTTCGTGCCAAAGCGAAGGGAACGTCATAAGTGGTGGAGGCAGTGATAGCAAAGCCCAGAGATTTGGTGACCATGGTCAAAGCAGGCACCAGATACAGAGGATCGTTGATGGGATACTGGGTTCCAGCTTTGATTCCGGGGTCTTTACTGCCCTTGTAAACGTCATAGACACCTCCAATGTCGACGATGAAGAGAGCATGAAATTTACCTCTTTCGAGCACTTGAGCAAGCTCCACCCAGTACTCGATGTCGTTGAAGTCCTTGCCCTTGTGTCCAGGGTGTCTCCATAGTCCCTGATTGACATTGGTGGGGGCATTGGCAGTCAAGGCGTTCAGAATGAGCTTCTTCTTCTTTGGCTGTTCGGGCACTCGTTCCGGAATAGGAACTTTTCCGTTCTCAACGCCTTTCCAGCTGGCAATATCCATTTTCGATGATTGTTGGTGGTGCGGCGTTTGTTGATGGGAGGAAGGGTGACTCAAGCGGGAGTCATCCGAGTCACTTTTGGGTTATTTGAGTCATTTGAAATTGAGTTGTGCATGTCAGATGCCGTCTGCTTGAGACGGCTCCGACTCGTATGTACGGGCACAGATTTGAGCAGTTACCTCACTTAAACGCGTTCGTACACTACTATCCACCGCAACATGGATCACTGATACACATACATTATTTATTAAGAGATGAAACTGACTACAATCAAGCAAGGAGTGCCAGAACTCCAGCCAGCATGGCGCCGCCGGAAACGACCCACTTGTTGCCAGAGTTGGCCTGGGCAGGAGCAGCAGCCTTGGGAGCCTGGGCGGGAGAAGCGGGCTTGGGCTCGGTAGAGCCTCCGTTGGCTGGCTTGTCAGAAGAGCCGGTGGAAGCCTTGTCGGGAGTACCAGACTTGTCAGATGAGCCGCCGTTGCCAGACTTCTCAGTGGATCCGGTCTTCTCAGTCTTGTCGGCCTCGTCAGCCTTGTCAGCCTTGTCGGCCTTATCTGACTTCTCGGTCTTGTCAGCCTTGTCAGACTTGTTGGACTCGCTATCAGCCTTGGGCTTAGCGGCCTCGGTGGGTCCCGGGGCACAGCCACAAGGCACGGTGATCTCGACGGTCTTGCCCTCACACTTGGGACAGACGGTCTTGATGACGGTGGTAGGAGCATTCTTGGGGACGACTGTAGTGACATCCATAGTGGGAGTGATACAGTGACCCTCATTGTCGCAATGAGTCACAGTCAGAGTAAGGCTGGAGGTAACGAGATCGTCGCTGTCAGTCACAGCAGTTCCGGAAACAGTGGCATTGTTAAAACCTGCGGAGCTAGACATGGGTGCAGACTGAGAGCCTGAAGCAGACGCGGAAGGAGAAGCCTCGGGGACAGAAGAGCTGGAAGCCTCGGGGGACGATGGAGCCGCGGAGCTGGAGACCTCAGCGATAGGCACGGGAGCAGTGACTGTCTCCACCCAGCCCTCAAGCTTGGTAATCAGATCGAGCAGTTTGTCGAGATTGGCCTGAAGCGCCTCGGACTTGTCCTCAACAGGCTCGATGATGTCAACGATCTCTCTCAGCTTCTCGAGGAGAGGAAGCACCGACTCGGATAGTTCTTCAGCGGACACATCCTCAACAGAGTTCTGTCTCTTGACCAGGGAACGTCGAGCGAAAAGGTCGGGGAGTTTGCTGACCAGGTCATTGATGGTGGTGGAGACGTCATCGATGAGTCCCTTGAGCTCAGGGGAGTCAGGGAGCTCGGCTGCGAGGTCGCCAAGCACGTCAGTGACATCGGTCAGCATGGTGTTGAGCTCGACGACGTCTTCCTTGGTGATGGGAGCGGTCGTGAATTTGGGGACAGTGTCAGAAGTCTGGGTAGCAGGAGAGTCGGTGGAGGAGACAGCAACAGTAGTTGGGGAGGGGGCAGCTCCGGTGCTGGTCCCGTCAGGCTTGGGGACAGGGCCAGACGAGGTGACAGGGGCAGGGCTAGTCGAGGTGACTGGGGCAACATTCTCGCTCGACGAGGCAGGAGCCCCAGAGCGGTAGGGGTCACAGAATGATCCGTCTGTAAGCTGGAGAGTACAGATCAGACCAGTGACGGCATAGAGACCATCTACAATGGCCGAAGAAGGAGCGGGTTCGTCTGAAATGCCCTTGACCTGACGAACCAAGATCTGCCACGCTCCGGCCGCGTTGATTGAGAGACTAGCCTGTTTAACCGCTTCGTGGTAATCATAGTGCGGTAGGTAACTTGAGAGCAGCTCGGTGGCAGAGGTGAAGTCGGGGCTCTTTTTGTAATCATCCAGAGCCTGGATGACGTCGCTGATCCAGGCAGGAAATTCCGAAGAAAAGTCCGAGGAGCCTACCACTAATGCTACAGCATTGTCGAACACAGGGAGCAGGTCATCGTTCATAATAAGTGGAACAAACTGCTCAACTTCAGACAGCGCCTGAGCTTCAGGGATGTCAGAGTGTCGACCGGCAACCACACCCTCGATAATTCCAGTCTTGATGGGGTCGATCAGGACACTGTACTGGAGTTCGTAGGCGACGGCGCAATGAGTAGCTGCCAAAAGAGCGATTGATGAAAATTTCATGGGTAAACGAGTGTAGTGGGTGTTGGTTGTCTCTTTCCCTCTTTCCTGTTACACTGGATTCTATTATATACAAACCAAGCGGTGTAAGCTCAGATAGTTGTTTCGGTCTATTTACCGATTAGTGCCAGGCCTATGTCATGTAGGGTCAATATAGTACATACGTACTAACCGCAAATGTCCCTGATCGTATATAGCGCTCCTTTTGATTCCACCGCAGCCTCGAGATAGTCGGCCCCAGACAAGTCGACAAGTGGGTGCTGAAGTGATGGATGGAATTGAGACATACAAACGTGATGAAGGTTGAAATGATAGATACAGTATTTGGGCTTGGCATCTTCCCTTGAGATGAGCCGATCGCGCCTTGGTTGTGGGGAGAAAAACACGCTTTGTTGACATCTCGGTAGGGCCTTCGGCTAATTCGGCTTTCAGAAAGATAGCCCCGAATTCCCCCACAATCGTGTTTAGTGCCTTGTAGTTCTCCCCGCCTGTAGAATGTGCTAACGCCGAGATCCCCATTACTCAATGCTGATTACGTTGCGTGTGGCATCACCAACCTGCGGAGGTGCAGGTGTACTGCAGATTCGGTGACGATGGCGATAGAGACTGACATCACCGACTGGATGAGTCTCAATCGATATGAATGACAATGAACTGTGTGATGGACAAATAACTATTGACACCCACTGCTCTATTGTTTATGATGGGGCGCTCTGAGTTAATACTACTGTGTCCAGACTACTGAGGAATCTTAATACCAGTAGGCCCCCTTCGGCAAGATTCTAGCTAACGGCGGTGGACCCTTCCGTATGATGCTATGGCGGGAGTTTATTGATACATACTTGTCGCCGGTACATACTTCTGTCGCTCGGTGTTCCGCCGTTATAATGGTGCTGTTCCATTCACCCGTCATATCCAATTCAAACACAAGAAATTGCCGAAGGCCCACTTTTTCCCGTCTTGTGGGCATCCTGAAAGACTGGGCTCTATTCATTCGTGTTGTGACTACAAGTAACTAGCGCAGAGGCTATCCCTCCGTACAGTACAAGTAGCTGGAATGGCCCTCTCCCTTCGAGAATGAGGGGAAACTGGTTCTACTCGTGTAGCCACATTCTTCAGAACATATGGGCTAGCCTGCACTTGTGAAGACGGTGATCTTGTCCCCTTGTTAAACCCAAGCGTGTTTCCTGTTGAGATCGAGGCACAAATAGATCTACTGCAGGATAGGTTAGATTCATGGCACTGGTAGGGCCACGCATACCCATGCTTCGATTAAGTGGAAATGATGCCATGGTGCCTCAGCAGCGGACTGTCGTTTGTGAGGAGGTGAATATCAGTGATCGAACTGCGAGCTCTATGCGACTGCGTGCATCTTTTTGGCGAGAGTTATGTAAATTATGTCTTGAGTGATCTGTCTGTGCATGCAGGGGAGGTGTTGGAGCATGTCAACTCCAATAAGACATCACAAAAGGACAGTGTACCTTACTCACACATACAAGTACAAGTACACATAATCACGACTACTTGTACAAGTACTAAAACCGGCCAACTGTACCAATGCAAGTGTGGGCCCTTTGAAACATTGAAACGGTTGCCATCGTTTCGACGTGCTCTCGACTGCCCAAACACTCACCACTATCATATCTACCCCACAACGCCACCAAACATCATGGGTTACAGAATTACGCATACATTACTTATTAAGAGTTATGATTGCAAATGATTGCAATTAAGCAAGGAGGGCAAGAACTCCAGCCAGCACGGCGCCGGCAGAGACAGCCCACTTGTTGCCGGAGTTGGCCTGGGCAGGCTTGTCAGACTTGGGAGCCTGAGCAGGAGAAGCGGGCTTGGGCTCGACGGATCCACCGTTGGCGGGAGTACCAGACTTCTCAGCGGATCCAGTCTTCTCGGTCTTGTCAGAAGATCCAGACTTCTCGGTCTTATCAGTCTTCTCAGTCTTATCAGTCTTCTCAGTCTTATCGGTCTTCTCAGTCTTGTCGGTCTTCTCAGTCTTGTCGGTCTTCTCAGCCTTGTCAGTCTTCTCGGTCTTCTCAGTCTTGTCAGACTTCTTAGACTCACTGTCGGCCTTGGGCTTGGCAGTCTCGGTAGGTCCGGGGGCGCAACCACAAGGAACGGTAATCTCAACAGTTCTGCCCTCGCACTTGGGGCAGACAGTCTTAATGACGGTGGTAGGGGCATTCTTGGGAACCACGGTGGTGACCTCAACAGTGGGGGTAATGCAGTGGCCTTCGTTGTTACAGTGAGTGACGGTCAGAGTGAGGCTGGAGGTAACAAGGTCGGAGACACCGCTGTCAGCACCGCTAGTCACAGCAGGAGCGGAAGTTCCGGAAACAGTGCCATTGGTAACACCAGCGGCGCTAGAGATGGAGGCAGAGGCGGAAGCAGAAGCAGAAGCAGAAGCAGAGGCAGAGGCAGAAGCAGAGGCAGAGGCAGAAGCAGAGGCCTCGGGGGCGGAAGAGGAGGCCTCAGAAGCAGAAGAGGAGGCCTCGGGAGCAGAGGCAGAAGCAGAGGCGGAGTCCTCGGGAGCGGGGGAAGAAGCGGGGGAAGAGGCCTCGGGGGAAGAGACAGAGGCGGAGCTAGAGACCTCGACGACAGGCACGGGAGCAGTCACTGTCTCCACCCAGCCCTCAAGCTTGGCGATAAGAGTGAGGAGCTTGTCGAGACTGGCCTGCAGCGCTTCAGACTTGTTCTCGACAGGCTCGATGATGGCAACGATAGCTCTCAGTTTCTCGAGAAGAGGAAGCACGGACTCGGACAGGTCCTCAGCGGACAGGTCCTCAACAGAGTTCTGTCTCTTGGCCAGGGCACGGCGAGCCAGAAGATCGGGAAGCTTGCTGACGAGGTCGTCGATAGCAGTTGTGACATCCTCAATGAGTCCCTGGAGCTCTGGAGAGTCAGGAATCTCATCAATGAGTCCACCGAGCACGTCAGTGACATCGGTGAGCATGGTGTTGAGCTCGACAACGTCCTCAACGGTGATGGGTGCGGTCGTGAATTTGGGGGAAGAGTCGGAAGTCTTGGTGGCGGGAGAGTCGGAAGACGAAACAACAAGAGTAGTAGGGGATGGGGCTGCAGAAGATGAGGCCACGGGCTCGGGCTTGGGAGCGGGGACGGAGGAGCTGGAAGCCACAGGCTTAGGGGCAGGAGCAGCGGAGGAT
>ULGS01000006.1:2838328-2865562 GCA_900519055.1 Yarrowia galli | reverse complement strand
GCTGGATTCCACGGGAGCAGGGGAAGGGCTGGATTCCACGGGAGCAGATGATGATGCTTCGGGAACAGGGGAAGAGCTGGAGGCCTCGACTACAGGCACGGGGGCGGTGACCGTCTCTACCCAGCCCTCAAGCTTAGCGATGAGATCGAGGAGTTGGTCAAGATTGGCTTGCAGTGCCTCGGACTTGTTCTCGACCGGCTCGATGATGGCCACAATAGCTCTTAGTTTCTCAAGAAGAGGAAGCACCGACTCAGACAGATCGTCAGCGGACAAATCGTCAAGCGAGTTTTGTCTCTTGGCTAGAGCACGACGAGCTAAAAGATTGGGGAGTCTGCTAATGAGATCGTCAATGGCACTTGTGACATCGTCAATGAGTCCCTGGAGCTCAGGGGAGTCAGGAATCTCGGCCAAGAGGCCGCCAAGCACGTCCGTCACATCAGTAAGCATGGTGTTGAGCTCAACAACGTCTTCGACTGTAATGGGGGCGGTTGTGAATTTGGGGGCAGTGTCAGAAGTCTTGGTGGCAGGAGATGGGGGGGAAGACGAAACAGCAATGCTAGAAGGGGATGGTGCAGCGGAGGACGACGCCACAGGCTCGGGCTTAGGAGCAGGGGTAGGAGCAGAGGAGGATGAAGCCTCAGGCGTAGGGGCAGGGGCGGAAGAACTTGAAGCCACGGGCTCAGGGGCAGGAGCAGATGAGGAGGAAACAACGGGGTTGGGCTCGGGAACGGGACTACTGGAGACAACTGGTTCAACATGCTCGCTGGACGTAGCAGGAACAACAATCGGGTTCTCAGTCTTGTATGGGTCGCAAACAGATCCGTCGGTGAGGTGAAGAGTGCAGATCAGTCCTGTAACGGCATAAAGACCGTCCACGATGGCCGAGGAAGGCTCGGGTAAAGTTGAAATACCCTTGACTAGATCGACCAGTAATCCCCATGCGACAACACCAGGTGCATTCATCAAGATACTGGCCTGATTAACAGCCTCGTGGTAATCGAAATGCGGTAGATAGCTCGAGAGCAACATTGTGGCTGAGCTGAACTCGGGACTCTCTTCGTAATCATAGAGAGCCTGAATGACGTCGCTAATCCAGCCAGGGAAAACATCTTCGAAGGGTCCGGTACCAAACACAACCAGACTCACAGCATTGTCGAAAATGGGGAGCAGGTCGTTATTCATGATAAGCGGAACAAACTGCTCGACCTCGGATCTAGCCTGTTCCTCCGAGATATCGGAGTGTCGGCCGGCGATAACACCATCGATGATAGCTGTCTTGATGGGGTTGATCATGGCGCTGTATGTGAGTTTGTAGGAGGAGACAGACACAGGCTCGGGAACGGGAGCGGGGCTGCTGGAGGCGACTGGTTCGACATGCTCGCTGGACGTAGCAGGAACAACGATTGGGTCTTCTGTCTTGTAGGGGTCGCAGACAGATCCGTCGGTGAGGTGAAGAGTACAGATCAGTCCAGTAACGGCATAGAGACCATCCACGATGGCCGAAGAAGGAGCGGGCAGAGTTGAAATATCCTTGACCAGACCAACCAATAATCCCCATGCCAAAACCATAGGATCATTCATCAAGATACTGGCCTGGTTAACGGCTTCGTGATAATCATAATGCGGCAGATAGCTTGAGAGTAGCATGGTAGCCGTGGTGAATTCAGGACTCTCTTCGTAATCATAGAGAGCCTGGATGACGTCGCTGATCCAGCCAGGGAAAACATCTTCGAAGGGTCCGGTACCAAACACAACCAGACTCACAGCATTGTCGAAAATAGGGAGCAGGTCGTTATTCATGATGAGCGGAACAAACTGCTCGACCTCGGACCTGGCCTGTTCCTCCGAGATATCGGAGTGTCGACCGGCAATAACACCATCGATAATAGCTGTCTTGATGGGGTTGATCATAGCGCTGTATGTGAGTTTGTAGGAGGAGACAGACACAGGCTCGGGAACGGGAGCGGGGCTGCTGGAGGCGACTGGTTCAACATGCTCGCTGGACGTAGCAGGAACAACGATTGGGTCTTCTGTCTTGTAGGGGTCGCAGACAGATCCGTCGGTGAGGTGAAGAGTGCAGATCAGTCCAGTGACGGCATAGAGACCATCCACGATGGCCGAAGAAGGAGCGGGCAGAGTTGAAATATCCTTGACCAAACCAACCAATAATCCCCATGCGACAACACCGGGATCATTCATCAAGATACTGGCCTGGTTAACGGCTTCGTGATAATCATAATGCGGCAAATAGCTTGAGAGTAGCATGGTAGCCGTGGTGAATTCAGGACTCTCTTCGTAGTCATAGAGAGCCTGGATGACGTCACTGATCCAGCCAGGGAAAACATCCTCGAAGGGCTCGGTGCCAAACACAACCAGTTTCACGGCATTGTCGAAAATAGGGAGCAAGTCATCGTTCATGATAAGTGGAACAAACTGCTCAACCTCAGACCTGGCCTGCTCCTCAGGGATGTCAGAGTGTCGGCCAGCGATGACGCCATCGATAATTGCTGTCTTAATGGGGTTGATCAAGGCGCTATACGTTAGTTTATAGGCAACTGCGCCATGGGCAGCTGCCAGAAGAGCGATTGTTGAAAACTTCATGGTTTAGCGAGTGTCTTTGGTGGTCGTCCTTCTCCCTGGAGCACTTACTCCTTTTATACAAAAGACATACGATATAAACACTGGCAGCCATTACGGTCCCTTAGCGGCTAATTAGTGGCTGGTTAAAGCCCTGTAGGGTCATCGTAGTCCGGAAATAGTGGGAATACCCCAGGTTGTTGTAGTGCTGCTTTAATATCGCCGCAGCCTTTAGAGCGCCGAGATTGGGAATTGATGTGTGTTTTCATTTGGTAAGCGTGTTGCAGCAAGTTGTTGGAGTTGATGTGATGAAATCTTTCTCTTTTGGATTGACGGCTTCTCTTCAGATGAATGAAGCCCATCTCGATTACCATTCTCATAGCCCAGGGTGAGACCAAAACAGTTTGTTGACTGGCCTGGAGCGTCATGAACAAATCGGAAACCTATAGAAAACCCCACAGCACTACCCCACAGTCGCTTTTAGTGCTTCTAGACAGTTCTCATCCCCTCGTATAGGATGTATAAGCGCGGAGGTTTCGGCACCCGATGTTGGCTGCCTCATGTATATCACCAACATGTGGAGGTTCGAGCATACAACAATTTGGGAGATGAGGTGGAATGAAATGTATAATGAGAGCCAACAGGAGGGGGTTCAATCAAGACGGATGGAAGCGGATTGAGCGAATAACAATTGGTGGTGTGTATCCTGCGCTCTATTATTTATGATGAGGCGGTCGGAATCTATGCTTTGTAAACTCCTAGGGGATCTAAACACCAGTGGGCTCCCTTTATCAGCAGTTAGTAGACGGCTCGCCTTCCCCACAAGTAGGGAACACAAAGGC
This sequence comes from Yarrowia galli, assembly GCA_900519055.1. Lineage (NCBI taxonomy): Eukaryota > Fungi > Ascomycota > Dipodascomycetes > Dipodascales > Yarrowia > Yarrowia galli. The sequence continues at coordinate 2,862,143 of ULGS01000006.1, read as the reverse complement.
GGGAAATATACGAAACGGCTTTTCCATCGTTCGGTGTTCCTTCATAATATTTGCCGTATCTGATTGTTTCACCACACGATCATGGAGTTCGTCTTGTACTGGAGATCGGCCCAGGCGCCCACTATTTCGGCTCGTGGGCACTATACAGAATGGGGCTATGCACGCGTCTTGTGACTATGGTAGCTTAGGAGCTATTTCTCTGTAGTGGGAATGGCTTTTCCCCTACAATAAAGGAGGGAAAGAACTAGACCTGCACACGGGTGGTCACACCCTCTCTTGAATTTACCCGTTCGGGTTAGGCCATATATGTGGTCAAGGAGAGGTGATGTTGTTCCCTTGTTGAGCCCACTTTCTGCCACAGCAGCACTAAAATCAAGTCAAAAAGCGAACTACTGCAATACACTCACCAGGGTGCAGCTGGACTTTTGAGGGCTGATACGAGAGAACCATGCTGCTATAGTCCCACGGAAATTTCCGGGAGGTGGAGTGTGTGTCACGGTACCGAGATGAAAATGACGAGGAGGCAATGTCTCAAGCAGAAGGTCACGCAAGTCAATGTTGAGGTTGAGGTACGCGCGTTAGATGTGATATACACGTGCAGAAGTGCTCTAGTGCTTCCAAAACTTCTGTTCTGAATTAGTATAACAAGTTTTAACAGTTGATTGTTGACGATTTCTCAGTCCTACTGCGTTTTTCTTTTCAAGACACCCATTGAACACAGCTTCTTTGGGCGGAGACTGTATATTCTGCTGCTGTATAAACACCTCTAGTTTAAAGTTAAATGGTTAGTCCCGGTTGTAATAATTTAGGTTACACATGATGCATATATGCATGCACCCTTCTCGTACCTCCAACTCTAACGTGACGACACAAACACACGACCTTGCAAGTACCAGTATGTTGGGTTGTACTGATTTCATTTTCGAGCACAGCGGAACCAGCAGAGCTCTACCGACTCACCTTAACATCTCTGGTTACTACGATGCGCTTCTGATTGCTCTCAATCACCCCGAATTGTCACCACAACACTGCATTACCCATCACACTACGAGTTACTCATACTGACACATCATTTATTGAGAGCTAAGGGGGCAAATTAAGCCAGGAGTGCCAACACTCCAGCAAACACAGCGCCTCCAGAGACGACCCACTTGTTGCCGGAATTGGCCTGGGCAGGTTTGTCAGCCTTGGGAGCCTGAGCAGGCGAGGCAGGCTTGGGCTCGGTAGAGCCTCCACTGGCAGGCTTGTCGGAAGAGCCGGTGGAAGCCTTGTCGGGTGATCCGGATTTGTCAGAGGAGCCGCCGTTGCCAGACTTCTCAGTGGACCCGGTATTGTCGGTCTTGTCAGATGATCCGGACTTTTCGATCTTGTCAGAAGATCCAGACTTCTCTGTCTTTTCGGTCTTGTCAGTCTTATCAGTCTTCTCAGTCTTCTCGGTCTTCTCAGCCTTGTCAGTCTTCTCGGTCTTCTCGGGCTTGTCAGACTTCTTAGGCTCACTGTCGGCCTTGGGCTTGGCAGTCTCGGTAGGGCCAGATGCACAGCCACAAGGCACGGTAATCTCAACGGTCTTGCCCTCACACTTGGGACAAACGGTCTTGATGACGGTGGTGGTGGCGTCCTTTGGAACAGCGGTGGTGACTTCTATGGTGGGAGTAATGCATTGACCTTCATCGTCGCAATGAGTGACAGTCAGGGTGATACTGGAGGTAACGAGGTCGGAGGCATCGCTAGTAATTTCAGGAGCAGAAGTTCCAGAGATGGAAGCATCAGTACCACCAGCCGAGTTCGACTTGGAGGCAGGAGCAGAGTCGGTAGCAGAAACAGAAGGAGAAGCCCCAGTAACAGAAGCAGAGGCTGGGGCGGGAGCAGAGGCATCGGGGGTAGAAGCAGAGGCCTCAGGGATAGGGGACGAGACCTCAGAAGCAGAGAGAGAAGCAGAGACGGACTCCTCCGGAGCAGGGGAAGAAGCGGGGGAAGAGGCCTCGGGGGAAGAGACAGAGGCGGAGCTAGAGACCTCGACGACAGGTACGGGAGCAGTGACTGTATCCACCCAGCCCTCGAGCTTGGCAATAAGATCGAGAAGCTTGTCGAGACTGGCCTGCAGCGCCTCAGACTTGTTCTCAACAGGCTCGATGATGGCAACGATATCTCTCAGCTTTTCTAAAAGAGGAAGCACGGACTCGGATAGATCCTCAGCGGACAGATCGTCAACCGAGTTTTGTCTTTTAGCTAGGGCACGGCGAGCCAGAAGATCGGGCAATCTGCTAACAAGATCGTCGATAGCGGTTGTGACATCGTCAATAAGTCCCTGGAGCTCTGGAGAGTCAGGAATCTCGGCCAAGAGGCCACCGAGCACGTCCGTGACATCAGTAAGCATGGTGTTCAGTTCGACGACGTCTTCCTTGGTGATGGGGGCGGTTGTGAATTTGGGGGCAGAGTCGGAAGTCTTGGTGGCGGGAGAGTCGGATGATGAGACAGCAGGAGTAGTGGGGCCAGGTGCAGCGGAAGACGAGGCCACGGGAGCAGGAGAGGGAGCGGAGGACGACGAAGATGCGGGCTTGGGAGCGGGAGCAGACGATGATGCCACGGGCTCAGGAACGGGAACAGACGAGGATGATGCCACGGGCTCAGGAGCGGGAACAGAGGACGAAGAAGACACAGGGGCAGGAGCGGGAGCAGACGAAGAAGACACGGGCTTAGGAGCGGGAGCAGACGAGGATGATACCACGGGTTCGGGCTGGGGGATAGGGCTGCTTGAGGAGACAGGCTCGACATGCTCGCTGGACGAAGAAGAAACAACGATTGGGTCTTCGGTCTTGTAAGGGTCGCAAACAGATCCTTCGGTGAGCTGAAGAGTACAGATCAAGCCAGTGACAACAAAGAGACCAGTCTCGATAGCCGAAGAAGCGTCGGGTAATGTTGAAATGGCCTTGACCTGATCGACCAAGAATCCCCATGCGACAACACCAGGTGCATTCATCAAGATACTGGCCTGCTTGACAGCTTCGTGGTAATCGAAATGAGGCAGATAACTTGAGAGCAGCATGGTCGCAGAGGTGAAGGCGGGGCTCTTCTCGTAGTCTTCCAGGGCTTGGATTACATCGCTGATCCAGCCAGGGAAAACATCTTCGAAGGGTTCGGTGCCCATCACAACCAAATCTACAGCATCGTCGAAAATAGGGAGCAGGTCATCGTTCATGATGAGAGGAACAAACTGCTCCACTTCAGACCTGGCCTGTTCCTCAGAGATGTCTGAGTGCCGACCGGCGATCACACCGTCGACGATTGCTGTCTGAACGGGGCCGATCATGGGCGGATACCTGATTTCATAGGCAACTGCGCCGTGAGCAGCTGCCAGAAGAGCGATTGTTGAAAACTTCATGATTTAGCGAGTGTGTTTGGATGTGTCCGCCCTTCTTTCTGGCGCGCTCCATCCTTTTATACTTGGAGCATACGATACAAACACTGGCAGTTGTTTCTCTTAGCGGCTAATTAGTGGCTGGCCAACGCCATGTAGGGTCATCATAGTCCAAAATAAGCACAGGTTCTCCAGACTTTTGCAGCGCTTCTTTGATCTCGCCGCAGCCTTGGGAGCGCCGAGACTGGAAACAGGTTTGTGGGATTACATCTAGTATATGCAATTTAATGTCATGTAGCATGTGCTGAAAATTGATGTGATTGAACATATTTTCTTTGAGCTTGACGGCTTGTCTTTTGATGAAGAATGCCCCTCTTGAGTATCATTCTCATAGCAAAGGAGGACACTAAAACAGTTTGTTGACATTCCTGGAGCGTCAATGACAAATCGGGAACCCTTAGAAAGCCCCCACCACTACCCCACAATTGCTTTTAGTGCCTCTGGACAGTTTTAAGCCCCTCGTGGAGGGCGTGTAAGCTCGGATCGGCACTCAATCCTGGCTGCGTTACGTACATCGCCAACACGCGGAGGTTCAAAGCATACAGCAAATTGGGAGATGATGTAGGGAAAAGATATTGAGAGTTATCAGAGTGGGACTGAATCAATACGAATGGAAGCGGATTGAGCGAATAACAATTGGTGGTGTGGGTCCCCCCTCTATCATTTATGATGAAGGAGTCTGAACCAATGCTATGCACACTCCTAAGGAATCTAAGTACCAATGGGCTCCCTTTATCAACACTTAGTAGCAGACGGCTCCCCTTCCCCACATGTCAGCAGCACAAGGGCAGGAATACACAAAATGGCTTTCCCATCGTTCGATGTTCCATTATAATATTTGTGGTATTGGATATTTCCACCATACGACCGTGAAAGCCATCTTGAAGTCGAGGTCTACCGTGGCGCCCATAGATTCCCGCTTGTGGTCACTGTACATACTTGTACAGATTGGGGCTATGCACGCGTCTTGTGACTATCGTGGCTTAGAAGCTTTTTCTCAGTAGCGGGATTGGTCTTCCCCTTCATTAAAAGAGGGAAAGACTGTACACGGCTAGTCACTCTATCTCTATAATTTACCCGTTTAGGTTAGGCCATATATGTGGTCAAGGAGAGGGTGATTTGTTTCCTTATTGAGCTCACTTTCTGCTATAAGTAGCCAACATTAAGATCTAGCCAAAAAGCGAACTACTGCAATACGGTCACCAGGGTGCAGTTGGACTTTTGAAAGCCAACACGAGGCAATGCAAATGCTGTGGCCTTGAGTACTGTAGCCCCACGGACACTAGAAGGAGGTGGAGAAGGTTCCACGGCACCGCGCCAAGTGGCTGCCGTTTGGTAGGAGCCGGTGACTTGAGCAAGAGAGTCACGCGAGTCGATGTCGAAGCTGACTTGTGCATGTCAGATGCAGAAGCGCGTCGCACAAGTTGCAGCGCCCCCATCCACGCTGGTCAGAACCGGTATTGCGAATTGTGACTACAGCTCGACAGTTTTACAGCTCGACCGTGCACTGCTGCCCATTACGGCTGTTGTATATAACTCCCTTTGGAAGAGACTGTATATCCTCTGTTACACAGCTTTAATCCAAAGTCAAATGTCGGTTAGTCCCGGTTGTGGCGATTTAGGTTGCACATTATACATAAACATGCAAGCACCCTTCTCGTACTTCCAACTCTAATGTGACGTCACCAGCACCTTGCATACACTCTGTACAAGTAGTCCACTTTGTACCACATCAGTGAGCACGACAGAAGCAGTAATTGTAGCTTAACCGATTCATCAGAACATCATCGATTACTACGGCGTGTTCAGAACTGCTCATACACCCAACCCTTTCACGACGGCATACTGCAGAATTAAGAATCATACCATGAGTTACACAGATATCATTTATTGAGAGTTAAGAGGGAAATTGGCTTAATTAAACCAGGAGAGCAAGAACTCCAGCAAGTGCTACACAGCCAGAGACGGCCCACTTGTTTCCGGAGTTTGCCTGGGCAGGCTTGTCGGCTTTAGGAGCCTGAACAGGAGAAGCAGCCTTAGAAGCTTGGGCGGGAGCAGCAGCCTTGGGCTCAGCAGATCCATCGTTGGCGGGCTTCTTGGAAGAGCCAGTGGAGGCCTTGTCGGGAGTATTAGACTTCTCAGATGATCCAGCCTTGTCGGTCTTGTCAGATGATCCGGACTTTTCGATCTTGTCAGAAGATCCAGACTTCTCTGTCTTTTCGGTCTTGTCAGTCTTATCAGTCTTCTCAGTCTTCTCGGTCTTCTCAGCCTTGTCAGTCTTCTCGGTCTTCTCGGGCTTGTCAGACTTCTTAGGCTCACTGTCGGCCTTGGGCTTGGCAGTCTCGGTAGGTCCGGGGGCGCAACCACAAGGTACGGTAATCTCAACAGTTCTGCCCTCGCACTTGGGACAGACAGTCTTGATGACGGTGGTGGTGGCATCCTTTGGAACAGCAGTGGTGACTTCCATGGTGGGAGTAATGCATCGACCCTCATCGTCGCAATGAGTGACAGTCAGTGTGAGACTCGAAGTAACAAGGTCGGAGGCACTGTTGTCGACACTGCTAGTCACAGCAGGGGCAGAAGAGCCGGAAGAAGTGTCACTTGCAACACCAGGGGAGCTAGACATGGAAGCGGAAGCTGAGGCAGAAGCTGGTTCCTCGGAAGCTGAGGAGGAGGACTTGGGGGCAGAAGCGGACGCCTCGGAAGAAGAAGCAGAAGAGGCTACTTCAGGAGCAGAGGGGGATGCGTTGGGTGAGGGAGCAGGGGAGGACGCCTCGGGAGTAGATGAGGAGGAGCTGGAAACTTCAACAACAGGTATAGGTTCAGTAACCGTCTCCACCCAGCCCTCAAGCTCGGCAATAAGAGCGAGAAGCTTGTCGAGACTGGCCTGCAGCGCCTCGGATTTGTTCTCGACAGGCTCGATGATAGCAACGATGGCTCTCAGCTTCTCGAGAAGAGGAAGCACAGACTCAGACAAGTCCTCAGCAGACAGATCGTCAACCGAGTTTTGTCTCTTGGCCAGGCCACGACGAGCCAGAAGATCAGGCAGTCTGCTAACGAGGTCGTCGATAGCACTTGTGACGTCGTCGATCAGTCCCTGGAGCTCAGGGGAGTCAGGAATCTCGTCCACGAGGCCGCCAAGCACGTCCGTGACGTCGGTAAGCATTGTGTTGAGCTCAACAACGTCTTCGACTGTAATGGGGCGGTTGTGAATTTGGGGCAGAGTCGGAAGTCTTGGTGGCGGGAGAGTCGGAAGACGAAACGAACAAGAGTAGCAGGGGATGGGGCTGCAGAAGACGAGGCCACGGGCTCGGGCTTGGGAGCGGGGGTAGGAGCAGAGGAGCTTGAAGCCACAGGCTTGGGAGCAGGAACAGAAGAGCTGGATGCCACGGGTTTGGGGCGGGGACAGGCGAGCTGGATGCCACGGGTTTAGGAGCGGGGACAGAGGAGCTGGAAACCACGGGCTTAGGGGCAGGAGCAGACGAGGAGGAAACCACGGGCTTAGGAGAGGGAACAGGGGAGCTGGAAACCACGGGCTTAGGAGAGGGAACAGGGGAGCTGGAAACCACGGGCTTAGGAGAGGGAACAGGGGAGCTGGAAACCACTGGCTTAGGGGCGGGCACGGACGAGCTGGAAGCAACGGGCTTAGGCGCTGCGCTGCTGGACGAAGCGGGGACGACCACGGGACCCTCGGTGCTGTAAGGGTCGCAAACTGATCCGTCGGTGAGGTGGAGAGTACAAATCAGACCAGTGACGGCATAAAGACCATCTACGATGGCCGAAGAAGGACCGGGCAGATCTGAAGTATCCTTGATCAAATTAACCAGAATACCCCATGCGAAAGCGTTCGGGCTGTTCATCAAGATGCTAGCCTGATGAACGGCTTCATGGTAATCAAAGTGCGGTAGGTAAGTTGAGAGGAGCGAGGTGGCTGAGGTGAAGTCGGGGCTCTTCTTGTAATCTTCCAAAGCCTGAATGACATCACTGATCCAACCAGGAAACACTTTATCAAAGTCAGACAAGTGGGCAAAGACCATATCAACAGCATTATCGAAGAGAGGAAGCAGGTCGTCGTTCATAATGAGCGGAACAAACTGCTCGACTTCGGACCTTGCCTGAGCCTCGGGGATATCAGAGTGTCGACCGGCAATGACACCATTGATAATTGCAGTTTGGATAGGGTCGATGTAGAAGCCGTTCTTGAGTTTGTAGGCAGCTGCCGTATTGACAGCAGCCAGGAGAGTAATTTTCGAAAGCTTCATGGTTTAACGAAAGTGTAAGGATGTCTCTTTCTCTCATTCCTGGTACACCCGGTCCGTTTATATAAAGCGCAATTGCAACCGGTAGTCATTGCTGTCTAGCGCTTCTTTAGTGAGTGGCCCACTTTATTTATGAGTCGGATAGTAAGTAGCCCACAGGCTAACCCCGAGTACATTTAGTTGTGTAAAGCCCTTACTTGATATCGCCGCAACTGTGAAAGTCGGGGATTGTGCTTGTAGGAGTTCGAATAAGATGGCACAAGTACATTACGGAGTTGAGACATGTGGAAACAATAGAAACCTGCCTTGGCACATTCTGTCGAAATGTATCATACCTTTTCCCCGAATGTTTTTCAAGAGCTAGCGTTAAGACAGAAACGGTCTATTGACATGTTTCGGGAATCAGGGACAGATTTAGAATCCTTCAGGGAGCCCAAAATTACCCCACACTCAGTTTTAGTGCCGTTAGTGAGTAGCCATCCCTGCCTACAGAATGTACAGGCGCCGAGATCTTCATCGCTCACAGTTGATTGCATTGTGTATCACCAACTCAAGGAGGTTCAAGCATACTGCAGATGATGCTGGTGAGAAGGATGATGACAGCTACACGTCTCTCGATCAAATCGAAAGGAGACAAGTTGGGCGGGTAAGATAACGATGGCTGGTCTTCAATTCCATATTGTTCGTGATTGGGCTTTCTGAATGTATGCTACACGGAGAAGGTCTAAACATTAGCTAGTAGACCCCCTTTTTTCAACAGCTCCTCATAATTATGGCTAATGGACTCCCCCTCCTCTTGGGAACACAATAACTCAAGAATGCAGAACGGCTTTCCAATTGTTCGGTGTCTTATGGTATAGATTTGCGGCAACTGGTTGTTCCTCCATACATCTATCGAACCCATCTATCGAACCCTTCTTGAACTTGAACTGTGCCCAGGGGCCCACAAATTCCGGCTTGTGGGCACCGTGAAGATCTGGGCTATCTACGCGTGGTATAACCGACCCAGAGTACTTCATCCAGATACCAGAACTGCTCTTCCCCATTGAGGATGAAATGGAAGCTAGCCCATTGTACGGGCGGTCACATTCCCCCTAAAAAACGAACAATGGTGATTTTGTTCCTTGTTAGGCACACAAGCAACTGTTAGTCCGTAAAATCTGGCTTAAAAAAAAAAACAGACTACTGCAATACAATGGCCAGGGTGTTGTTCTCATGAGGACCGATACGCGAGACTAATAGCACTTAACGCCGTGGAAATCTAAACGCGGTGGAGACTGCGTCACGGGGCCAGGGGATTGAGTGAAAGTCTACATTCGCGTCCACAACACCCCCAGGGTAAGCATCTGCGACAGATTTTCCTCGTGATCTCCAGACAGGCGGTAACATGACACAATGGAACGGCACATCTAGGCACAGACGTGGTGAGACATTGGCGATACCCCTGAGATTGAGTTCATTTAACAACCGGCTTTGGAACTGCTAGGCGTTGTTGTAGTGGTTGTTGACCCCTGTCGTTGTAGTCATTGTAATGCAGTCTCGGGACGCGAACCCTGGACACACTATCAATTGCTTAATTCGGTGGGTGGAAGTGAGTGTTAGTTCAGCTCCTCGTGGTTCTTGCATCTCAACACCGCACATGGTGGGAAACCTTATTGGTGGTGGTGTGCATCACATCACCTGGTATCAACACGCATACAAACACTGGACATAGGCTTCCCATTTTGGTGTCACAACTGAGACACCTCATGAACAGCAAAGTGTCGACGATACTGCCACCCGAAATTCTGCTGAATGTTCTCGAACACGTGTCTCTGAAAGATGTTGCCAATTCGCCGCTGTTTGCCACACTTTCCGTCAAGTCGCAGACTCCTATCTGAGCTCCTCCGATGCACTCTCTCTATACCCATGGCTCTCGGTTCCGACAAACAGTACACTAATTTCGTTAGTTAGGTATGTTACGGACCCGGTGTTGCCGCGTCAGCGTAAGAGACTGAAAGCAACGGAGCGTCTGGCCGATGAGCTGAGACAGGACATGAAAAATGATACCAACATCCACGGCCACGACGTCACCAGAGAGGACGATTACGAGATTCACAAGTTCGAAGACGAATCGTTCAAGCTGCCTCTGCTAGTGGACGGTTTTCTTCACATATACTGGCCCGGAGAAGTCTGTAAGACGAAGGATGGCTCCTGGGTGGTTCAGATTCACATAAAGAAAGTGCAGTGGGAAGGACCCATCCCTGCCAGCACCCTTAACCTGAATACCACCAATAAGAGGGTCATCAGAGGTGAATCGCTACTCATTCATACGCGAACTGGCACCCAGATCCCATGCGGCACTATCTTCTGCTACGAGACCCTGATGCAGTGCAGCACTGAAGACGAGCACATTGTCTTCTTTGTCACCGATCTGGGGGGTCCAGAAGATCGAATGAATGAGCTGTTCTATGGAGACTTTCAAACAGGCAAGATAGTCAAGCTATGCCAGACGAAGAGTCACGCTATTCATTGTCCCAGTCGCCGCGGGGGACGACGATTCCTGCTCAGAAACCGTCACATGTGGATGCTGGCCTGCGACCCGGGCGGGGAACTTCGGGTGTCCCAGTTGGATCTATTCAAGACCGAGAGTTGGATATTTACCGAAGGCCGAATCGGGATGGGATACCCCTCCTCGCCGTAAGCACGATTGAGGTTCCCACAAGTGCCTCAGCTGACGTGATGCCCCAAGCGGCTTTGGTGTTCCAAACTCCGCTAACTGGACAGACTAAACCTTTCACGAGAGAGGTCTACACACTAGCTGAACACACGCAAGTGTCTACGGAGGGGTACCGCAAGTAGAATGTAAATTCCGACCATATTAGGAGGGAGGGGGCTCAGGAATCTCATGTGTGGCTACCTGGTACCAGGTACTGGCGCCGATGAAGATGTGTTGTAGCCCACCGGCTCGTAACAGCTATGTACTTGTTTGCCCGATACGAGATTAGCTACGCGGGAAGAACCCCTGTTTCAATCCCCTCCCCGCTTATGATAGAAGAAACGAGGGAATAATAGAACAGACGTTTGCAAGGATATAGCCCAGAATGTACTGTAGTTACCAGCACCGCCACTCGGTTGTATCGGATGAGGGGTAATTTTTATAGTCGTTTAGTTAGAAAACTTGTGGAGGTACCTGTCTCCAGGCTAAGACTAGCGAGAGCTTTCGTCGGAAAAGCGGGATTAACAGATGCCGTTGTCATTGCGTTGCGAAGAAAAAATGTTGCAGCTGAGCAAACAACAGGTGGGTCGCTGCTCAGCGTTCCCCAAAGATATCTGATCATCAGGAAGCACGCAAAAAAATTGAGCTGTAGGGGAATTGAACCCCTGGCACCTGCTATCGAATGGAAGGCAGATATGTTACCACTACACCAACAGCCCGAAAATTTGATACTCAAAAAAGTGGACTTTCAATTCATACAGATGTAGCAAAAGTCACGTGACCGAAAAATTTGAGAATTTGTGCAGCGATTTTTGGGCGAAGCAGAGGAGATGAGTGAGATGGAACTAATAAGGGTTGCTGATTAGGGCTTGAAGAGTATATCGGCCAATATTGGCTTCAATCAGTAGCCTAGTGTCGTCGTTATCGACGCATCCATTTCTCGCCTCAATCGCTCACCTCAAAATCACCGAGATAAACTTCCAGACATTGACGCACTTGATCTTCATCACTTCACAAAACATGGAAGAATCGATATCGTTGGAGGAGACAAACAGACACCGAATCTCTCTGGGGCTCAAGCCCATCCCGATTCCCGGTGCTCCTGCTAAGCCCCAGGCTGTTCCCGAAGCCTCAGGTGAGGTTTCTGAGGAGGCTCGAAATCGTCTGCGACAGTCACTTGGTCTGGCCCAGGAAACCAAAACCCGTGACCAGGTCGAGTACGAGAACTGGCAAGCGAAGCAGAAGGAGATTACAGAGAGCCATCGACAGAGTGAGATCGAGGCTCGGCTTGCAGCGGCTGCTGACCGACGAGCAAAACGGAAACGACTGGCTGGAAGTGGACTTGGAGAAGATGGTGATGATACAATGTCTTTCCTGAAGAACATCAAGAAGAAGAAACCCAAGATTGCGATCCAGCTGGAGGATGACGTGGAGGATGTGGAGTACACTTCAAAGGATCTGGGAGGCATGAAGGTCGGCCACTCTTTGGAGGAGTTCCAAAATGGAAGTGGCGAAGATATCATTCTCACGCTCAAGGATACCGACGTCTTGGACGAGGAGGGCGAGGACATTCTTGAAAGTGCACAACTGAATGAGGGCTCGAAACAAAAGGCTTCTGATCAGCTACGGAAGGGGGTTCAACGCACTGCTTACGACGAGAGTGGAAAGCTCGGGGAGGATCAAAAGGAGGACTTCTTCGTTCTCGAGGAAGGAGGAGTCATCAAGGGCGTTTCTGCAGAGGCTGAGGCTCTTAAGAAGAGCAAGGCCAAGGAGAAGGAGAGGACGAAGGTGTCATTTTCGTTCCTCAACGACGAGGATGAGGATGATTTACCCACATCAGACTACAAGAGAGTGAAGAAGAGCAAAAGCAAGGGCAAGAAGAGTAGGGAGGGGTCTCGACGGGTCAAGCTCGAGTCAGAGGAGCCTGAGGATGACAAGCGTCATCTCACTAACAATGTGAGCAAGAAGCTCAGTCAACAGGAGGTCGATGACATGCTGCGTGATGATGATGAAGAGTTCCGACTATCTATGCGGAAGAACCTCATCAAGTCTCAGAAGAACCGTAAGAAGCTCACTCCGGAAGAGCTCGCGGAACAACTTGCAGCTGATCGAGACGAAGATATGGGTGTCAAACAAGAGGAGGAAGATGAGGGACTGGTACTTAATGAGACTACTGATTTCCTCACAACCCTGAGAAAGGCCCAGGAGGCCAAGGAGGAGGAGGAGGAAGGTGTGATGGTTGAAGAGATGGATGTCGAACCCGAGACTACAGAGACCCCAGCTGAGGCTAGAGTCGAGGCGGAAGACTCTGAAGTTGGCATCAAGGAGGAGCCAGAGACAGTGGATGATCCCCTTAACGAGGAGGATATTGGTACGGGTGCTGGAGACGTTCTGAAGATGCTTAGATCTCGAGGTATCATTAAGAATGTGAGCAAGGAAGAGCGGGAGAAACAGAAGGCTTTGCGAGAGCAGCGAGAATGGCGAAAGCGAGAAGAGCGAGAGAACTTACTTCGGGAGATTCGACTGCGTGAGGAGCGAGAGCAGCTGGAAGAGGAAGGTGTCTACGAAGGTCTTAGTCGTCAGGAGCGGGAGGAGATCGAGGCTGAGGAAGAACGGATTCGACTTCAGGAGGAGGCTGATGCTGCTCAGAAACGGTTCGAGAACTACGAGCCCGAGATCAATCTCCAGTACTACGACGATATGGGTCAGAAGCTCGACAGTAAGGCCGCCTACAAGTATCTGTCGCACCAGTTCCATGGAAAAGGTCCTGGTAAGGGCAGTGTTGAGAGGAGTTTGAAGAAGGCCGAGGAGGCTCGTAACCAGGAGCGACTGGCTCACGAGAGAACCCAGGCGTCCAGCAGCACCAACAAGACGTCTGCTGGTACGAGAATTGGTTAAATAGAGGTATGTATATACCACACTCGAATTGCATTAATTTATCGACGGGTCTACTCGTATTGTAGTCTAGCCATGGCCCCCGTATCCACCGGTGTATATTTAGATTCGTATGCAACGTGTGTAATAATAGATGTCTCTTTGTTCGGTTAGTGGAGTCGGAAATAAGCGTTGATAGACAATTGGGCAGACGATTGAAATCATGTGTTTGGTGGAATAGGGGCAAGTTGAGAGAAGGGAAGAAGGGCTAGCCCGAGAACAAGCGAGCGAGAGAGATACAATGGGACACAAGACTTGCCCCACTAGTTACAAAGACGCTATTTATAATATATACGGCCACTTGTATACGTGCTATACTCTCATTTTACGGCATTACACCAGTGGATCGACACTTTAGCCCTACGTTGTTTTTTGGTCTGTATTGTACCTGCAGTTGGGTCAGGTACGGCGAGTGTGTACGTGGACATGGCTGTATTTGTCCTTTTAGTGTGCCATGTAAAATAATGTTGGAACGATAATGTTGGAACGATAAGTGCAGGACTTTCTTTTGCCTGCCTGTGTTGCGTGTGCTGCGTGAGCGTGTCAAATGTCTTCTCTCATTGTTACGTGACGTGACCCCGAATAGGCAAGTGACAATGACCAAAAGACATTCATAGACGCCCTATAAGTCCCTGATATTGGCCAATAAAGAGCGATAAAAAAGACGGTGTCGAAATAACGTGAGTTGGCACCAACTAATGAGGACCTTGCTGCCAGTTTCAGCCGCTCTAGGGCGTGTCCGCATATGGTCGGCATTTACTGTCTCAATCTTTCAATGTCTCACGAACATTGTTTGAAGACAAAATAGACGTAAAGCTACGTGAGCGGGAAAGGTGGATCATGTTACAGCTGTGAGAAGATGCTGCGGAGATGGTGGTTGTATTTATTTGAACACGCGATCGCCGTTCGACACGAAATCCTGGGCTCCACTTGATCACAAACTCTCTCTTGCTGTCATCCACGTCATCATCTCTTCAATCTTATGGAGGTGACGTCAAAAGTATACTCTCGGTGCGTCCGTGTAGAAAAGTTGATATTAGGTTTTGGACTAGGTTGAAGAGATGTCAGCAACACTGCTACAAACAACAACGCAGCATGCCTTCGGTCGAAGAAATGTCGTCAAACACGGGGCAAGGCCCCGGCATCGCATCTCCAGCTCCCGAAACCAATGGCCACGCCTCCCAGCCCTCCCACACACACCAGGAAGCCCCTGTACGACCCACCCTCGAGAACGGACGCTCCTACATCAACCTGGACACTCTCAGTAAAGACAAGCATTTGCGGACGGGCTCGTCGTCCACGATTCTGGAAGAAGAGCCCAGTACACGAGTCCGACGGTCCGCAAGTACCTCCAAACCACCACTACCCCAGACCCAAAACCCCACGCAAAATCAACAGTATCAACAACAGACGCAGCTGCACCCACAATACCAGCCTCCAAGAGCTTCCACGCCCAAGAGAACTCCTCTTTTCGACTCAGGACAGTCCTACTCACAGCGATTTCACAACAGAACGTCGTCATTCTCCGTCAGAAGCGCCAGAGCGCGTTCTCTGTCTGCGTCGTCGCAAGAAGCACTTAAACACCTGGCACCACCAGTCTCCGTGCCCCTGGTCGTGTGCTGTCTCATGTGGTACCTGTCGTCGGCCATGAGCAACACCCTCGGAAAGGCCATTCTCACCAAATTCGGATACCCAGTAACCCTGTCCCAGATCCAGTTTCTGGTGGCAGTCCTATGTGGAGCTACAACTATCCAGATGTCGCAAATGCACCCCAAGTTTCGACAAGCTCTTCCGCCAGGAATGGTGGGACCTCAGGGACTCATTTTCCCTCCCACAAAAGACATGCTTAAAACTACGGCACCCATGGGCTGTTTCCAGCTCTCTGGACACATTCTCAGTCATATGGCTACGGGCATGATCCCCGTGTCCTTAGTACACACCATCAAGGCTCTCTCGCCTCTGTTCACCGTGGCTGCATACAGACTACTGTTTAACGTCCAGTACTCGCCCTCCACATACCTGTCTCTCATTCCTCTGGTGACTGGAGTCATTCTCACCTGCTCCACGTCCTTCCGAGCCCAGTTCATGGGCATCATCTACGCTCTGCTGGCGGCTTTGGTGTTTGTGTCGCAGAACATGTTTTCCAAGAAGCTACTCACTTCCGGAACCACCGCTGGCCCTGGAGGTCCCGCTTCTGCCACACACACTCGGAAGCTCGATAAACTCAACATTCTGTGCTACTGCACCGCATTGGCCTTTCTGTTCACCACGCCTTTGTGGTTCTTTTCAGAGGGCTGGACGCTCATCAAGCTCTTCTTCCGAGGCGAGGCTCTGGTCAAGGACTCGTCTCTGTTTGTGCTCGCCATCCAGCTTCTGCTGAACGGAATCGTACATTTCGCCCAGAACCTTCTTGCATTCCAGGTTCTCTCCATGGTGTCGCCCGTGACCTACTCCGTGGCATCGCTGCTCAAGCGAATCGTCGTCATTGTCTGGGCCATCATCTGGTTCGGCCAGTCCGTGTCTGGAATCCAGGGCTTTGGCATCTTCTTGACCTTCACTGGTCTCTATCTCTACGACCGATGTGGAGGTGACAAGAAGAAGGGAGGACATGGCAGTTCGGTGGACGGTACCGAAAAGGACGCCCAGCTGCCCAAGTAACATTAGTACGACCAAGTACAAAATTCATACGCATTCGCAAATTGCATATTGCCCCTTTCAAATCATATAGATGTATTAATTAGAGTTGTATATTGAGAGACTGTAAGGTGGCGCGATAGCGAGAAATTACGATAAGAGGGGGCTGCAAAAACTCTACTTGTAGGCTACGCAAACAATACACTTGTCATTTATCATTTAAATACATTAGCGGCTGAGCTCTATGTCTCGCTCTAGTCGTGTTGTTAATTTTCCGCGTCACCACGCTTCTTTTTTGTGCCGTCGTCTAATTAGGGGGATGAGTAACGGACTAGTGCTTACCAGCAGGTCGCTCTCCGGTCACCTTAGCAACCCAGTCCTTGGCAATGTCTCCGAGACCGACCATGCAAACGGTCTGCCAGATACCCAGGCCGATTCGGGGGGTCACACCTCGGTAGAGACCCTTGATACCGTTCTGCTTGTAGATGTACTGGAAAGCGCTCCACACAGTCAGGTTCTTGGGTCGGTTGGGATCAACAGTCTTGGACTGCATCTCGACTCGAATGACCTCGATAGGCTGGTTCCATGCGGAAAGACCACCACCAACGGTAGAGGCGGCAATCTTCTCAAAGGCGTTGAGAGGTCGGTCGTCCTTCTTGCCGGTGATGTTTCGAATACCCTCCTCAGCGAGTCGGGAGAATCCGAATCGAGAACCCCAGTTGGTCATCTGTCGGATGGCAACGGCGTTGACACCCTTATTGATACCTGCGAAACCCTCCTTTCGGAAGATCTCCTTAAAGACCTGGATGGAGCTGGGGGGAACGACACCGGAAGCAGCCTGCTTGGACCGAGTGATTTCAACGGTCTTCATACAGGTGCAGAAACCCATGGTAAGGTAGGCCTGGACCAGACCTCCAGAAATACCTCCAGTGATACCGGAGGCAAAGTTGCCAAAGCCGAGGCTCTTCTTGGCGACGTACTCGGCCTCAGAAGAGACAAACAGCAGAACAGCTCCCTTGGTGGAAGCCTCGATCCAGGCCCAAGGAATCAGACCCTGGTAGAAACCAAAGACTCCTCCTCGAGACCAGACTCGGCCAATGGCCTGCATCATGGTATCGCCTCGGTTGGCGGCCATTGTGGTCTGTGTTAGTCATCATTGTCGCTACATCTTGCGAACCTCGGTTTTCGGAGGTCCCGAGATGTCTGCTCTCGACGATCATCGGCCATTGCTCGGTTTGCTTTGCATGGCTTGAGCATGGGTGCGGCCGACATCGGCCGAGGACTTGCATGCTTTCTGCAGATCCCATCCTGGGGGGTGTGCGATGACGCACCCGAAAGCTGGGGTATATTATCGTGGTGCAGTAATAGCAAATTACCTCGGTATGAGTCAGAGGGAGGAGGGTGTTTGCTCTCTTGTTCCGAGTATCATCAGTTGTGTGTGGTAGTACTCACCTTGACCACCTCAAGAGGTTGTCCTAAAGTCGTGACCCTGAAGTTAGTAATTGTGATTAGGGGAGAGGAGACGCGCGCGGTGGAGCAGGTTTGAAAACGCAATGGTGCACGGCGGAAGGTCTCCCGCGTTCAACTATCCAATTGCCGCTATTACTCGCACTTCCGTGCATAACCAGAGTGTTCCGCTCATTAGCTGCGGGACCAAGGGGCGACTGGACTTCCATGGTGCGATGCCAAGACAGACGCATTGTGCTGAATGGGGGCAAAAGTCGGTACAAAGCCGGCCATCCAACAATGTCGCACGCGTCACAAAGCCGGTATTGTGACTCTTATTGCGTGGCCATTGCGGCTGACCCCACGTTTTGCGTGTCCTTCATTATCGACCCAAACTTGCAATTGCAATTGTGTAAGATACTCACTCAAACATGTTGAGACCGGCTCCCAGCAGAATGTTGCTGAAGCTGACGGGCTTCTTCTGGATATCGCCTTGGTTGGGGGTAGCAACGGCCATTGTGTTAGTAGTGGGTGTAGTGGGTCGGAGAAAGAGGGAATTGGTGAGTGCAGGGAGAGGGTCCGGTATATATACTTCGTCCGTTATACACCAATGGACAACACACAGGGTTTTGGTTTTGACAGTATCAGATCCCAGAGTTTGGGCCCAAAGTTTAAGTGGCTGATTAGAGTGTGTGTGGGCGGGTAGGGTGGAGGGTAGATTGATGAGACGGAGACGTTTAGGGCAAAACTATGTTGAGGTTGAATTTCTTTGGAGTGCCTGAAAACGGTGAGTAATTGTGTGTGTTGTGAGATCTATGTGTGCGGAGAAGGAGGGGTCGCGGCGATGAGGCTGCGGTGTCCACATGACGTTGCTTTTTCATGTTGGAGTCAGCATTTCAGAGGTGTTTCATGCATCTTCATTTGGCCTCATTAGTGGTGGTGAGAGTACAACTGGAGCTACCGATAGACCCATTGAGCTCGCCTGCCTACTGTACATGTACCTATAGAGAGCACGAGATACGAGTATCGTGCAATTGGAGCAAACTCACCCAGCCGTTTGATCAGGAACAATGCCACCCAAAATTAACAGCCTCCGTCTTTGTTTCGGAGTCACAACCTCCTCAGTTTTTCCGTGACACGGGTTGTTGTTGAGGCTGGCCCAACGAACCTTCCAAACGGAAGAGTATGCGTGTCGTAACTTTCGTCTAGCTCGCCAGACTCGTGTGTCTGCGGGGCTTCTCAACGAGATTGAGCTAATACTGTACTTGTTAGCAAGACAACAACCACGCTGTTGAGCATATAGTGAGAGAGGGGAAAGCATGACTCATGTGTGTGAGTTGTGTGTGATAATAGATAACGACTCGGGGACCCAATTGATGAATAGATAATACACGCGCGCCAACGCATCAAATTGACATCTATATATAAAGCCCTCAATTGCACCAAATCCAGACTCTCCTTGTCCTCGCCCAACTTAAGATGAGCAGAACAACGTGCACCATTTGTATCGCATGTAGAAACTAACAGCCGCAGAAACTGTACCTACCGCTATCTGGTCTGATCCATACCCAATTGTCATATCGTCGTATAACCTGGGAATGCATAACGGAGGGGTAAAACGGTCTGGATCACGTGCATGCAGTTATAATGGTGCCATTGAGCGAGAGCCCCTGTTTGAATGTTCCCTTTCTGCACATTTTGTTGCTCACCTCCACAGTAAATACCCACCTGGATAACCGTCGATAATATTTTACGACATTAGCTTAATCTGCTGTCAATCAGGAATAAAGTGAGCCGTTGGGGTGGGTAATGGGGGACCATTTAGTGGCTAAAGAGCATTTCCGACTATGGACTACATCAATCGACGCTAAATGGTGACTAGAGTATAGTATAGGGCTGCACTCGTACCCTCGCGGTTCCTATTAGAAATACTGTCATTGGTCAAAGCCGCACAGCTGTCCATTCCGGGTTCCTGGGACCGTTATTGATGCACATGTTCAATGTCGAAAAGTTATGGCCCAAATGACGATCAAGCCCACCTCAAGGAGTAATCGTTGGCGATGTACGAATACGGAAGTGTTGGAACAGAGGTACGTTGAATGCCTAGGTATTGTCATTTCCACCCAGACCCATTAATAGCTACCAGTGCCGATAGCCAGAATACACCTCCTATAGCACTACAAGTATTGGCACTACTTGAAGCTATACTCGCAGTCTATTGTCCACCTTCGTACAAGTAGCTCATCTCTCTTCGAAGATCACAATGCAACCCTGGATCCAACTGTAATCAATGACACCAACTGCGCGGCTGAACCCACATTTCTGTACGAGCCTATCAGTTGTCTCACCGGGGCTCGACCTACACATACGTCCCCATCCCTACCCTCCTCCCCACATCCACTAATATGCGTATGTAATCATTATAGAAATCCTTCTCAAGTGTATTCTCAATCTTGTTCATAAACCTTTGTTGTCTCCTTCTCTCTCCCCTGCTCCAATCATGCTCTAGTGGACATCATGAGCCCCGGACCTGCAGCAGCGTTGTATCCACTCTTCATGTTGGTGCCCACATCAAAGTAGGCGTGGTCAGCTGCTCGCTTGGCCGAAATTCGGCAGGCAGGATCGTATGCCAGCAGATGCTCCAGCAGATCGAGACCCTCGTGGTCCAATGGAGTCACGGTTCGACCAATGTCTTTGCGGCTCCACTGGGGGAATGTGGGCTTGTAGTCGGGCAGAGCAGTCACGCCGGGCCAGGTCTCCTCGGTGGGGGTTCCCAGCAGTCGGAAGATCTTGAAAATCTCGTCAATCTCAGAGTCTCCGGGGAACAGGGGCTTTCGGGTCACCATCTCGGCAAAGATACAGCCAATGGACCACATGTCGACGCCAGTGGAGTACTGTCGACCTCCGAGCAGAATCTCGGGAGCTCGGTACCACAGTGTGACAACCTCGTGGGTGTAGGTTCTGAGAGGCACGCCAAAGGCTCGGGCGAGACCAAAGTCAGCGAGCTTGAGGTTTCCCTCTCGGTCAATGAGCAGGTTCTGGGGCTTGAGATCCCGATGCAGGATTCTGTGTGCGTGGCAGTATCGGGTTCCCAGAATGAGCTGGTTCATGAACTTCTTGACCATGTCGGCGCCAAGGCCAACGCCGGGCGAAATGCTCTCCATGTACTTTTTGAGATCCAGGTCGAGGAACTCAAACACCAGGTAGAGCTTGTGTGAGTCCGAGTGGACAATGTTGTAGAGCGAGACAATGTTGTCGTTTCGCATTTCCTTGAGCAGCGAGATTTCTCGAATGGCGGTGGAGGGCACTCCCTCATCTTCGGCTTCCAGTCGGATCTTCTTCAGGGCCACCAGTCGGTTGTTGTTGAGAGTGTCTCGGGCCTTGTACACCACTCCGTAGGTTCCTGAGTTAGTATTGTGGTGGATGGTTGATGGTTGATGGTGGCAGATGGTGACTGGTTTGTTTCGCGTGGTCGTTCACCGTGTCTGTGTGTCGTGTCTGTGTGTCGTGTCTGTGTGCCGTGTTTCTGTTGCCTTGGACCCATGAGTAACATCGCCAGTACGTCTGGTTACGTCTGGTGTGGTTGGAACGGTATGGACGAGTATAAATACACAGAGAAGTCCTCGTAACACGAGACAAACGTGTTTGTACCGATTCCAACCGCCTATCACATCATCTGTGTCACTGCCTAGCCACCCACACCACCAAATACCCTCCACGTTGTCCACAAACATGTTCACCCACACATCACTCTGACAACAGATGGACGTAAACAAACCAGTCCCTCAGACCCTCCAGCCGAGCCGCAAAAGACTCCAAACCACCTCCGTTCTCCAAGTACTCACCCTCTCCCACTTTCTCCAGCTTTTGGTAATGATTCAAGTCGACCATGGGTATCTGATAATGCTGCGTCACTTAACAATTTGCCATGTTGCAAACGTTTTGGTTTTGATGCATCCATCCCTTGCCCGTTGCGGGGGCAACCGCGGGTCCCAACCCAAACCCAAACACTCAATCGGACACGGTCTCCTCCCAATAGGGAACCCAGCAACAACGCGTCATGTGTAAAGCTTGGTGTCCTTCTCCCAACTGAACCACGCTAACGCTCAAAAAAGTGAGAGTTCATGCGGCTGCTAAATTGACACGGCTGTCACCGTAATGGGGGAGCGAGAGGTATGGATAATAGCAGTTACGTTTAGATGTCACTGAGAGATGGGTAAAGGAAGACACGTGTGATTGCTACGTGTGGTTATCACGTGACGCGACTACAAGATCAATCGTGTTATCATCACGTGATGTTATTATCACATGAGTCGACTGCTCTATTCCCTGCCACATGTCTTTGTTATGATCAAGACAGGCCATCTACCAGGTACTTGAAGCTATTCTCACAATTGTTGTTTACACCCTTTACACCCAACCTGTGGACATGCATACAATAGCGTGATGTGAGACGTCAAGCCCATGAGGCAAGCACACGTACGGTTTTTAACAAAGCGTCGGTGTGGCCACACACTAAGGAAAAAGCACCGTGTGTGTGTCTCCTGAGATCAGCCGGCTTGCCCCTTGATCTTCGTATGATCGAGGTGATCGTCGCGTTCAATACATACGAGTAGATGTTCTTGAGATCTCAAGCATTCGGTGAAAACATGATCAAGTAGAGATCTGTTTCAAACCCACACAATTATCTCCATCCTCTGCTCTACAAGTACGGAGTACAGTGCAGTATGTACACCCACACTCTCACTCTCATATATCCACCCATTACTGATTAAATATTACATAACGCCCTAGTTCTTGTTGGCAGCATTGGCCACGGGGATACCGACACCCAGACCAATGGCAAGAGCGATGATGATGAAACAAATAAGCAGACACCACCACTTCTTCTTTCGGTAAGCACGGGCCTTGACGACGGCCTTGTTGGTGTGTCCCAGACCCTGCTCAATGTCCGTCTGGACTCCCTGGGTCTGGTTATCAATGTGCTGTACAGGGGCCTCCTGCTCGGCCACAAGCAGCTCCATGTCGTGGAAGAGCTGTGCCAGCTCGGACATGGACTGCTCGATCTTCTGGATCTCCTTGTGTCGGTTCTGCACCTCGGAAAGCGCCGTCTGGGCCTGTCCTCGTCGGTTAGATGTCATCAATGCTTGCGAGAAGATCTGCTCTCCGTGGGCATCTTCAATGGCATCTCGCACCTCAGCGTCGGTGGCCTCGGGCCGCACAATTCGGTACTGTCGCTCCGCTCGCTCTCGGTATCGCTGTCGGAAGGTGGCCTGGACGGTCTGGTACCGCTGGATGGAGTTCATGAATTGCCGCTTGAGGTTCTCGGCCTGTGTCTTTTTGGTGGAGTCCTTGGTGGATCGCGATTGCAGAGACTTGATTCGGTCCTTGAGAGACTGCGACAGAGACGAGGTCTCGTCGGACAGAGACTCAATCTGCTCCTGTGTGTAGGCTTCCTGCTCCTCGCTGATTTCGTTGAGCGACCGCTTGTGCAGCGACTCGATGCTGTCAATGTTCTGGTCGTACTGCAGAATGCTCTTCTTGATCTCGTCCACCTCCTCGAAAAAGTCCATCATGTCGCCCTGGGGGGCGTTGGTTCGGCCGTATGCGGGGGGCTCGTTGGTGGAGGTGGGGTTGAACGACGTCTTGGAGTCGAACCCGTAGGGGTTGGATCCCACCGTGTCCATCTCGTACGAGTTGGCGCCCGCGGGGTTGGAGTAGGGGTTGTTTCCTGGCGCGTCGCTGAGTTAGTCGTGTTCCAGAGGTTCTAGAGGTTTGTGTCATCGACTGCACTGTTGTATGGTGACACGTTGTGCAGGGTGATTGAGCAGGTAACCATTACTAATGGCCGTGACGTGTCCCATTCAAAAAGAACACATCACACAATGGTCATCTCAACTGGTATCTTCACTTGTCGCCCTTCGCGTCTCAAATCCCCCTGTCCAAGAGACGATACCCCTGACTGTGGGACACGGTGTTGGCACATGTTTTGGAGGGGCAGGAGAGGCACCTCACCGTGTAATCTTCGGTCTTTCCACACTCGGAATACTCACCCGTACTGGTTGTAATTGGACATGTCTGTGGTTGAATGTGCAAGAGGTTGTGGTGAAAGAAGACGTCTCGTAACTTGTGGAAACAAGACCTGGTTTTAGCAAACTTTTTTGGCTTGTACTTAGCGGCGACAGAGGAAACCCAAACACTGGCAAAGCCCGAACTCTAACACACCTGTTTGGGAGCGCCCCCGATACAACCAGAGCCAGGAGGTGTCCTTCAATGGGGGGCGATGCGTCTCCTATAGTTTCATCGACCAGCCCCCTGTGAGATCATCAAGGGGTGATGAGGGAGAGCGACACGACACAGACACGACATTAGCAGGAGACAAGTGGTGACAGGTGAGACAATTCTGACGATGACCAAACCCCCCCC